>CM045733.1:21302500-21405000 GCA_024760905.1 Plotosus lineatus
CCTCACCTGGTCTGATGTGAGGGAGGGGGAGGGCTGGGGGGGTGCAGAGGGAGGGGGATGTGTCTGTCGGGCTGTAGCAGTCAAGTGAAGTTGGCCTGGGGAGGGGGGAGGTGTCTGCTGGTCTGGAGACGTGTGAAGAGGAGAGGGGAACGGGGAGGGGGGCAGAGGGAGAGGGGGGAGACTCAAACCTGTTGAAGTAACAGTTTAGTTCATCCGCCCAGCACTGGTCACCATCAGCTGTCCCAAATCCAGACATGGTCTTTAGTCCTCTCCAGACGTCCTGCACGTTGTTCTGAGCCAGCTTCTCCTCCATCTTCTTCCCATAGTATCTACAAAGTCCCAAACATTATTTAATATTTTGCAATTATTTCCAAAATTAAGGAATGCAATTTTGTAATTATTTCCAAAATTAAGCAATGCAATATCAGAATTAAGAGGGGGCAGTTGAGGTGGCTCGGGCATCTGGTCAGAATGCCTCCCGGATGCCTCCATGTTGTGGTGTTTCGGGCATGTCCAACCAGGAAGAGACCCCGGGGTTGACCTAGAACACGCTGGAGGAACTGTCTTTCGGTTTGTGTGGGACCGCCTCGGTGTCCCCCCGGGAGAGTTGGAGGAAGTGGCTGGGGAGAGGGATGTCTGGACCTCTTTGCTTAGGTTGCTGCCCCCGCGACCCGACCCTGGACTTAGCAGAAGATGATGATGAATATCAGAATTCCTATTAAAAATAACTGCTAATATTTCAAGTTAATGTGTATATTATGTTATAACCAGCAGCTAGTTCAGCATGTAAGGCGTGGATTATTAGACCTTCATAATCGTAGGCTATGTTAACAAATAGATCTATATAATAAACATATGTATGTGAGGTGTGCATCTGAGTGTGTGCACGCGCATCTGTTTATATATATATATATATATATATATATATATATATATATATATATATATGTGTGTGTGTGTGTGTGTGTGTGTGTGTGTGTATGTGTGTGTGTGTGTGTGTGTGTGCGTGTGTGTGAGTGTGTCTTAATTAAAATTACATTGTACATGCTGTTTCTATTAGTTGTTTTCCAATGACTTTATGCTATATAGTCATTGAGGTGCGGACAGTGGAGTGTTGTTTGTTTGTTTGTTTTTTGTGGTAAGTGGTCTATTGTTTTTAATGGCCTGTTTCTATTGTCCACTTACACATTCTATTTACCAAAATGTGTGAACCTAACCTTTTGTCTTTTAGTATCCATCTTGTGAATTCATTGTTATGCATTTAAATAAACCACATCAATAGCAAGATTAGGATTCAAGTTCATGTGGCATCAATGGTATCATTTATCATATGAATTAGCAGATCTGTAGAAAGGTTTGTCCCTGGAGAACACCATGACATCATGACATTTGCGAAACTCCTTCTATAAATGACAGATGATCTCTCCATGTGTCAAGCTTTAAGATGGATGTGATTCTTTGTCTTGCTGATGTGTCATCTCTGTTCTAACAGAGCCAGACTAATTATATGCCCACTGGAACATGATTTATCAGGAATATTGGTGTGGGGTTTCGTTGCACAATTGCATTCTGCCTATGGAACCCATATTTCTGCATGTCAGGCTTTGAGTAAATGTTAAGAGAATACTCATGATTATATGCGGTACGTGATTAATGCGAAGTGAATGGCTCACCATTCACTGTTGGGGTGGCTGGCAAGCTAATAATAGTGGGTGCACTGAGGCCAACCACGGCATTTAGAGAAGTACCTAAAAGCTTCTCTAGACGACCCGTTCTACCTTCATGGCTCCCCTGAGACTTACAAGATTTACTATGTTTTCTAAGGCCTAAAGTTTGTTTTAGTGGCTGGGGAAATTTTTCACCTTGGTGATATCATAAAATTATATGCTTTGTGGAGCTCTTCCTAAATATACAGTACAGTGCATTTGTTTCAATCGGGCCATTTATTTTTCATCGTTATACACATACTAGCTCAAGCTTTTTCCCTGACTGCAAAGTGACTTTGAGTGCTCTTAAGTCAGATGGTCAAAAACTGTCTATCACCAATCTGTGCTTGTCTGCCACATAACCGACAGTGCATCTGTTCTCTGCATGTGGTAAGCCGCAAGATGACTCTGTATTTGTATTAGAACACAACCCTATTAAATGGATTACATGAAGAGTCCATTCACCATGTACTCACTTGCACACACAACCCTCATCACGGGCTCCAGACTGAGTAGTGGTGCCAATGCAGATTGGTATAAATGCTTTTGTATATTTTATATGGGATTCTATTATTTTTATTTAAGTTTGCCCCTCGAATGTGTTCACCAAGGCTTACCTTACTGCTAGTATCAAGTTCCCAGTAACACTGCCTTGGTGTTTACAGGGGTACATAAGCCCACCTTACCATGATATGTTTTACCACACAAAAGGACAGAAAGGAAAATTTGAATGAATAACAGTGCAGATAATGTGGTTAGATTTTTTTTTCATATGAAAGGTGTTGTAAAAAGCCAAGATTGCTAATTTCATCTTTATACCTTTAATCGTGTAAGTCACCCTCTAAAACTCTCAGTTGAGGCTCACAACCTACTATAAAAGCTCCATGCCTGTTCTATTGTTTTCCCTGTAGATAGATTTGCATATGGACAGGCGTACCCTACCAATTGTAAGGAAATAATGAAAGACATTAAATTCAAGCCATAGTTAAGCCCTTTCAAAATGGTATTCATTTCATTGTCTTGGTTGAAAGCACACCAATCATGTTCATGAGATAAATATTTAAGACAAACAGCAAGTAGAATAATACAGTATAAGCCAAAAAACAAATCATAGATGTATATCATAAATAAATGACACCTTATGGGCGGCACAGTAGTATATCGGTTAGCATGTCTACATCACGAAATGAATGTCCTAGGCTTAGGGAGGTGTATCTACTCTGGTTTTCAACAACAGTTCAAAAACATGAAAATCCACCTTGCCGTAACAATAAAGCATTTCAGCAAATGAATGAATGAATGAGATATTAATGGCAAATTGTGTATGTGTCGTATTTGAGAGGTGAAATGGTTGTACAATTCATTTTATATTCATTTCATCTTCCAAACCAATTTATCATATTTTATTCCAGCCAAACTTATGCAAAGGCAGGAGCAGCTCACTAGACCATCACAGAGCCAACACAGACACACAGCTATTCACACTTACAGTCAATCTTGGGGGCACTCAAGAATATTCAAGTTGTCCAATGTACATGTTTTTGGACTGTGGGAGTTAATGGGAGTATCCAGAATAAACGCACGGATACACAGGCAAACATGCAAACTCTATACAGAAGTGGCCTTGCCAAGCATGGAGCTCAAACACAGGACTTACTTGCTGTAAGGAAAGCTGCTAACCACTACACCACTATGCCAGCCCTTATGTTATATAGGTACAGACGCAACCCAACTTACGTTTTTGTTTGGTTCTGGACAGCCGAACGTAAGTTAAAAAAAAAAAACATAAGTAATTATTGTATGTTCCAGTGACATATGACATTCTATACATCCATAAATACCATTACCGTATCTCATAAAACACCCCTAAATCACTTATTATAAACATAACATTGTAAAGTAATATCAAATATATCAAATAATATCAACATTAATTTAAAATAAATTAAATTCAAGCAAAATAATTTCAAATAGATAAATTTTAATCAAATTCACTCATCAAATATCAAATACAGTATCAAATATAACCTTTAACATTCTCTATGATGCGATCTTTCTGCTTGTAAATGGTTCTGATGGTCAATGGATGGTCACTTTACATGAAACTGAGCCAAGTCACTTTACATGAAGCTTAAAACAGCCAATCAACGCTTACAATATGTGAGGCGCTCCACCGAAAGTAGTTCACTTGCTTGTACTTGAGACAAAGCGCGGGTTATACGGACTTCCAGTCTTTCAAGTGAGCAAGGGCGCCATTGAATACTTCTTTCGTACTCAGCCTGCACTGATGTGAATCATCAGCAGAGCGGAGAGTTCTCTTTCTTTTCTGGATTCGGGTTTTCATTCATTTTACAACTCTCTTTGCTTAACTGAGTATGCATGGTTGATTGCGCCGATCCAAGCAGATAGTAAATTCAGTCTTGGGAAATCCGGCATATTCCGGAAAACTTGCACCCATGCTAGTAGGCTTACGCTTCTAACCAACCATATTTGCTTTGGGTTACAAAAGTTCGCAAAACAGTGTAAACACAACAATCACAGAGACGACGTCGAGAGATGATGAAAAAAAAAAAAAAAAAAAAAAAAAAAAACGTAAAATCGAAAAAACATAAAACGAATGAACGTAAGTCGGGGAGTGTCAGTATATGAAATTGCTTTTTTGTGTTTAGCTAAAGATATGGTCAACATGAAAAGTAATTTGCTTCTTGCATCAAATCACTAGAAGATACCAGGTACAAAGAAATTTACAGGGAATGAAACAGGTATGGCTGCATAGTCTTAGGTAAGGCTAAGGTATTAAGCAGAAACTTATGAGTAATTACCATATTCGACGTGATAAATGCCCAGGGCACTTTAAAAATTGGAGTGGGTGGGTGCTTATTAAAATGTTACCAGCAAAGTGGAACAGTAAATGCTTATTACCATCAAGGTGGAAAACATGAATAATAACCGGACAATAAAAGAGTTTTACTGGTATTTGTATTATTCATTTTATGGTATCAACCAAACTACTTATATAAAAGCTGAAAATAAACAGAAAACAGAATAATAAAAAAGACCCCGTACTTTTCCCATCCAATGCTGTTCCTTTAAACATTTTCCAGAAGTAAAATTGAGCCAATCAACACGAATATCAACTTTAGCACATGGCACATTGAACCAATCAACACAAACATAAACAAAAGCACATGGCTAGGAACATCTTTAAATTTGTGAAGTTAATGAGCAGGTGAATCAGGTGAAAAATACTCGTCATCACTTTCTGATAGGTCCATATCTGGCTCATCGCTCCATTCATTCAGAGCATCCGATAGTTTTGCTGTAGCAGTTTCTAATGGTTCATTGGTTGTTGGACATTTACCAAGAGAACATAGCAAAATATTTCCTGTTTTTTAAAGCACAGGGAATCAATCAAATGTGTTGTTACTGATGAACTTTATAGACATTCCCCAGTGGAAGGGTATCTTGAAATACCTTGTAAACTCACTTTTACAGGCAGTGAATGCTTCATTTCCTGTTACATTGACTGATCGAATAAAATTGGTAAGTTTGATCTACCAGTTTGCTCCCAGTACACAAGGGCGGTTATTAGACATAAGATAAAAAACATAGGGGTGGTGCTTATTGAAGCAGGGCGCTTATTACATCGAATACGGTATATAGAATAAATCTGGTATTGTAAGAAGAGACTTTAATGTGTGTATATGGGTTCTATATATCCTATGTCCTAATTGTCTTATATAAAATATTTTTTTATAAAATAGTATTATTTAAGATGCATAGATAAATTATT
Source organism: Plotosus lineatus (assembly GCA_024760905.1). Taxonomy (NCBI): domain Eukaryota; kingdom Metazoa; phylum Chordata; class Actinopteri; order Siluriformes; family Plotosidae; genus Plotosus; species Plotosus lineatus. Next base: position 21,308,000 of record CM045733.1, read on the forward strand.
AAACTGAACCTATGATTAAAAATGAATAATTTAGAATAAGCATTTTCAGACATGTTGACGAACACGTTGGGAAAGGAAGCCTTCAAACCCTTCCACTGGCAGCTCTCTGCTCTCTGGAAGTCACTCCCCAAAGATATCAAGGAAGGGTTCAATGCAAAACCAATAAAATCAGGCAGGGGCATTATTCTCTTATAGTCTTATGTCCTCAGTATTGGCAATTAGTTTGGCTTAAATGATTTAAATCAGCACTGATGACACATGGTTAGTGGACTTTTAATGAGAAAGGATCAGGTGCCTTGGGGAAGCGTTTGAACTTTTAGGATTAAATGATGGATACTTAGTTATTATTAATCTTGTTTAAGTAATAAGCATTTGCAAAGGGCAGAGGAGAGAAATGAGGAGAAAATGTGTGGTCTGTGACCTTTTAAAAGCAGGCGGGAAATTGTGAAAATGACATGATGAAGCATGTTTGGCTGCTGTGCCCTACCAGTCATACACCTGCATTTTTGTTCCAAATTCATTTTTTATTGAGAAAACAGGGCCAACATAATTAATAAATAAATCCAGCTCTGTAATGTTATGAGTCCTGACAGCTTAGTAAAGACAAGCTAACACTTTATCTTTAGCTGTCACTGTATATCTGTGACAGCATTTTATCTGTGATAAAGTAACATCTTATACACATTCAGTATGGCACACTGTGACACACATACATGCTTGCGTACGGTGAAGATTTGGGTCTTCCATCTTTTTTTTTTTTTTTTTTTTTTTTGTATTAAATTCGTCAATGTATGGGGACTTTATTTATGAGGCGGTCTCTTCTAAGCATTAGATCCAGCCAGGGGCCTGTTTTCAGGATGTCCTGTCTGTCCTCTTCCTGGGAATTCTGTGATCTGCAAATTGTCTTAGCTAACTTAGATGCTAAATTGCCCAACGTCTGTTTTTTCTCACAATTCCAAGGCCATTTTGTTTCCCTACATTCACATGCAGGTTGCAGAGGCACTCTTTATCTCCCAGAACCTATGTGCAGGTTCCAGCTCATTTTCAAATCTTCATAAATTTCATTATGTCCCCACTGTATTTAAATCAGATATAACAAGCATATTTATTAATACAAATGACTAATACATTGCACAATGCATGAGTTTATACCTTAAAAAAGGAATGAAAGTAAAGAACAGATACTGTGCTGCATGGTCATATTACCATAAATCCCTGAGTTGTTTGAAATGAGGTGTCAAGAGAAATTATATTACAAATTAAACTTTATGGATGCAAAACATTAACAGATTTTTGAGAAGCAAAACTTGGCCCCCTTCCTCATAGACAAATCTAAACCAGAAATCAGAATCAGAATATTTTATTGATCCCAGAGGAATCTGTGGAATGCTATTTGGGTAGGAATGGACTGAGCAGCAACAACGGAATTAGTGCAGAAGGCCATGTAGTGTGAAAAAAAATTTAGTATTTAGTAAGCCCATCAATGTCCTTACCATGGGACTCTCAGACTCTCGAGTAAATGCAAAAACAATCATTTCACAGCAAGAAGGTCCCAGGTTTGATTCCTAGGCATAGGGTGTTTATGTGTGGAGTTTGCATGTTCTCTCCGTGCATACATGGGTTTCCTCTGAATATTTTGATTTTCATCCACAGTCCAAAAACATGCACAGTAGGCTATTTGGCGGTACCTAATTGGCCCGGGTATGAGAGTGGATGTGAATGGTTGTATGTGTTTTGTCCGTGCAATGATCTGGTGAGCTATTTAAGGCGTACCCCATGTTCACCCAGAGTTGGCTGAGATGGAAGCTGGACAGTAGGTTGTTCACCTGGACCTCCTGATGGATCCTGGGAGTTTAAGAGGGTGCAGGCCTCAATCCTTAGGAATACTGAGAAAATGCATTATTTCTATTACTATTTTTTTTGTAACCCCAGTGGCACTTATTGTACCTATTGTATGCTGGTTGTATTTTTCAGTGAGCCTGTGTTTATTGGAAGTTGACATTTATGCAGTTGAGCTTTTATGGCTGTTTTATTTTCTCCACCTCTGACTGCTGTGTTCTTGGTTTTGTTTAATCTACTTTACCACCTATGGTAATTTTAATTTGAGGGCAGCATAAACAGCATAGTGTCCAACCTTATAGCGAGAACGTCCTGGGTTTGACTCCTAGGCTTGCCGAGGACCTTTCAGTTTTCACATTAGACTGATTGGTTGTTCCAAATTGGCCTTAGTTGTGGTGTGAATGACTGCGTGTATGTCGGCCTTGCAATGGACTGATGGTTCAGGGTGGACCTCATCTTGGCCCAGAGTCAGCTGAGATAAATCTTTACTTTTTGTTTTACTTTATATATATATATATATATATATATATATATATATATATATATATATATATATATATATATATATATATATATATATATATAAGTAATCATTATTTACACAATACATTTTTTTGTGAATAATAGTTCCTAAGTGAGTGAAATGACCCAAAAGAATCTAAAATAAGTGGCTGCCATGATAAGAGCAGTTCAAATTCGGAAGTAACATTCTTCAGTACTTTCATCTCTTTTAGCACAGGGGATACTGGACAAATCTTTTATAAAAGGAAAGGATATAATTCCTTGCAGCAGCTACATTTGAAGCAATGCACCATCAGCACACCATTTACACAAACAAGTTAAAAAAATAAATAAATAATCATGCAATAATTGGGATTCATGTCAACAACAGTCATCAGCACAGACTGAATTCAGAGTTCTTCCTTTCTCTCTCACACATAAACAGAGTCTTTCCTCTTGAGGCACACTACCATAGAGGAATAGTGGATAACTCGACAGGCATGAGTGTAAACATAGTAATACAAAGAAAATTCAATGCAATGCCTCAAGGCACTGCTCGTGGTATTGAATTCTGATGAGCACAGCTATGAAAAACTACTTCACCATACATTGATGTTATACACTTTCTGGTTAATGGTAGCAATAAAATCCATTATTGTCAAAATATATTAAAAAAAAAAATGAGGTTGGAAAAGAGTTAATGTTCAAAGCAATGCACACTTTAAAACGCATACATCCAAATAGTATTACAGTATCATTAATTCATTTTCTGAACTACTTAATCCTAATGAGGGTTAAGGGGAGACTGTATTCAAAGACATGAATGTTAGTTCAATTGGACATTCTTAATTCCCCCGAGGTGTCAATATGAGTATGAATGTGTGTGTGTGTGTGTGTGTGTGTGTGTGTGTGTGTGTGTGTGTGTGTGTGTGTGTGTGTGTGTGTGTGTGTGTGTGTGTGTGTGTGTTGGACCTGCAGTGGTGTGATGAGCTGGTCAGGGTGTACCCTGCCTTTACCCAGCGTCGTATGGAATAGGCCTTTTCCTTGACTGTAATCAAGAATAGAGATACAGAAAAGGGTTTGAAATACTTGTTATGATGCAGTGGTTATGTGTTAACAGAAAAAAAAATATCCTTATTATTAAATTAAATTCCGAAATATAACTTAAAATCATACATATTTTCCATTTCGACAATTTTGACCTTAAACTCAGACATAATTTCTGACTTTTTTACAGACTTGCTTGAAGAGGGACACTTGGAATTCTGAAAATACTACTTTACCAGCAGATTTTAAATGCCATATTCCCTGTAATATTCACATCAGTGTAGTTTCAGGGACATCATGGGCAGTGGTAGCTCAGTGGTTAAAACAAAGAACTCTGATCAGAAGATCGTGATTTTAAGTCCCAGAACTGTCAATCCACAATGCCATAAATATAAATATTTCTGACCACAAAAAAACCCAGCTGCAAACAAGAAAACATTAACTGACCCTTTAACAGACCAATATTATTCAGCAACTTACACTTACAAATGTAAAATGAATATAGTGTAGACTCCGTAGATGTTATTTTGCATTTGTATTACTGAATTATACATGAAACATCTAGTTGCAGATACCATTGTCATCTGATCTGCCATGTGTCAAAACAGGACTGTGTCTACATGAAAGAATACTCACTTTTTCCCCATTGTGGAGGCCAGTGAGATGTCAGGCAGAATAAATTGAATTGATGTGAGTTGGTAAAATGTACTGCGGGCAAAGGGGAGACAGAATGCTAAGGTCATCCTCCATATCTTAAATCGCATAACAGCTCCGTGCTACTGGTTCAGTCACCCATAATAGCTCATTATTCATGGATCACTCCATCAGCAGGCCTCTCATGTGTGATGCGTTGCAATCTATTCTAAGTCATTATTTTTCACTGTGGCAAAGAAAGACAGTAGGTTAAGGCTGTGTACTCAGAAGAGAGTTATCTAAATGTAACAGCATTAAACCTTCAAGATCTTAAACTTGTCCAGTGGCCTTTTCAGTGTGTCAAAGCAATTGGCACTGAAATAGGCTTTATAATTTTATGAGATCCCCAGTCTGTTAAAGGAATTTCTGTTTTATTAGTAATGACAGAATTCTGACCTCTCTCTCTCTGGCCTATGTATTCTAAGCTATCACTGATCAAAAGACGATCCCAAGACCAAAGGTAACCGCAGGGGAGGTGGGAGATCAAAGTGAAGAGAGACATTTTGCTCAAAAGTTTGTATAGTGAAAAATCAGAGTTTATCCAAGATAACAATTTTGATAACAGTAGATCTGACCATCAGGAGTCTCAGGTTTCAATAAGATCCTTTCTACCACATGAGAATAAAATTTTGCATAACAGAAATAATAATGTTAAAACTCTCTTCTTTTGCTTTTTGTTTTTGCGATCAGCATCAGTTGTATAATGAGAATTATCAGTTATATCTGCTCAGTGAATGTCTGTTTAGAAGAGGAGGAAAATCTCCTCTATTTAAATTTAGATTAGTGTTTAATCTTTAAAAGAAAAAAGGCCCCAAGGACATTCTTTTCTGAAAAAGTGATTTCATCAGTATGCAATCTTTTTTAAAAGAAAACTTACTCTTAATAAACATGACGATCACATCAGATGTAAAACTCTTTAAAAAGGGAAAGGATGAAGACATAAAAACCTGGCAAGATCATTAGCAGGAGATCTGTTTTTACATCTTTCACACTGCCTGTTTCAGTTCTTGTTCTTTTAATTATTTTAATCTTATCCTTCACGAGCACTCAAAAACTACACTGCAGAAATATAGAACAGTGGGGTTCTCTCATGCATAGTGAACTTCCGTCGTACTGGGTTGGCTGTGAAAACAATAATTCAAACTACGGTATTTTAGGAACTGACCTGCATATATATATATACAGTCCGTATTGGTGATTTATTTATTTATTGTTTAAATATTTAATTAATTAAATAATAATAATAATAATATTTATATATAATATTTATAAATAAATTTATAAATAAATTATTATTATTATTATTATTATTATTATTATTATTATTATTATTATTATTGTTGTTGTTGGTGGTGGTGGTGGTGGTGGTGGAGGTGGTGGTGTTGTTGGTTGATTGATTAATTTTATTTATTGTTTCAATTGTGCAATTATATTATTGATGATAAAAAAAATAGTAGTGAAAAGTGTCAAACTGCACAGAACTGAAGAGCATCTGGGTGCAGATGCAGACAAAGTCATTTGAGGAGAACCAGTCAGAGAATATTTATATTCAATTCAATTCTGTTTTATTTGTATAGCACTTTTTACAATTGAAATTGTCACAAAAACGGCTGTGGTGGACTGGTGGTAAAGGTCTTGGATCACTGATCCCAAGGTTAGGGCTCCAGGTCCCACTCTGAACAGGTTGCCACTGACCAACCCCCCACCCCCACCCCCTCACCCCACCCCACCCCCCCTCACCCCACCATTTTTAGTGGATACTAACCACTGTATATCACACACAAAAAAAACATTTTTTAAGAATCTAATAAATACAGTGTGGGGCACTGGGAGAGTCCAGTGCTCGTCAAGGCTGTTTTTCCTTATGCCTGTGTGAGTTTTTTCAGGTACTCTGGTTTTCCTCTATAGTCCAAAGACAATTTGACCCTAGGTGTAAATGTTTATGGTTGTTTGTGTGTGTTTTGGCCCTACAATGGACTGGTGAGCTGTTCAGGGTGTACCCTGCCTTCAGTTGGAGTCGGCAAACATAAGCTGCAGCCTAACCCTGACGATGAGGCTGTGTTATATTTATATCTGGGAGGGTTTTTTCAACTCCAACCTCTGTATCTAGAATATGAAACAAGTTGAAATTGGTATCTTTGAGCTTGTATGCATCTCAGTTTTGATGAAGTTCAGCTGAATTTATATAGACAGTAACATACATAATGCAGCTCCAAAAACCAATACACAGTACCAGTTTGAACAGAATTCAATATGCAATAGAAAAATTCAATATTCCACATAGAAAGGATGTACACTTGCCCTCCATAATTATTGGCACCCCGGGTTAAGATATGTTCCTTAGCTTTTAATAATTTATGTTTCTAAATAAAATAGGACACAATAAAAAAAGAGGAAAATCCAGCCTTTAATTCAAGTGCATTTATTCAGTGTGGGGGAAAAAAATCCCACAATTAGGAAATAATTATTTTACTTCAAATCATGTGGACCACAATTATTGGCACACCTGATGTTAATACATTGCACAACAAAACAGTGCCAGATCCCCTTCTATAATGTTTCACAAGATGAGACACCACAGAAGAGGGAGCTTGGACCATCCCTCTCTGCACAATCTCTCGAAATCATCCAGAAATCTGGTCCTCCTCGCTGTACTCTCCTCACGCCACAGTTTTTCAATGGGGTTGAGGTCTGGGGACTACGATGGCCATGGGAGGAATGTGATTCTGTGCCTGGTGAACCATTTCTGTGTAGATTTGGCCATATGTTTAGGGTCATTATCTTGCTGAAAGACCCAGTGATAACCATCTTCAGCTTTCAGGCAGAAACCACCAGATTTGGACTAAAAATGTCTTGGTATTTCAAAGCAATCATGATGCCATGCACCCAAACAAAGTTCCCAGGGCCTTTGGAAGAGAAACAGGCCCACAGCAGCACCGATCCTCCCCCATACTTCACAATGGGTATGAGGTGCTTTTCTGCATACTCATCTTTTGTGTTCTGCCAGACCCACTTAGAGTCATTTATTTATTCATTTTCTGAACCGTTTAATCCTAATTAGGGTCATGAGGTGGCTGGCGTCAGCTTGCCAGGCCATTGCAGGGACCACTTAGATTGATTATTGCCAAAAACTCTGTCTTGATCTCATCTGATCAAAGCACCCGGACACAGTAGAAGTACCTTGTGAACATCGGCACACATCTGGCTCATTTAAGTGGTCCTTTATCTTTCGTATGTTGAAGAGTGGATATGAGCAATGGCCTGTGTCACAGCATATTTATACCGCAGGGATACAGGAAGTGATCAACTACTGATTAAACGTTCCTAGATAGTTTCATCAACTTTATAAACTACTGTAGAAATGACAGAAATACTTGAATTACATTTATTTAGTCGGTTTTGTTAATTATTGGGTGAAAGTAATTGTGGAACAGATGATTTTTAGAAAAATAATTATTTCTTATTCAGAAATTCTTTCCCTTTAAAATTCAATTGGGTTGAAATTGACATTTTTGTAAAATTTTCGGTGTAAAAGTATGTTTCTGCAATAAAAATTAAATTACACTGAGTCGTCGACTTACGACGGCGTTTGGTTCTCGCAGACTGGTCATAACTCGATCTGGTCGTATGTCGACTTTCCATCCAAATACACTCACGCCAAACAAAAACAGATTAATAAATCTCGCGCATTTAAATCAACATCACCCATCACCCATCTATTTTCAATTCCACGTCACTGTGACACACAGCAGAGACAATCCTTTCTGTACTCCACTGTGTGGGCGGGTCCCATAGCTTCAAACTCCAATTTTATTGGATTATAACAACAGCCACAGACTGCACGTGTTGTTTGAGTAAAGAGATAAATTTCCCTCGTTTTGATCGGCTCATTTCCACGAAGCCAAGCACAGCTGGCAAGCAAACACAAATGGACAGACATGGAAAAACTTCAACCCGCAGACCAGCTGATTGCCAAAACTTGGGACGCGCTTCCTGTCACATAAACACTGCAGCGTGTGAGTCCAATAAAATTAGAGTTTCAAGGTATCGGACACGCCCACACAGAAAGGATTGGCTCTCAGCTTCGCGCCACAGTGACGTGGCATTGAAAGTAGATGAATAGATTTGCTCTGAGAAGTTAGAAAGTGAAGCTGCATCATCTCCTGCTTGGCCTTTTAAGATGCTGGTGCTGCCGTCAGCACAAACAAGCGTCGTAGGCAGCACTCGCACTGCACTGCCACGAATCATGCTTCACCACTTTTGCGGTCGTAAAGTCAATCAGACGTAACTCACATAGGTCATAGGTCGACGACTCACTGTATATGTCAAGGTTTTAACATTACCAGGGATGTCAGTAATTATAAAGGGCAGTGAATATGAGTGTGTTTTGTTTTATATACAAACTAGATTCCAAAAAAGTTTGCCCACGATACAAATTGTGAATAAAAACTGAGTGCAATGATGTGGAAGTTCCAAATTTCAATATTTAATTCCGAATAGAACATAGATCTTCTTCTTTTCCTTTCGGCTTTTCCTTTCAGGGGTCACCACAGCGAATCATCTGCCTCCATCTCACCCTATCCTTTGCATCTTCTTCTCTTATATCAGCTACCTTCATGTCCTCCTTCACCACATCCATGAATCGTCTCTTTGGTCTTCCTCTAGGCCTTCTGCCTGGTAGTTCCAACCTCAGCATCCTATTACCAATATACTCACTATCCCTCCTCTGTACATGTCCAAACCATCTCAATCTAGCCTCTCTGACTTTGTCTCCAAAACGTCTTACATGTGCTGTCCCTCTGATGTGCTCATTCCTGATCCTATCCATCCTCGTTACTCCCAAAGAGAACCTCAACATTTTCATCTCTGCTACCTCCAGCTCTGCCTCCTGTCTTTTCCTCAGTGCCACTGTTTCTAACCCATACAACATCGTTGGCCTCATCACTGTCTTGTACACGTTTCCTTTAATTCTTGCCGATACCCTCCTATCACACATCACACTGGATACTTTTCTCCAACCATTCCATCCTGCCTGCACACGCTTCTTCACCTCTTTTCCACACTCTCCACTTCTCTGGCTTGTTGACCCGAAGTACTTAAAATCCTCCACCTTCCTTATCTCTTCTCCCTGTAACCTCCCCGTTCCTCTTGGGTCTTTCTCATTCACACACATGTATTCTGTTTTACTGAGGCTAACCTTCATTCCCCTCCTTTCCAGGGCATACCTCCACCTCTCTAGATTTTCCTGCACTTGTTCTCCGTTCTCGCTACAGATCACAATGTCATCTGCAAACATCATAATAGAACATAGATGGCAGGTCAATAGATTAAACTGAGAAAATGCATCATTTTAAGTGGGAAATATGTTTATTTTAAATTTCATGGTGTCAACAAATCTCAAAAAACGTTTTCACAGGTAGCAATAAGAGGCTGGAAAAGTCAATTGCACTTAAAACAAACAGCTGGAAGTCCAATTCCTACTAATGAGGTCCATTCGCATTTCTCAAGGTATCATCAGAATTTCTCAGAGTAGCAGTGTCTCTCAGAATCGAAGATTGGATAAGGATCACCATTTCCCCCAATGTTACACAGAAAGATAGTGGAGCAATATCAGAAAGGTGTTTCCCAGAGAAAAATTGCAAAGAGTTTGACGTTATCATCATCTACAGTGCATAACATCATCCAAAGATTCAGAGAGTCTGGAACAATCTCAGTGTGTAAGGGTCAAGGTCGAAAACCATACTGGAAATCACAGAATGGGTTCAGCAATACTTCCAGAAACCATTGTCGGTGAACACAATCCACCGTGCCATCTGCTGTTGCCAGCCGAAACTCTACAGTACAAAGAAGAAGCCATTTCTAAACAGGACCCAGAAGCGCGGGTATTTTCTCTGGGCCAGGGTTCATTTAAAATGGAGTGTGGCAAAGTGGAAAACTGTTCTGTGCTCAGATGAATCACGAGTCAAAGTTCTTTATGGAAAACTGGGATACCATGTCATCCAGACTAAAGAGGACAAGTACAAACCAAGTTGTTATCAGCGCTCAGTTCATAAGCCTGCATCTGCGATTATATGGGGTTGCATGAGTGCGTGTGGCATGGGCAGCTTGCACATCTGGAAAGGCATCGTCAATGCAGAAAGGTATATTCAGGTTCTAGAACAACATGTGCTCCCATCCAGACGTCGTCTCTTTCTGAGAAAACCTTGCATTTTTCAACATGATAATGCCAGATCACATGCAGCATTGATAACAACATCATGTCTGCGTAGGAAAAGGATTGAGGTAGTGAAATGGCCAGCCTGCAGTCCAGATCTTTCACCTATAGAGAACATTTGCCGCATCAGAAAGAGGAAGGTGCAACAAAGAAGGCCCAATACAGTTGAACTGTTAGAGGCCTGTATTAGACAAGAATGGGACAGCATTCCTATATCTAAACTTGAGAAACTTGTCTCAATCCCCAGACGTTTGCAGACTGTTGTAAGAAGAAGAGGGGATGCCTCACAGTGCTGAAAATGTCCTTATCCTAACAGTTTTGAGATTTGTTGATACCATGAAATTTAACATCAACATATTTTTCCCTTAAAATGATACAGTTTCTCAGTTTAAAATTTTGACCCTGTCATCTATGTTCTATTCGGAATAAAATATTGAAATTTGGCACTTCCACATCATTGCAATTCAGTTTTTATTCACAATTTGTATAGTGTGCCAACTTTTTTGGAATCCTGTTTGTGTGTGTGTGTGTGTGTGTGTGTGTGTGTGTGTGTGTGTGTGTGTGTGTGTGTGTGTGTGTGTGTGTGTGTGTGTGTGTGTGTGTGTGTAAATGCATGTTAGCTTTAACGAAAAAAATCAAGCTGCTGAAAACTGTTGATTGAATTGGCTACTAGACCATCAAATTAGATAATCTGTCCCCATCTCTTCACCGTTTCCCTCAATATTTTTGTTTAAGTCAAGATCACCACAGCAGCAAATACATGTACAGGTCTATAATCTGTGCAACCCTTAGAGATAAGAGATGCCTATTCTGTGACATTAAAATGTAAACATATGTAAACACACACCCATGCAATTTGCTTCCGTTATAAAGTAGTACTGTATACACGTGCACAAACTAGTGAACTTTTTCTTTCAGCATGCATGAATGGGTTGAAAGGTGAGTTCAGTATTATCAATATATTTTTTGTGATACGGCATAAAATATTAAACATGATACTGACCACGTTCATGGGATATAAAATATTAACCATGGCCTCCTGGACCCTCAGATTGATGGAAGGACTGAAATTGTGAGACTCAGTTATATGCTGAAGGTGTTCTAAGGGCACTTTTCTTCATATATTTTATGAATGCCAAAAATCACAATTTTATGATTTTTGGAACTGTTGTGGAGGATCCAGTTTCTGTGATTGTGTGTGTGTGTGTGTGTGTGTGTGTGTGTGTGTGTGTGTGTGTGTGTGTGTGTGTGTGTTATGAATGTTATGCAAATATTAAATTTGCTTACACTTTTTGAAATATACCTATAATATTCAATCTAAAGAATTAAGAAAATGTCTTATAAATAGAGAAATAAATACGCAAAATAAAAGTTTATATTCTGAATCGCTTTATCCTTTATTAAGGTCATGTGAAGGCTGGAACATATCCCAACAAACTTTGCTTAAATGCAGGGTATAGCCTGAACAGTTCGTGAGATGATGATAATATGGCTCAAATAAATATATAAATGGACAGATTCACATGGGCTAAATGTACAGTGTTTAACAGGTGATAATAATGCACCGAGAGAATAGATATGATACTAGGGTTTAAGGAAAAAGATGCTATAATATAGTATTATTATGTTGGTTATCATGAGATTTAGTGCATATCAGCAGGGTGTTTGCATATCTGAATGTTTAATGTACAGACCCTGGAGCTGTAAAGCAGCAACAGCAACTACCCGCTGTGCCACAACTCTGCCCTGTTGAAAAATAAGCCAAAAAAAAAAAAAAATAGACATAAAGTGAAATGCCAGAAGAGTCTTGAAAAAAGAAAACGAAGAGAAATATCAAAATCTACCCGTGATTCATGATACAGGCCAGTTTTCGACACTCATGTATAATTTTGTTTTAGTTTTAATATGTCTCAAAACTAATGCCACTTGTAATGAATGACAGTGTTCAAACTTGTAATGAACCTGACTTAATGGAATTCATTCATTAACTTCTGAATACAAATCTTGTGAGTATTCAAGAAAAAGAGAATGAAAAACAAGAGAATTAAAGGTGCACATCTGTGTGATAAATACTTACTCTGCTCAGACATTTATTTTGGCACCATGGCCTCAGCTATGGAGCCAAAGCATTCATTCTAGATGAAAAACTGCCCCGACTCAGCTCTCAGACTTTATTGCAACACTTGGTAAGTGCTTGTACATCTTTTTTTCCTCTTAAGGCATATTACTCTGAGGTAAATGGATGCATAGAGGGGTAACAAAATGTAACCTACTGAGCAAAAAGGACCAATCTGCATATCAGTGGGGTCCCATGATTGACAGTGTAAATGAGTTTGAAAGTGAAATGAGCGTACGTATGGTGACAGAATGTAATCTACATGAGAAATAAGCAAGTTATTAAGCTCTGAATACATTCCTTCTGGAACTTATTTTCATCAAAAACAGACAAGGATTTGGATGCAATTGCAGTTTTTTTTTTTTTTTTTTAAGAAATAGCACAGTAGGCAAGTGCAGAGGTCTAGCATTCTTCTGGCTGGTTGAAGTACAATTTTTATTGCCATCCATCCCCATTAAACAACTATTCAATAAAGATCCTTCCATTCACAGTTTAGAGTGTTTCATAATTAAAACATTTAGTTTTTCTTATACTGTTAGCAGCCCTTTTTCTTTATTTCTCTCCAGAAATCAGCTTTTAAATCCTTATTTTATTAAAGTAAAAAGGTATGGATACAATTGACTGAAGACATCCTGAAAAGAGAGGCGGTTGCTCAAACAGCATGTTCTGTCTGTTGATTGCATTTATTATCTTATTTAAACTGGGCAGCACAGTGGCGGAGTAGTTAGCACATCAACTTCTCAGCAACAACATCCTGAGTTTGAGTCTCAAGTTTGGTGAAGACGTTTCTATTTGTATGTTTTTGCTGTGCTTGTGTGGGTTTCCTCCAGTTTCGTCCCACAATCCAACGACATGCATATTAGGCGGGTTGGCGGTTACAAATTGCTCTTAGCTGTGTGTGTGTGTGTGTGTGTGTGTGTGTGTGTGTGTGTGTGTGTGTGTGTGTGTGTGTGTGTGTGTGTGTGTGTTTATGGGTTGGCCCTGTGATGGACTGGCAGGTTGTTCAGGGTATACCTTGCCTGCAGTCACCTGAGATAGGCTCCAGCCTTCTCACGACTCTAATAGGACTGAGCAGTTGGAAGATTAACTAATAAATGAGTGAATATACTTATTCAAACTTTGTTTAACCTCAGCAAAGAATTCGCCACCTTTAACGATTACTCATTTCCGATAAAGACAAATAATCATCGTCGTTACAAATCTGCATTAGCCTCATAAGCTGGCAGCCTTTATTTTATTATTAACAATATCAAACCACCCAGTACATTGTGTGCAAAAGCTAGTTGTTTTGTACGAAATTTATGCTAATATTTACACTAGAATTGCTTTTTATAAGTGGGTGTCTCAATTAAGAAGTTTTAAACTCACCCTGCACTGCCAACTGCTGTGATAAACCAGGCATATGCCCATACTGAAGCCAAACTTAATCTCATTCATTTTCTGAACCGTTCAGTTCAGTTCATTTTCTGTAACCGCTTAATCCTAATTAGGGCCGCGGGGAGGCTAGTGCCCATCCCAGCTGACTCAGGGTGAGGGCGGGGTTTACCTTGAACAGCTCGCCAGGCCATCGCAGGGCTAACACTCACACAATCATTTATACTCACACACACCTATGGATGATTTTTAACAGCCAATTAACCTTATTGTGCATGTTTTTGAACTGTGGGTATAAACCAGAGTACCTGTAGGAAACCCACTCAAACACGGGGAGAACATGCAAACGCCACACAAAAACGTCTGAGCTGGGAATCAAACTCAGGACCTTCTTGCTGTTAGGCAAATGTGTTAACCACTATGTCATAATGCGCCCCAAACTTAATCTCTCTCTATGAATTTTCAGTTCATGTCCAATTGATTAACGTTCTTTCGTACGTTATATGTCAAATGCATGTTAATGAAATATGTTGGTCTGAAACTACTTAAGCTGTCTGGATAGATACAGTGAAAATAAGTTGAGAACTAGATCATATGCTACTGGGGTGTTCCTTATAAAGACACAGCTTCAGCTTGAGGCAAGTAAATATCCAGAAACCTAACATACAGTTTTGTGCTGTGACCTTCAAAAGTAGGTCAAGGTCACTTCCACACAAACTCAGCATAGCACGCCAAGTAGTCAGCCAACGTACCAAGTTTAAAAGCCCCAGCTTCAGCACACAGATAAGTGTCCAGAAACTAATGTATGACAGACAGACAGACAGACAGACAGACAGCCAGAAGGACAGACAGAACTCATTACTATAGCTTTCAAGCCACTTTGTAGGGGGTGGGAAACATTTGGGATAGTAAAGCATTTACCACTTTGGTAAGGTTGCATATTCCTTCTCACAACATTCGGCAAGGGCGTTTCTATGTAGAGTTTCCACCAGGTACTTCAGTTTCTTCCCATAGTCCAAAAACATGTACATTAAGCTAATTGGCTGTGCAAAATTGCCCCTAGATGTGAGTGTAAGTGGACATGCTGCATGTGTTTTGGCCCTGGGATGGGCTGGTAAACTAGTCAGGATAGTGGTCAGAGTGGGCTGAGATAGGCTCCAGTCTCTCTTTTACCATAATAAGATACAGTGGCTTTTTAAAGGAAAGGATGGACGCATGGGACGCTGAAATACAAGAAGGGGTGAATATTAACTGTTGAAATGGAGTTTATCAGACAGAACATGAAATAAAATAATGCTATTTACAAATAACTACAAATCAGTATAAATATGGAGGACAGTGGTGGCTCAGTGGTGAGATGCTAAATTATCGATCAGAAGATTGGGGGGTTAAGCATGGTCAATGGTTATCACTGCTGTCCCCTCAATGCAGCTAACTGGGTTACCAAAGGCTGGCCATGTGCATCACTATCTATGGTGATCACTGTCTATGGTGAGAGGCATGTAAAAGAACCATTGCTGACTTTCATCAAGAATAGGCTGTGTAGACACCAGCATGTTTCTGTCGTGTGATGGCCTGGCAAGCTGTCCAGGGTGCTCAGAAAATGAACGAATAAATGTAAATATGGAAATCACTGCTTTTTTTTTTTTTTTTTTTTGCAATTTTTTTTTTTTTGCAATTTTTTTTGCAAGTTTTGCAATTTTTTGAGATCATTCCAACAGTTTTTGATTTAGGGTTGTAGAACAAAATGTGTTGATGTTACTCTTCTGGATGTCTCATCAATTATAAGAAATCCTACAAAACAGCTTGAAATCATGCCATCTTTCTGGGAATTTCCAGCATGGGCAGCCTGTACTTCTCATGTGCCAAAAGTTCTCTTTGAGTATTGTGTACATGGGCCTCCCTGCTCTATAATAAAATACCTTTTTTACAGCCTGTCCTCTGACACACTCATACTGACAAATGAGGAGCCTCCTGACTCAACAAAAGCCCAGAAGGCTGGCAGTTGGAGCACCTGCTAATGATCACACTCATCCTGACTGACGTCTGCTGTCTAGTTCTTTAATAGGGAATCATCATGAGCTACAACCAATCAAGAAAGCCAACTGCTAATGTCAAAGGCTCTGGTACACTACCCTACCTGCATTTGGATAGAATTCCAGATTAATAGCTAAATAAGAGCCAAATAGTTGAGTTCATAGTATTCTTAATTATGAGATTTCACTGAACTATTCTTCAGTCAGTATGCATTGTTTCATCAACTATACAGTAAAACCATTCAGTTTTTCTTCTTGTCTGCCTAATCGCTGCAGACAGAAAGCAATTTGTTCTGGGTTAAAAGCTAATTGCCATGCACTTATTCTTTCCATTCATTTTACTCCTATATTTTTATCATTTGTTTATAAGGTCTAAGTTGAAGTAGATTCAAATAATGGATGTAAGAGAACTGTTTAAAACATAATCTTATCAAATTAAATAGTTTTTTCCTTTACAGAAAAAAAAAAAAAAATTATCTCACTTAACATCTTATCCTGATTGATGATTTATTTGGAAAGGCATTGAAGGTACTCTGGGAATCAGTTGGCATATGATGGACCATGTGCACAGTGCCTGCCCCATGGCAACCTCATCCCTATAATGTCTGCAGCTTGACAAAGTGTCTCCTGGCTGCCTCATGCTCCATCAGTTTCAATGACAGGACAAAGAGGTGGCGAGGAGCTATAGGGCATGAGGGTTCAGCTTGGGGTGAGGATATCTGCAATGCTGCCACATTACCTGACCTGACAGAGAGGTCACACCTAGTCAGGACTCTACTTATGTATAGGAAGGAGCGAGCTCTGCAGTATTTTGGATGTCGATTTTGTCAGCTTACCATTAACATGCAAATGATGAAGACATATAAGAATTATATTTGAAGTATCTCACTCAGGCGCAATGATATTGCCAGCTATTTAAAAACTACTTAGCAATTTACTGCTGACAGATTAGCTTC
Organism: Plotosus lineatus; assembly: GCA_024760905.1. Taxonomy (NCBI): domain Eukaryota; kingdom Metazoa; phylum Chordata; class Actinopteri; order Siluriformes; family Plotosidae; genus Plotosus; species Plotosus lineatus. Next base: position 21,324,776 of record CM045733.1, read on the forward strand.
AATATGTGCATCATACATTCATTCATTCATTTATTTTTGAGGCCACTTATTACTAATAAAGGTCACAGGGAGGCTTGCGCCCATGCCAGCTGACTCTGGGTGAAGGCAGGGGTACAGCCTCAACAGTTCACTAGGCCATTGCAGGGCCAAACCACATTCAACCATCCACGCCTATGGGCAATTTGGAACAGTTATCCTACTGTGCAAGTTTTTGGACTGTGGGAGGAAAAAAACAGTATCCGGTGGAAACCCAAGCAAGCATGGGGATAACATACAAACTCCAGACAGAAACTTTCAATCTCCAGAATGGAACCCAGGCCTTCTTGTTGTGAGGCAGACTTGCTAATCACTGTGTGACCGTTTAATTGATTTCACTTGTTATTACTGCTGGGCTAATATGGTGAACATTAATGTAAATGAATTAAATCATTCCTGATCTGAACATCTCACAAATTAAAGGACTCAAATTCAGTGAACACTATTCAGACTGCTGTAAAAAGATGCACAAAGGTGTGCTAAAGTTATGCAAGCATGCTTCGTGCTCCAGGAGCTCAGGAACTGTCAGATTTTCAGTCGAACTGTGGGTCAGGCACAGTGTATCATTGGCCATCGACAATTAGTCGACAATTTGAATATTCAAAAAATATAAAAGTTCAAAAGTGAAGGTTAGACCACCAAACATCCACAACCAGGTGAGCCTGGACCATCAAGAGGACGCCTTCACTGCATGAAGAGAACAGTGACGAAAAATCTTCTTTCCAAGGAGGCTGACATTACAAAAGCCATCCAAACCAGCTCAAAAACTGTTATGCTCTTCATCAAATGGACTTTTATGGCCGAGCAGCAAGACACAAGCCTCTTCTTGTGTGTGTGTGTGTGTGTGTGCGTATGTTGTTTTTTGTTTAAAAAGTGTATGTCCTGTGCCAGTTGTTGTTTATTGTAAAGCTTATGGCTTGGGTATAGCTGTGACGAAGCTTTCCACTACGAGAGTGCAAGTGTCAGTGCCTGCTAGTGATGTTGGCGAAGGCTCCCTTACTCTTCCAGTGCTGCAGAAAACAGAAAACAGGTCCACCCACAGCATGTGGCTTAAGACCACAAGCAATGATTAGCAAGAAAAGGCAACAGGATCTTTTCGTTGCCATAGAAATTCTAACTAATAGAGTTTATACAATGAAGTCTAACAGTGCTGCAAAGCCTTCTTTCTGCTGGTGAAACTATTTTTATCAGCAAACATAACGTGCACCTCAGCTGCCATGTAGTCATATCCAAATCTCTGTTGCTATGATTTGTTTTGGCTGAAAAATGAAGCAGAGAAATACTGGGCATTGTGTCACCTCCTATAATTTTAATGGTATGATAATAAACAATGTGTCTATATCTAGCACACACATCATTGTTCATGGGTGATGTTTTATATGTTTGCTTGATGTTTCCACTGCTAAAATATATGAAAATGTGACCCCCTTGAGGTCCACGGCCAACATGTTGAGCAATTGCAGTGACCAGATGAAACGGAGCAGTGGGAATTCATATCTGTACATGAGAGCAGATAACCGAGGTCATTTGTATAACACTGATGCTTGCTCACAGGCTTACAGCAGGCCAATTCATCTTCAGCTTTCAAGGACAGCATGTAGTGTAGTGTGAAGGCTTACACACTGGAGAAATGTTTTGTGCTGTGCTTGCCCTGTGTGTGGGCTCATTTTTATACCACCTACTATTACTGTGCTATTTACGGTCAGCATGTGGGTAGATAGTGAACACGCATCAAGAAAGTCAAGGTTTTCCGTGCTCAACACAAGACTTGAAATGGGGCTCAGCAAACGTAATCCGAGTGTCCTGATTGAGGCATCATTTCATAATGGTCTTCGCGAATTATACCTTGATGATTAAAGACAGGACTTAATTTGGTTATGGCGTTATGTTAAATATTTGATAATGATGCGATGTCATATGTGTTTTGCATGTAGTCCCATCCTAGTGAAGTTGTTTTTAGGTCAGATGGAGACCTAAAAATATGAAGTTCCTAATGAGACAGGATGGCTTATGAGATTGTTTGAAATTGTCCTAGTTCAGAGAAACAGGATGCTTGAATGCCAAGAAGGAAAAATAAGCATGTCCATGGTGAGAGCTCTCATCCATGTTAAACAGCCTGCTTCCTCATGGGACAGAGAAAAGGAGAACTTGCCCCAGAGGCAAAGCTTTCTGTCCTTGCCATCCCAATCCAGCATCAAGTACTGAAAGCGAAAGGACTGAACATCACAGACTACCCAGTGCCCTCGTGTCTGCAGTGATCAGCAAGGGTGAAAGCTGTGGGCTAGATGCGTCCTCTCAACTGAATCACTGCGCCAAGTGGTGCTGTGCAAAGCAAACAATCCATTGCTGAATGATGGTACAAGGGAGCGTCTCCTTGGCTGCATGTCTAATGTGGAAATTTGATATGCAAGCCTGCTGATGAATCACAACTGACAGAACATCTCACTTTGGATGATTTATTTAGATGCCATGACGCATATATTAGAGGTTAATTCATCTAGGTCTCTGAAGATAATCAACATAGTTTCAGAATGTTCTGAGAGTGCAAACAGTGTAATTTGTTCAACAGGTCCCACAGCTCATGAGCTAAACCAACACACATACCTGTGTTTAAAAACTACATTACCCATGGGTGCAACATCATTGACAGAAAGGCTTCTCTCACTAAGTGAAACCGTGTTGCCTGTGGCTATGGTATATTTGACAGAGTCATATCAAGCTCATCATTAATGAGAGGGCACAGTAGTGCTATTTCCCCTGTCTGGACACACACGCCTGGGACTGACTTAGTGGAAAATCATTAGACAAATCCAAGGTAATTAAAATTATAGCCAAACAACTTAAAGGCATATGTATCTCTGATGGTAATGTCCAGCATTAGGCCTGCAAATTAGCAGGAGTTATTCTTAAGAGCTGTTAAGTGTTTCATTTTATGTCCATTAGGTGACTAGAGAAAGGCATTGGAAATTCCTTTACACTCAGCCTGGAAGCTCCTTCGCTCAATGTTTTACTTGTGTACTCTGGCACATAATTAGTGGTAAGTGCTTAAAACAGCAGGACCGTTAGTGTCATCATGTTGTAAAAGTGTTTAGAAATCACCTTGGGCTCTTTGTACTAATGAACTCTGAAGCATGCCATCATTGCCCCAGTTTCATTCAATGTGGCATTCTGTCATACTGCGTAACGAACTATTGTAGTATTCACAGACCCCCCCCCCCCCCCCCAAAAAAAAAAAGAACAGTAAAAGGAGTTCACAATGGATTTCTGTAATTTTGCAACAAACAGCGGAAAGTAATTGTGAACAGCAATTTTGTAAATTTGACACTAGTAGACAATGCTGCATTGCGCAGATGCCGTTTAAAAATAAGCCATTTCTGTCCTGCTATGTCATAAAGAAGACAGTGGTGAAGGCTCTGGGTTACTGATATGATGGTTGGTGGCTCAGTTCCTAGTACAGTCGGGCCCCAATTTACCAAATTAACCCGTTCCAGAGCCATTTTCGTATAGCGGGGATTTCGTAAGTAGGGGCCGCATATTACATGTTAAACGCCTAATTCGTTCCAAGTCTCCTGTCTTTGGACTGGATAAACCCCCTAATCCCTTTAAAATGATAAAAGTACAACAATTTTGTATGAAATATGTGTTAAAAGTAAAAGAAAATTATTTATTAAACCATTAAACAATTTTATTAACATATTAAACCATTATATTAACATATTTATTAATTAAACCATTATTAAACATTTTTATTAACACACACACACACACACACACACACACACACCCCTCTCTCTCTCTCTCTCTCTCTCTCTCTCTATATATATATATATATATATATATATATATATATATATATATATATATATATATATCCTTCTCTCTCGCGCGCACGCTGTGAGAGATGTGGAATTCAAAGCGCATTCCCTGCTTGACAAACTCAACTTTAATTTGATTCCTTGAGGGATCGGAATGCCAGATAAGCTCATATTCACCTACATTTATTAAACATTTACTGAATTAAACAACTTAAAAAAAACTAAACTAGAAACTAAAGAGTGAAACTTCCTTCTGTCTCTATCTGGGAGGTCAGCGGGCAGGATGTTGAGAGACAGCCAATGAGACAGCAACTTGCACGTTGTGTGAAATTTTGATTGGCGCATTTGAATTTTGAATTTCTTTTCATAAGAGGGGGTTGTTTTTTATTTCGGGGATGGAAACTCAAGAAAATGTTTTTCGTAATCAGGGGATTTCGTACACAGGGGTCTTCGTAATTTGAGGGCCGACTGTACCACCATGCCGCCACTGTTGGCCTCGGCCCTTAACCCTTAACTGCTCAGTTGTATAAAATTAAATGCTAAATTTAAGTGGATGAATGGTCATAAATGTAGATGATTTGCAGTAGTCAGCCACTGTGTATATATTAGAACAGTAATCTGATGTGCCCACTATATCAGGATCATTAATCATAAGTCTTAGTGGATAATGCTTGAATCAATGTGACAGAAACTTACTTGTGTGTGTGTGTGTGTGTGTGTGTGTGTGTGTGTGTGTGTGTGTGTGTTTGTGTGTGTGTGTGTGTGTGTGTGTGTGTGTGTGTGTGTGTGTGTGTGTGTGTGTGTGTGTGCTTGGTGCGATGCAGAGAGCAGCCTCTTATCCCAGTTGGGTTCCTTGTCTTGTGGTCAGTATTTTGATGACAGGCCGAGGCTCCACTAAAGAGTTTTAGGCAATACAATTTTAATCTTATTTTTATTGAAGATAGTTTAATCATAAACAATTATGTGTTTATTTTTCTCTCAAAATCATATTCCTTTTGTTTCTTAACATTTGATCTAAGACTTTTTCCAACTTTCCATGAATTGGTATTGCGCTGCCAAGATATTTGCAAATCAATCCTTCACTCAGGCATGTTACTATTATTGTAAACAGACAGAACAAGATGTAAAACAGGAGAAAACAAGATACCATGCGCCTGGGTGGTTTCACCAGGAAATTTTGTATTCAGCCAAAATGACCTGATAATGGGAGATACAAATATACAATACGCTATTCACTCATGAATGGACATTTTTAAACCAGAAGTGTGTTTTATATAAATCAAACAGCAAAGAAATTCTTATTTACACTCATAAAAATGGAAAATAAAATGAACATGTCTTTTGCCTGTTGATAAAGCTTGACCTCTAGTAACAGATATAAAGGCACATACAGAAATTTTCACCTTCACCTGAATGCCTTCTGCAAAATACAAGAATTCATCCCCAGGGCAGCTTCAATTACGCTACTTTGCCAGAGCTGCTGACAGCTGCCACATCTATGACACACTGTAGACCACATGCTTCCCTTCCAAGTATGCTGACATGCACTAAGCATGCTGAATACTCTCTCAACCAAGAATTTATAATGCATGAAAAGAGATACTGTACTAGTCTGTTATTGAACAGACCTTGTAATGTAATGTTTGAAGATCGGGTACTGAGATATACTGGTCTGCAAATGTTTAGGCACCCTGCTTTTTTCGTATAAACTTTGCTTTATATTTTTTTTATTTTATAGTGTGTTTACTAGCAAGTTAGGATAAAAACATTTTAGATTTCCTAACATGACTTTTCCAGCACAAAATGAAATATTGCATAAAAAAGTCAAACAATATATCAAAAAAAATAAAATAAACCAGCGTATTACGTATTAAAGACCACATTTTAGACAAAAATATAATGAAAGCTACTGTGATTTACATGCAAATAAAGAATTAAGAATTAAGTGCGGCAGTTACCATTTACACTAGAACTGTGGTTGGTTCTGTAAGACACCTAATAGATACTATACTTGTAAACCTGCACAAAATGTACCTGATCATGTTCTTTTTAAACAAAAAGTCATCACACTGAATTAGTTTAACGTATTACAGTTTACTCTGCTCTATAGAATGTTTATATAGAGGTCTTTAATTTAAGGCCATAATACACACACACACACACACACACACACACAGACACACACACACACACACACACACACACACACACACACACAGACACACACACACACACACACACACACACACACACACACACACACACACACACACGCACACACTCATATATAATGTGGAGTTTCATATTGTCAGGCTGTTTGCAGTAGTGCAGTATGACAGGGTGCCAAGAGAAGAACTGTGGTATTGCATGAGGAAGTCTGGAGTGGCAGAGAAGTATGTTAGAGTGGTGCATGACATGTATAAGAGATGTAAGACAGTGGTGAGGTGTGCTGTCGGTGTGACAGAAAAGTTCAAGGTGGAGGTGGGACTGCATCAAGGGTCAGCTCTCAGCCCCTTCTTGTTTGCTATGGTGATGGACAGGCTGACAGACGTGGTTAGACTAGAATCTCCATGGACTATGATGTTTGCAGATGACATTGTGATCTGTAGTGAGAGCAGGGAACAAGTGGAGGAAAATCTAGAGAGGTGGAGGTATGCCCTGGAAAGGAGGGGAATGAAGGTTAGTCTCAGTAAGACAGAATACATATGTGTGAACGACAAGGACCCAACAGGAACGGTGAGGTTACAGGGGGCAGAGATAAGGAAGGTGGAGGATTTTAAGTACTTAGGCTCAACAATCCAGAGCAATGGAGAGTGTGGAAAAGAGGTGAAGAAGCGCGTGCAGGCAGGTTAGAATGGATGGAGAAAAGTGTCCGGTGTGATGTGTGATAGGAGGGTATCGGCAAGAATGAAGGGAAAAGTGTACAAGACGGTAATGAGGCCAGCGATGTTGTATGGTTTAGAAACAGTGGCCCTGGGGAAAAGACAGGAGTCAGAGCTGGAGGTAGCAGAGATGAAAATGTTGAGGTTCTCTTTGGGAGTAACGAGGATGGATAGAATCAGGAATGAGTACATCAGAGGGACAGCACATGTTAGATGTTTTGGAGACAAAGTCAGAGAGGCTAGATTGAGATGGTTTGGACATGTACAGAGGAGGGATAGTGAGTATATTGGCAGTAGGATGCTGAGGTTGGAACTACCAGGCAGAAGGCCCAGAGGAAGACCAAAGAGAAGATTTATGGATGTGGTGAAGGCGGACATGAAGGTCGTTGGAGTAAGAGTAGAAGATGCAGAGGATAGGGTGAGATGGAGGCAGATCATTTGCTGTGGCGACCCCTGAAGGGAACAGCCGAAAGGAAAAGAAGAAGAAAGCTGTTTGAAGTAGTGCAGGTGATATTGAACTGTAATTAAAGCTTTTCTTGGCTGAATTTGAAGTTCTTTAAAAGTAAGCTTCTGAGTGCTGCAGATGAATTATGGTGTTATGCAGAACCATAAAACAGGCAATTAAATAATTATATATGCAGCACCTGACCATGAACACTTTCAATTCTTTGTCGGTTTTGCAGTGGCCATAGTACCTGTACCATAATTAATATAATCAATTACGAAAGTAAACTAATTATAATAAATATAATTATAAATTAAATTAATAAAATTATAAATTTATTTTTACAGAAAAAAATTGTGTATAGATTCCATAGTTATTTGCACCCCTGGTTAAGATGTGTTCTTTAGCTTCTAATAAATTTAGGGTTTTTTTTGTTTGTTTGTTTGTTTTTTGGAAATAATTAATGAGAAAACAGGAGAATATAAACTTTAATTCAAGTGCATGTATTCAGTTGGAGGGAGGAGGAATCCCACATCAATAAATGATTCAGATGTGCCACAATTATTAGCACTTCTGATGTTAAGTGGGGCCGGTGGTGTAGTGGTTAGGGTGCTGGGCTCATGATTGGGAGGTTGTGGGTTTGAATCCCAGTTAGACCCCCACTGTGCTAAGACCCCTGGGCAAGGTCTTAACCACATGTGTGCCTCTGTTCACCCAGCAGTATAAATGAAAACCAGTGAAAATAAACTGGGAAGGTAACTTGTGATGGACTAGTGTCCCATCCAGGAGGAGTTGAACTCCTGGTCGCTTCATGCTATGGAAACCTGGTATAAGCACCGACCTGATGAGCCACTAGCCTCGGGTGTAAAAAGCCCAACAGACTTTACCTTTACCTACCTACCTGATGTTAATACATTGTCTTTTGCCCCCCCCCCAAAAAAGAAAAAAAAACCAGCAACTAATCTTCTCCAATAATGTTTCACAAGATGGGAGAATACAGAAAGAGGGATGTTCAATCATTCATTTTTTGCACAATCTCTCTGAATCATCCAGTGACCTGGGTCCTCTAATCTGAACTCTCCTGTTCAGCTCCCTCCACAGTCTTTCAATGGGGTTGAGGTCTGGTGACTGAGATGGCCATGTGAGGAGCTTGATTCTGTGTCAGGTGAATCCCTCCAGTGTAAATTTGGCTACATGTTTAAGGTCATTATGATGCTGAAAGACCCAATGATGACCCAACTTCAGCTTCCAGGTAGAAGCCACCAGATTTTGATTTAAATTCACCTGGTAATTCAAAGCGTTTTTGATGCCATGCACCTGAACAAGGTTCCCGGGGCCTCTGGAAGAGAAACAAACCAATAGCACCACCAATCCTCCCCCATACTTCACATTGGGCATGAGGTGCTTTCTACAAACTCATATGTTGTGTTCTGCTAGTCCCACTTAGAGTGTTTGTTGCCAGCCTGTTGGCATGTAGATGGCGCCTGATGGTTGTTTTGGAGACTTTGTGTCCCAAAGATGCTACCATTTGTTGCAATTCTTTAATGGGCTTTGGAGAACTTTTTATTTCTCTTACCATTCTCCTCACTGTGCGCAATGGCAAAATGACCTTGCGTCCTCATCCAGGCTTGTTTACCACAGTTCTAGTTGTTTTAAACTTCGTAATGATTGCTCTGACAGTAGATAGGTGCAGGCGCAGGTGAGTGGCTATTTTCTTGTAACCATTGACTGACTTGTGAGAGTCGACACACATCTACCTTATTTGAATGATGTTTTTCTTTATCTTTCTCATGTTGAAGAGTGGATAAGAGAAATGGCCTCTGTATCACATCGTATTTACACCTCAGGGAAACAGGAAGTCATGAATTACTAATGAAATGTTCCTAGATACTCTCATCAACTTTGTAAAGGATTGTAGAAATGACAGAAATACTTCAATTACATTTTTCCTCAGAACTGTTAGTGGATGCCAGTAATTGTGGCGCAGGTGATTGTTGTTCGTTCATTTTCTGTAATCCCAATTAGGGTCGCGGGGAGGCTGGCAGCCATCCCAGCCGATTCCGGGCAAGGCAGAGTACACCCTGCATGGCTCACCAGGCCATCGCAGGGCGGAAACACATTGACAGCTTTGCAGCCCATTCTTGTCAAAAGTCAGCAATGGTTCTTTTCCACGCCTCACACCATAGACAGTGAGCGACATGGCCGACCTTTGGTAACCCAACTGGAGGGATAGTGATAACCCATGGAGAGTGGGGCTTGGATCAATGATCCAGCACCTTTACCACCAGGCCACCACTGCCTGCAGGTGATTTTATGAAAAATAATTATTTCTTAGACTGGGATCCCCTCCCCCTTAAAATTCACTTGAGTTGGAAGTTACCTTTTCTACAATTCTTAGTATGAGAGTAGCTTCTGCAATAAAAATTGAAATTTTTTTAAGGCTTTTAACACATCTTAATCAGGGGTGCCAACAATTATAAAGGTGAGTGTATATGAGTGTGTGTGGTTTTTTTTTTACACTGTCCTTAACCATTGTTTGTGTAGTGCAGGTTTAGGACACTGAAGGACAAAAAGGTGGTATGACCCAGCAATAGGCGTAGCTAGTGATCTATTTTAGTGAGCCATTCACATGTAGGAGGAGAGACATCAGTCATCAAAAATCCACCACACTGACCTGTTCTGTGCCTGACTTCTCATTCTCACTGACGTCTTGTTACAGGTAAGAACACCAGATAAGTGGTTTTTATCTTAGCTAATAGCCCAGTTCAGACAGAAGAGGAGATTAAGTTTGAGTGTGAAGTGTGTCTTGAAGTGTGGAGAACGTTTTCCATCTCAAATGACTCCTTTATCTTGCCTAGTTCATAAAATGACTGTGTTATCTCCGCAAGTTTATTATTTTATTCATTGCTTAACAAGATTAAGTGCAGCAGGTCATGTGAAGAATCAAAAAGCTATGTTACGAGGAGATGACAAAAAACATTTTCTAGCAATTAAAAGCTTGAGATTCTTGGTCATAAACATCTGATGTTTCAGATCGTGTCAGTTTATTGTGAGGTCTCTTCCGGGTGCTGCTGTTGTTTAATAGTTCATACGTTCCGCATTATGTTTATATAGAAGGATTTCTTTCAATCAGGGTCACTGGTGCTTTATTGGTCTCGTTGTCATAAAAAGGGCAGCACTTGGCCTTCATTCAACACACATTTCCTGGCACGAAAGCACAGTCGGGTAGGAACAAAAGAGCAAGGGACAAACGAAGTGAACATTTCATGAGAGACAGGTGCACATGCGCGCGCGCGTGTGTGTGTGTGTGTGTGTGTGTGTGTGTGTGTGTGTGTGTGTGTGTGTGTGTGTGTGTGTTTGATTGAATTTCATCATGTCTAATTCTGAAATTTTTTTTTTGGAAATCATTTTCCTGAAATCGTTCTGCATATGTCAGATAGAAAAATCACTTCCTGTGTGGGAGGGTGTATGAGAAAACACATCATCGTTATACATAAGATCACAAGAATGGCTGTGAAGGTCAGTAGCTCCATCAGTAGCTCTATCAAGACCATGAAGCTTATCAAAAAGGTAGACGGGTAAACCACTTTTGGAAGAGTGACTCATAGTTGGCTCTGAGAGTGCGGTTTTTAAAAAAAGCTCAAGTGGGCTTTCAGCACCGGCATTCCGACAGTAGATACAGTCACATGGTGGACTTTGTTACTTTTATATCACGCTTACATGTCAGTACTAGGCTATAATCAAACATCCATAAATCCATATCTCCCACTGAATATTCAAACATCCAAAACTCCATATCTCTCACTGAATGACCCAAAGTGCCCTCACTGGCTAGAATTGTTCTGTATTTCTGTGTCCAAATCCACTTCAAGACCCTATTAACTAGGACATTGTGGCAACTGTGCCCTCAGCAGCAGTAAAGGAGACAAGGATACACCTTGCTGACTAAGGTTACAGAGCGCTGCCCTGTAAGGTTGTCAGAGCTCTGCCCTGTAACATTCCCTGCACTAGAGGATTTTGTTTGAATTATAGTCAGCCTCAATATTCTTTCCTATGCAAAATTCAATGCCTATTCTCAAATAAATACACACTTTTTTTCTTAAACTATACACATTTCTTACATATTAATGAGATAAGACAAACTTCCCACCTTGGGAACTGTACATGGCACAGCAGCATACCTGCCAGGAAAAGGGGGAAAATGACCAAGTGTCAATCAAACATTAATAGAATTGAAGTTGAAAATTAAAATTGAAAAAAGTTGAATTTAATACAAATAACAAACAAATAAACATATGTTATTATTATCATCATCATCGTCATTTTCTGTAACCGCTTAATCCTAATTAGGGCCGCGGGGAGGCTGGCGCCCATCCCAGCCAACTTCGGGCGAGGGCAGAGTACACCCTGGACAGCTCACCAGGCCATCGCAGGGCGGAAAAACGCCGACAGCTTTGCAGCCTACTCTTGTCAAAAGTCAGCAATGGTTCTTTTACATACCTCACACCATAGACAGTGAGAGACATGGCCAGCCTTTGATAATCCAGTTAGCTGCACTGGGGAGGACAGTGACAACCTTGTAGAAAGTGGGACTCGAACCCCCAACCTTTGGATCAGCGATCCAAATACCACTAGACCACCACTGCCTCATTATTATTATTATTATTATCATTATCATTATTATTATTATTATTATTATGATGATGATGATTATTATTATTATTATTATTATTATTATTATTATTATTATTATTATTATTATTATTATTATATGAATAAACGTTTTTATAAAACATTGCCAGTGAACTATGAGCTCTCTTTCCATGATGCCTTAGTTAATCCATGGGAGACGCCTGTCATTTGTATAGCACAGGAATGTGTGGCTGTACTCAATGTGGAACTATGACCATAAATATTTTTGGCTTATTTACAGGACACATAGCCCAGTGCGACCATGTCTGAGGGGTAAGGGTCATCTCTACTGACATAAACACTCTGTTAATAATGACATTCACTTAACATCTCTGATTTGCAATAGGTAATAATGGATGGTTCGGTAATACACAAATGCTTGTGTTCTCTGTCTTTTATGTCTGTGACCTTGTCCTTCATCAGACCGGTAAGAAATCTCACTCTGTCTAAAGCCCTGATTATTATAAACTCTTAGAAAATATGCAACCCATAGAAGTTTTTACTTTTTCAAATTATCACTTGGACTATTCATTTCGGTGACATCCAAGAAACCTGAGGTGAATAATGGCTCTGGTATATACTACACAGTGACATAAGCAAAAAAAAAAAAAAAAAAAAAAAAAACCTTACGTATTATTTGGTGGTTTGTTTTTAAAATACATAATAACAGACACTTCTGCTCTGAGCGCATATGCGAGCAGGTTCAGCTGAGCTATAAATGCTTTTTTTTAGGAGTTTTAGAGCACAGTGCATGGAAACAAAGAAAATCAAGTGAAAATTAGATTTTTATAGTTTAATTTTACATATTTTGACCATTACAGATGCAGGTCGTGTGAGATCCATGCAATCCAAGCAAAATTAACCACTGGGTAGCTAACAGCATCTTTTTATAGCATATTTATATTTGAGTTTAGTATATACTCTGCAGAAACACAAGAAAATAATTAAATGAGATTTTTATTTTTCATTTAAAAGCAGGCAATAGTGATAGATCCTACTTCAAGTGCCTGGGATACACTGTTTCCAAAAGATATCTGTTGAAAACCAATTTTGCCAATTTTGTGTCAAAAGACTACAGATATTAGGACACAAAAGGAATATGCCATTAAGAACAGAAAATAAAGAGACCAAATAAATTAGGATAATAATCAGTACTGGATATTCATTGTAGAGTCTTTTCAGGAACCATTCATTCATTCATTCATTTTCTGAACCAATTGACCTTCATTAGGGTCACAGGGAGGCCTCTCTCTCGACATTGGGTGAGGGCAGGAATATAGCCCATACAGCTCGCCAGGCCATCGCAGGGCCAACACATATACAAGTATTCATACTCACACTCACCTCTTGTGGTGATTTGGAACAACCAATTAAGTTACTGTGCATGTTTTTGGACTGTGGAAGAAAATCAAAGTACTGGCAGTAAACCCACACAAGCACGGGGAGGACATGCAAACTCCACACAGAGATGCAAGCCATTTGGAATTAAACCCAAAATGTTCTGGCTGTGAGGTGGACATATTAACCACAAGGCCACCTTTTAAACTTTTTTAAATAAGCAGTCAAGAATGTGCTCCCAAGTGATGCATCGACAAGGTACTCAACTATCAACGTGGAGATCATGAGTTCAAGTCGAGGGTTATGCCACAGCCATCCATGGCCAGGATTCAATGAGAGCAAATTGATCAAGCTCTCATTGGAAGAACGGAGAGATGGCTTGCATGTGTTTACGTCCCTACTCCTCACAGCCAATCATGGGCATCTGTGAGCTCATTTGTATGTGGATGTTGTGTAACATTCACAGTTATTAAATTTAAACTTATATTTTAAAATAAATTCTTTAAATCAAATATTTCTTTATGTCATTAAAACATAAATCCATTGCTTTACATAGTATTTAGACAGTCATATACCTACAGATGTGTGATGATGTGGTATAGCACGGTGTGTAGTAAGCTGTACTGAAGCTTTGCTCTCCTTCACATTGGATTGTTTTGGGTGACTGAGCTCTCATGTTGGAAATTCCAGCAGTAATCAGCTCCGGCAGTTAATGCATGCTCCATGGCGTCTGTGTGTTAGGCTCCATTTACTTCTTAATGTGGCTGCAGAATGAAACAGGAATGACTTGGCTTTTTTGTCTCACAGAGGAAGTCCAGATCAAAATCCAAATACCCAGCAACACGTAGGCTGCTGCTGAAGGTGGGAATTTTCAGCAGTTTAGTTACTACATGTACCTAATTATTTTTAATACTTTGATTAGTAGACTGATTTAGATCATTATCAGTTCTGAATTTTTTTTTTTTTTTTCAATTCCAAAAAGATTTGATTGTTCAAATTTTAGTGTCGAGCACTAATCCTGAAACACATTTGTTGTTCCCAGACCAAACTTCTAAAGAAGGCAGAGAGCCTCCTGGTAAAGGAAAAAGAGCAGAAGAAATTAGAGCGAGACATCGCCCTGAATGAAAGAGTGCCTCCTCTAAAGCTCTCTGGACTCTCTGTACAGGAGCTTCAGGTATGTAAGTCTGGTCCAAACACTCGACTATGTTTTAGCTTAACTGTGTCAAATAATTCGAATGCTAATTGATATACTGTATTTATTATAACTATTAGAGATAAAGATGACTATGTGACTAATATTAAAAGGTAAAATTATAATAGCATAGCTATCACTTTTAAGATTTTTTATCAACTTTTTGTCACATTCATGAAAGAAAATGTATGTAATGTTAGTGGTTTGGTTTTTAGTTGCACAATAACGCAAATTTGTCTGTACAGCTCGGGGGGGCTTGATGATGGAGGCAATAAAAGCTAAGTGGTAAATTATATAGCAGTGTTCATCAAAAACTGTTACAATTATAAAAGAATTGCAAAAACCTATTTCTAAATGTACAGCATTTTTCAGCAATGCAAATAATTGAATATTTACAGGAGTGTACTAGTTTACTTGAAACATACAATTCAGTATATAGTAGCTATTTTGATTTTTTTTTTTTTTTTTTTTTATACAAGAGTGAGAATGGTAATGATTCTTTTTGTATCAACATCTGTAAATTGCTGTGGAGATGGCTGAATTAGTGAAAGTTAGCCAGCACAAGTTGCAGCTCATTGAACAAATTAGAAGTTTAAATCCAGGCCTGGCCAAGCTGCCATGGTTCCACTGTATAAAACAAATTATGTAAAATTCATGGATAAACAACTGCCTTTTATTGTTAAAATTAATCAATCAATCAATAAAAACCCTCATTGTACCATATTATTATGACACGTTTAAACACTTTCCTGCTGGTTTATGAAACACTGCTGTTTATTTATAGTAATGTACAATTTAAAAACAGCAGTGATGTAAATTGAAGGTTTGGTCATTGCTAAAATTACCAGCCAAGCATTGTGTTACCATTTGTAATATCACCATTAAATATGTAAATAATTTTAAAAATATATGTTTTTTGAAAAAACATGCATGAGCCAGTGTTGAGCTGTATGTGTTCTATATCAACAACCACGTTATCCGGAACTTTTCAGAACCTGAAAAAGTATTTATCATAAACAATTAACTTTACTTGAAATACAAGTTGCTCATATATCCTATAAATAATTTTCCAAATTGAACTCATATCACAGTAAAATGAAACTTGCATAACAGAAAATGAGGGAGGTTTCATTTATTAAAATATCTGTGACATATGCAGAAGGCAGAATAATTAACAATTTTGCAATGAAGGTGAACTGGATGCTGCTGAACAGCCCTTAAAACGGTATATCAAGGTTTCAGCTTTAGTATACACTACACTGAAACACAAAAAACAAACTAAAATTAGTATTTTATGGATTATTTTTATGTTTCAAAGGTGTAAGGATGACATCATCTACGCCAAGAAACTGACAAATCCATTGTTTTGTTTCAATTATTATCCACTCAGAGTAATTTTATTTTATTTATTTATTTATTTTTTTTTTCTGGATAGTGGACTAATCAGGTCAAGCTGTTCCCATGTAGTAAATATTAATATTTTTCTCTATTTTACCATTATAACAAATAAACTAAACTTCAGTCACTGTTGACCCCCAGTCCCAATTGTGTTATCAAAGGCCAGCCATGTCACTCATTATCTGTGATGAAAGTCATATAAAAGAACCATTTGTGTCACTCATAAAGAGGAGGCCATTGGGTTACCATGAACTTGTGTCTGCCCTGAAATGTCCTGGTCAGCTGTCCAAGGTGCTCCTGTGACCTTAATTAGGATTAAGCGTTTACAGAAAAGGAATGATGAACAAAATGGTTCAGAAAATGAGTGAATAATGATTTCATATAGCACCAAAAAGGAAACATGTATATCTAATATGGTCTGTTCACACCTGCCACAAAATTGGGGCACATGCAATATTGAAGGATCTGGTGAAGCCAACATGTATTTTAATTTAAGTGGCCTCAAGTGGCAACAAGGTCACCTCACAGAACAAGGTTTCTAACTTCTATCTTCCTGTGGATTGTGGACCTCAGATTATGCAAACCAGATTCCACAAAAGTTGTGAGACTATACAAATTGTGAATAAAAACTGAATGCAATGATGTGGAAGTGCCAAATTTCAATATTTTATTCTGAGTAGAACATAGATGACAGGTCAGAAGTTTAAACTGAGAAAATGTATCATTTTAAAGGGAAAAATGTTGATTTTAAATTTCATGGTGTCAACAAATCTCAAAAAAGTAGGAACAAGGCATTTTCACCACTGTGAGGCATCCCTTCTTCTTCTTACAACAGTCTGAAAACGTCTGGGGACCGAGGAGGCAAGTTTCTTAAGTTTAGATATAGGAATGCTGTCCCATTCTTTTTCTAATACAGGCTCCAAATAACTTTTCAACTGTCTTGGGCATTTTTTGTTGCACCTTCTTCTTTACGATGCACCAAATGTTCTCTATAGATGAAAGATCTGGACTGCTTTTCCTGCACAGCCATGATGTTGTAATTAATGCTGCATGTCATCTGGCATTATCATGTTGAAAAATGCAAGGTCTTCTCTGAAAGAGACGACGTCTGGATGAGAGCATATGTTGTTCTAGAACCTGAATATACCTTTCTGCATTGACGGTGCCTTTCCATATGTGCAAGCTACCCATACCACACGCATTCATGCAACCCCATACCATCACAGATGCAGGCTTCTGAACTGAGTGCCGCAACAACTTGGGTTGTCCTTGACCTCTTTACTCCAGATGACATGGCGTCCCAGTTTTCCATAAAGAACTTTGAAACATGATTCGTCTGACCACAGAACAGTTTTCCACTTTGCCACACTCCATTTTAAATGACCCCTGGCCCAGAGAAAATACCTGCGCTTCTGGGTCCTGTTTAGAAATGGCGTCTTCTTTGTACTGTAGAGTTTCAGCTGGCAACGGCGGATGGCACGGTGGATTGTGTTCGCCGACAATGGTTTCTGGAAGTATTGCTGAACCCATTCTGTGATTTCCCTTCCAGTAACATTCCTGTTTGTGGTGTAGTGCTGTTTATGGGCCCAAAGATCAGGGGCATCCAGTATGGGGTTTTTTTGGCCTTGACCCTTACGCAAAGAGATCGTTTCAGATTCTCTGAATCTTGGGATGATGTTATGCACTGTAGATGATGATAACTTCAAACTCTTTGCAATTTTTCTCTGGGAAACACCTTTCTGATATTGCTCCACTATCTTTCTGTGTAACATTGGGGGAATTGGTGATCCTCTACCCATCTTTGGTTCTGAGAGACACTGCCACTCTGAGAAGCTCTTTTTAGACACAGTCATGTTGCCAATGGACCTCATTAGTGGTAATTGGTCTTCCAGCTGTTGGTTATAAGTGCAATTGACTTCTCCAGCCTGTTATTGCTACCTGTCCAAACTTTTTTGAGATTCGTTTACACCATGAAATTTAAAATCAACCCCCCCCCCCCAAAGTGATAAATTTTCTCTATTTAAACTATTGACCTGTAACATGTGTTCTATCCGGAATAAAATATTGAAATTTGTCACTTCCACAGTTTTTATTCTCAATTTGTATAGTCTCCCAACTTTTGTGGAATCCAGTTTGTACACTCTCTCTCTCTCTCTCGCTCTCTCTCACGCACACACACACACACACACACACACACACACACAAGCCCTGTCTATTTTGTATCCCTGTCCACATCAGGCTGGCAAGATTGAATCTACAAGATCAATTCTGATCTTGTGTTTGTAGTATAGACAGAAGAATTGGACTTGTGATCCTAGTATGTGCAAATGCAATGCTAATGCAATCTAACAAAGCCTCAAAGTTCATTAATCTTTCTTTAGATGAAAGACACTCTAAACAGCCACAGGCTGATGGTTAGAGAAGCAGCTTTGGGATCAAAAGGTCACTAGTTCGATTCCCAGACAAGCACGGAAAATGTGTGGCTGTGAGGGAGTAAGCTGCACCTTCCCTTCATCCACCATCATGGGTGAAGTGATTTCGAGCAAGGCTAACCTCCAACTGCTCTCCGGGTGCCTTCGATATGTGTGGCAGCCCACCTTTCCGAAAGTGTGGGCTCACTGTTTGTGTATGTTTGCTCACTTTGGATAGGTTAAATGCAGAGGCAATAATTTCCTTAAGGGATTAATACATTCATTCATTTTTTGAACCACTTAATTAGGGTCACGGAGAGATTGGTGCCCATCTCAGCCTACTCTGGGCGAGGGCAGAGTACACCCAGGACATAAAACCCTAATTAGGATTAAGTGGTTACAGAAAATGAATGGATGATGATAAACATTTACGCCACACTGATATCACGTTGTCAGAAAGAGTGTATGCTAATAATTAGTAGCAATATTTGATAACCCAGTTAGCTGCATAGGGGAGACAGCAATGACAACCATTGACAACCTTGAACCCCCAACCTTATGATCGGTAATCCAGCACCTTGCCATTTGTGTTATATACTAGTAGTGTAAGCATACTTCTCGATTTTGAGGGATTACTGCATTACACAATGGACTTTTCTGATCACACAATAAACTTAACTATTCTGATTTCACAGTCATTAATATCTCTTAACTATTCTTTGCAGGAACTTTGTAAAGATTTGCACAAGAAGATTGATATTGCTGATGAGGCTCGATATGACCTTTCAGTAAAAGTGACCAGAAATGATTCCGAGGTATACAGAGAATTATTTCTTTTTTTTTTTTTTTTTAAGATCTGCAATTATTTCCTGTGTACTGTACCATAGCAATTAAAACCATACTGTTATATGTCATGTTATACTCTTAGATTATACTGGTCTTTTGTACAGTGGTAAGGGAGGTAAGTTGGGCCTTTCATATCCACCAGCCAATCAGGCTAAAGCCTCCTCCTTGTTGGAATGCTAGTCCATCGCAGAGCACCTTGCCAGTATTCCAGTATTTTTTTTTACTGTTAGAACTGGACAGAACCTGGCCAGAAACACATAAAAGTAAGTAAATAAAACATGATGGGCATGCCAGCCCAAAGTTATTTAATTTTAAAATAATAGTGCATGTGTCAATGATTATAATTTTAAATAGCTGTTGAATAAACATTTCCAGTAAAATACAATGTAATTGAGAGTTGTTATGCTCAGCAATGGCCTTGTGAGCTGTCCAGTGCGTACCCCGCCCAAAGTCAGCAGAGATAGATACCGGCCTTCCTGCGACCCTAATTAGGATTTAGCGGTTCAGAAAATGAATGAACGAATGTGAGTCGTTATGTTATGTTAGTTCCAGTTATCAATTAGGTTATAGCAGTGTGAGAATATAAGATTATGGTAATGCAACAATATTACATACGTTTATATGTGTATCACCACAGTCTCTTATGCTTTGTGTCTGTTCTTTTAAAAATACTGTTTAAAATTAATAACTGTTCCAAATACTTTGCTTTATAGTAAATATTGTGTGTATATATACATATAATAATATATGTTAGGTCAAAACCTTATTTCTTTACAAATCAATGAATACATAAAGAATTTTATTTTTTTAATAGAAAAGAAACAATTGCGTAACTGCCCTTACAAAGCTAAAAATGGTGGTGATCGTAAAAGTAGAGTATTACAAAAAGAGTTTTCCAATGCAGCTAATGATTTTTCAGGAGAACATGGTTCAAACTTTTAAAAGATTATGACTATCGTTTTAGCAGAGCCCTCAAATGGAGCTCCATGGTCATGGAAAATGGTTTGAATGGGTATCCCATGCCTTGTCCTGTGTTTTGTCTGGTGTCTGTGCATGCTCAACACATAAAAAATCAATAAAAATCTGTTGTGTTGTATTGGCTGTTATGTACCACTGGCTTACATAATGATGGGAAACAATGAAAATACTTATATCTATAATCAATAATGAAACTGAAACCAAAAAATATTAACACTCATACAGCATTACTCAGCTTTGTGCACAATAAGAACACACATACAATATAACTTAAACAGGCAGATGAACCTGCAGGTAAATAAATGTTTGTGGAGCAAGTACTGAAAGTAGGAGTTTGACGAAAACCTGAGCGAAAGACTATTGATGCCAATGAGAGTGGACATCAAAAGGGCAGTACACAGCAATTCCAGGTTCTGACACTGATCAAAAGACATTTACTGTGATTAAATCTGTATATTAATTAAACCATTACATTTTCACAATACACATTAAATATAAAGTTTCTCCCTCACCACTGCCATGGCCTGGATCCTCACTCATTAATTGTTGAGATGTGCTTCAGTAACCCTAGTAGGATTAAGTGGCTCAGAAAATGAGTGACTGAGTGAGAGGGTCTTCCCTCACCAACTCTTTTTTTCTGTTCCCTCTTATAGATAAAAAATACAGCATCCTCTGTCCTAAGGACGCTTCCATAGCAAAAAATCTCAGACACTGGAAACTCCTTACATAAATCACATTACAGACATACATATTAACAGCTTTTGCATTTTGTTAAAACCCTTTTATACAGCTTTTCTTTATTTATCTATTTGTAGCCTTTTAAACTGACACTATTGACAGTGATGCTGTTATAGAAAATTAATCCACACCTCCTGACCAATCAGATTCGCTATAGTGTAAGTGTTTTAATTAATGATTAATATGTCCTAAGGCTTAAATGTGGCAGCGGTGTTTGCTTAAGAAATTTTGATGAGTCCCTAATAATCTCTTAAATTTTTTTTCCTTCACCCATTTGCACAAATAAAGTCAACATTCTTTGTGTCAGATTCAATCACTGCAGCAGAAGGTCTACGAGCTGAAAGGGAAAATGAACAGACCAAAACTGAAGAGAGTGAAGAAGTCAGCAGATGACAAGTTAGGAGCTCTGACAGACACCAAGCTCATGAAGGCAGACTTCAAAGCCAACCTGAAGACTGTGAAGAAGGAGGAGGAAAAGGTGATGCTGATATCTTCAAGGCTTTGTTATATTAGTATAAGTTTGAAAGCTATTCATCGATCAAACCTTTAGTTGCTTTAGAGTCATATAGTCAGTCCTTGATTTTGACAAGTTCATGCAAATGTTCAAATTTGAAGTGTCATTAGGGATAATTGTACACTCAGAACATTCTATTTTTACTGCTCTCCTGGTGTTTCTGTCTGCCTATTTTACTTCAAGTGTTCTTTCTGTCTGCTCCATACAATCAGAAAGAGGAGGTGACAGACTGGAGAAAGAATGTGGAAGCCATGTCAGGAATGGAGGGCAGGAAGAAACTTTTCAATGCTGGACAGTGAACCGACAACAACCTGCAGTGTTTTTACAAAGTTGCAGAAAATCTATACATGTATTTAAATAATCAGAAATATCTCACATAAGGAATCCTGTATGGACTTATCCTGATGTGTTTTCTCGTGTGGTTAATGTGTCTGTTTGTGTGATTGTTGAATATGCCCCCAAAATGTAAGAGATTTGGTGTTTATGTCTTGTATGGAGTATTGATTGTAGATTTGATGTTAAATTATGGAGCGTATTATCAGGAGTGATGGCTTAGACATTAAAAACAATAATATTCCTATCAAACCAACTGTGTAAATATCTGATTCATATTCACTGTAATTATACTGAATAAATTGACTCTGCTCCCTCAGCAAATGTGTGTTGCTTTGATACTACCTGATTTTTTTTGTTTTGTTTTGTTTTGTTTTTTTAGCATAGTATGAAACGCACATGCATAAATGCTATAGGAATGTGTGACATTCCGTGGTTAGAACTAATCAGGCTGTACAGCTTCAGGATCACGAGATCCTGACATTTCCTCTATGTCTGTGTGGGCTATAATGTCTGAAAAGTGTGTGTAAATATGGATTAGTACTGTCCTGTTTTGGACTGGTTTCAAATCAAAGATGTAGTCCTGCATCACTCCCAGTATTTACATACAATGTGAGCCTGACCAAGATGAAGTGGTTACTGGAATATAAATGCAATAAATTAATTAAAATAAATGACAGTTTAGTATTTCAATTTTTTTTAAAAAATGCACTCTGTGTGTGTGTGTGTGTGTGTGTGTGCGCGCGCACACGCATGAGAGAGAGAAAGCAAAAGAGTGTCTGTCTTCCTTTCGGCTTCTTCCCTTTTTTCGGGAGTCGCCACAGCGAATCATCTGATTCGCACGTTTGATTTGGCAGAGGTTTTTACGTCGGATGCCCTTCCTGTCACAACCCTTTTAGCAAGGGACAGAAACACGCTGACGACTTTGCAGCTACTCTTTACAAAAGTCAGCAATGGTTCTTTTACATGCCTCTCACCATAGACAGTGACAGACATGGCCCGCCTTTGATAACCCAGTTAGCTGCACTGGGGGGGGACAGTGAAAACCTTGTGGAGAATGGGACTTGAACCCCCAACCTTTGGATCAGCGATCCAGCGCCCTATACCACTAGACCACCACTGCCCTGTAGAGAGCAAAAGAGTCCACTGGAAAAATAAAATTAAAGCACACTGTGAAATTATACATTTCTCAGGTTTTTCTATTTATAGGTATGTGTTTCATAAACAGGGACACTTGTGTTTTATTCCACAAACTACTGACATTTTCCACAAATTCCACATTAAAATATTGTCACTTATAGCATTTCATTTCCAGAAATCACTAAAGACAAAAAGGTGCAGTGTTTTCATACCTTGAAAAATGCATAGCAATAAAAAAAAGACGATGGTTGAATTTAGAATGAGTTCAGAAATTAATACTTGGTGGAATAGCTCTGACATATTAATCACAGCTTCTTGGCATGCTCTTCTCCGATCTTTCATGTTGCTCTTTGGTGACTTTATGCCACTCCTGGTGTAGAAATTAAATCAGCTCAGCTTTGTTTGATGGCTTGTGATCATCCATTTTCATCTTTTTCCAATTCCAAAGGTTAAGGTCAGGAGGTTTGGATTGCAATTACAGGGTCTTGATCTGGTGGTTCTCCAGCCACACCTTGACTGACCTAGCGTTGTGGCATGGAGCCTGTTGGAATATACCATCCTCAAAATTAGGGGACATTGTCAGAGCAGAAGAAAGCAACTTTTCTTTCAGGATAATATTTTACATACCTTGAGTCATGCATCCTTCAGATAAAATAAATTTCCCCATTTCAGCCTTGCTGAAGCACCCCCACAACCATCACAGATCCCACATTAATAGCACAATAGGTGCAAGAGGTTGTGGTTTGCTAGCCTTTCCAGATTTCTGTCTGACCATTAGTTATTTAGTCTAACCAGATTAAGGGGAGAAAAAGATATAGGTTAGACTCCTCTGAGAAAGTCCAATGCCAGAGAAGACGTTTGGAAAACTTCATCCTGGCTCTTCATTGGTTCTATTGCAGCTGCTATTTAGAATTCTTTCTGGAGGTCTCTTGGTGTCATTTTGTGGTTGTTGAGTGACATTTGAGGAAGTTACTGAACATCCTATTCTTGATCTTGATGAAGTATATTGATACCTTTAAAGACATTATTACACCACAAGTATATCATGTGAATTCTGGTAAATTGTGATGTTAGGATGCTGTCACTCCCTCACTCTGCATCAGGGGTGTCCAATCTTATCCACAAAGGGCCGGTGTGGGTGCAGGTTTTTGCTTCAACCAAGCAGTAGTCACACCTTCCACCTGTTTCAATCACCAATCATGAAAAGGAAAAAAAGAAAAAAGAAAAAGAAAAAAAAACTAGATTTCACATTAGTGTTTCAAAGCTGAAGTGGAGCCATCTTGGTGAGATCACCTTTCTTTAAGATCTCAAAATGGAGAAGGTGAAAACTCAAAAACGTTACAGCTCGAAAGCCAGGAAATTTTACTGCTGATGGTTTGAATGCCTTCAGTTCATTCAACTTTACCAATAATTATACTGATAATTGTATTTAACTGGACTAAAAAAAAAGAGGCATTCCTAGCTGAAGTTTGACAAAAATGTTTTAAAATGAAATGTACATTGTGGATGCAATTTCCTTTATCACATATTTTATGCTACTTGAGTTTGACTTTCAACAGTAAAGTAGTATCACCAACATGTCTGCCATCCGGCTTCAAAGTTGAAACACTAATGTTCAATGTACTCGCTTTTCGCCCCCTTTTTTTTTTTTTTTGAGAACAGTGATTGAAACAGGTGTGGCTACTGCTTGGTTGAAGTGAAAACCTGCACCCACACCGGCCCTTTGCGGGTAAGATTGGACACCCCTACTCTACAGTATATGCTCACAAAGGTCCATTGACGGTGGAGTGGCTGATTGCCCAATGTCACAGGGTGCCCTCACTTCTGCATTCCTTCTGGTTCTCTCTCTTTTAATTATGCTGCCATAGCCAGTCATGCCGGATCATGCTGGAGTGCCTGCTTGCACTCAGCAATAATAAAATGTTCTATTTCCATTCCCCTACCTAACAACCTCTCTCTCTCTCTCTCTCTCTCTCTCGTTGTGTGTTTTTGCTGAGGTAGACATTCTTCTTCTCGGATGCCAGTGATCCTAATCCTCGTGATCCTTTTGCTTTCTGACAGTCCTGTGGTGTGACCTGTTGTGCTGATGCTGGCTGGCGTTTTCATCTTGGAAGCCCCTTGTTCCTGCTGATGAGGATCTATGTGGACCTAGAGGTGCACTCAGACTGTGAAGATGACTTTTCACTGCTGGTGATATAAACTCTTTTCCCAAAATTATTTAGGACTTACAGTTGTGGTATAACTGACCAGACTACATTTTGTACTGTAGTGAAGTTTGTCATATATGGTTTGTATCTTTATGGTTTCAACCAAATTATGATGGGTTTCCCTTTTGGGCCTGGTTCCTCTCAAAGTTTCTTCCTCACATCAACTGAGGGAGTTTTTCCTTTGCATCAATATCAATTATAAAAAGTACTATACAAATAAAACTGAATAGAATTGAATTAATAGGTGAACCCCTTAAAAAACTTTTAGTTTGTTATTTTAGTTGGTTCTTTGCTGTATTCTCCATTGTTAAACAAATCTTGTGTTAATGAGTTCCAGGCCTCTAAGGTGTTTGGTAGAAAACTGAATTGAAATGAGCCTGTGGTCAGTGGAGAGTCATTGGAATGTGATCAGGTGGAAGATGAATGATAGCATATCATCAACCAAAGTTGGTTGAATGATTGTGCCAGGAAGTGGCATGATGTCACCCAAGAGCAATGTGAAGGACTGCAGGAGAGCATGCCAAGATGCATGAACACTGTGATTACAATCTCAAGGTTGTTTCACCAAATACTGATTTCTAAATTCATCTGAATTTCAAACATTAGTATTGTGTAGTTTAAAATTGAAAATGAACTTGATTCTGAAGCCTTATTCACAGTCAGAAACCACAGGTTTTTTATCATTATTATTATTATTATTATTATTATTATTATTATTAATGATGAGATGTGATGTTCTGCACATAAAGGCTTTACGTAACAATATTTTCATGTGGAATTTTGATGAAATATTGCCAGTAGTTATGAACTAAAATAAAAGTGTTTACTAGTAAAACCAATACTGCTGAGAAAGATAATTTTACAGTGATTGCTTTCCCACAGCTGTATACAGTGATCAGCCATTATACTAACACACCATTGACTGATCTATAAGTAGAAAGCCCCCAACACAGCACTGCACTGTGATCTGACACATTTCTACCATAGCCAGAGTTAATATTTTCAACAATTTCCACTACTGTAGGTTGTAGTAGTAGTTCTGTGTGACAATAAAAATAACATTTTTAATTTTTTTTTTTACTGAATGGTGGCACGGTCGATTAGTAATTAGCGCATTTGCTTCACAGCAAAAAGATCCTGGGTTCAAGTACAGCGGTCGGGGAGAGTATGTATGTGGAGTTTGCATGCTCGCACTATGCTTGTGTTGGTTTCTGACAACAGTACAGACGCTCGGCGACTTATGTTCATCCGTTTTACGTTTTTTCGATTTTATGGGGTTTTTTTCCAAAAAAAAAAGGCAAATTTTGAGTTTAGACGTACCTACGTAGTACGCTGACCTAATGACGCAATAATAACGCTGCATTCATTGTTTAGAAAGACTGAGTGTGTATCTGTGTGTGTGTGTGTGTGTGTGTGTGTGTGTGTGTGTGTGTGTGTATATATATATATATATATATATATATATAGAGAGAGAGAGGGTTTTCTGAGTAGATCCTTCCGTAGGAGCATGCTCAATACTTTTTGGTAGAGCAAATAAAAATAAAAGGACAGGACAAAGACTTTCTATTGAAACTCCATTTATCACTACAGATCTGTTTCGAGGGGTGGTGAAACCATCCTCTCTCTTCAGGTGATTATAGAAGAAAGTATATAGCGTGTTACCCTTGTGTTAAAACGTCATCTCGGTGATCTTTGTTTACACTGTTTTGCGGACTTTTGTAACCCTAAGAAAATATGATTGGTCAGAAGCGTAAGCCTACTAGCATGGGTGCAAGTCTCATACACAGAGATGAATTAACTATCTGCTCAGATCGGCACAATCTACCATGCATACTCAGTTAAGCAAAGAGAGTTGTAAAATAAAAACCCGAATCCACAAATTACAGAACAACTACAGATATTTATTATCTTTTAGCAGAATCCTGAGTGTATACTTATTTTTATATTAATATTCATTAGGATTTGTACTTGTTCTTTGTATGCATCTCTTGAATAAAGTTTACTTACTTACACAAAAGAAAGAACTCTCCGCTTTGCTGGGATTTACATCAGTGCAGGCTGTGTTCTAAACGAGTTCAAAGGCACCCTTGTGCATTTGAAAGACCGAAAGTCTGTATAACCCACAGCAAGTACACTACTTTCGCAAGTACACTACTTTCGGTATTGAGCATCGCACATATTGTAAGCTTTGATTGGCTGTTTTAAGCTTCATGTAAAGTAACTCGGTATAAATAAGTGACTTATTTGAAATTAATGTTGATATTATTTGATATATGTGATATTATTTTACAATGTAATGTTTATAATAATTGATTTTGGGGAGTTGTATGAAATACAGTAATGGTATTTATGGATGTATAGTACAGTATGAGCGTCATACGTCATACATCACTGTAACAACTTAAGTTCACTTTCACTTATGTTCAGCCGTCCAGAACCAATTAAAAATGTAAGTCAGGGAACTTCTGTACTTTTATTTCCTCCAACAGTCCAAAGAAATTCACATTAGGTTAATTGGTTGTTCCAAATTTGTCCCTTGGCGTTCATGTATATAGTCCTGTGATGGATTGCCAAGTTGTCAGGGTGAGCCTTTGCAGTTTTGAAGTTGCTAAAAATTTAGATTTTTTTTTTTTTTTTAAATAAAGAAAGACAAGCAACTATATTCAATCAGAGCAGCTACTAATGACCTTTAAAATGTCCATAGGATCCAACATCGCAAAGCAGCTTTACATAGTAAAAAAAATGTGACTCTTCGCAGTTCACTGGTTGACCTTCCTTCTTGTAGGTACGTACCACTGTATAACAGGAACACCATGCAAGACCTGCTATTTTGGAGGTGAACGGACCCAGGCATTTACTCATCACAATG
Organism: Plotosus lineatus; assembly: GCA_024760905.1. Taxonomy (NCBI): domain Eukaryota; kingdom Metazoa; phylum Chordata; class Actinopteri; order Siluriformes; family Plotosidae; genus Plotosus; species Plotosus lineatus. Next base: position 21,352,610 of record CM045733.1, read on the forward strand.
TAGTCCTGCTTAGGGTCACTCAAGTCCTTACACATGCTCATTTTTTCCCTGCTTCTTAGAGATAAATGTCGAAAATTTACTAGTAACTTTCTATCTTGTATATTCTACGAATTGACAGGTAACACTGTAAGCTATAGCAGTTGTTCTTGAAGGTGAGATGGATGTTGCTGAATAGTCTCTGTCGAATTCAATTCAACAGCATTGAAGGCTCTACTGAGCTGAACATAAATAATTGCTTTATTATATACCACAGAGTGATATGAAAAGCAAAGTAAATTAATATTTTTATGGTATAATTTTAACATATTTTAGCCATGGCAGAGTTTGGTAAAGTGAGCTCCATAAGCAGTGTTTTTATACTCATTTCGAGTTTTAGAATATACTTTGCAGAAACACAAGAATAACAATGCTCTTTCTGTTGTTTTGTTTTGTTTTGTTTTGCTTTGTTTTTGCATTTGTGAGGCGCTCCACCAAATGTAGGCGCTTGTCACAAGTGACGTATGGTGCTTGTGAGACAAAGCGCGGCTTATTCGGACTTCCGATCTTTCAAGTGAGCAAGTGCGCGTTGAATACTTGTTTAGTCCCCAACCTTCACTTACTCACTTGAAAGATCGGAAGTCTGAATAAGCCGCGCTTTGTTTCACAAACACCATACGTCACTTGCGACAAGCACCTACATGCGGTGGAGCGCCTCACATTTTTCAAGAGTAACAATGGCGATAATGCTTGTTCCAAGTGACTGTGAATGTTTGTCAGCTGTTTAGATTCATGTATATCCACAAGGGATTACATGTATTGTCCAACAGATAGCAAACCAATAAGATAGCACCATTCCCCTCTAGCACATACTACTTAATATTATTCACTCTCAGTGCTCAGAATGGTTTAATATTATGGCTGATAAGTGTAGATAATGGAAGAATGAATGACTTTCCATTATATACTCATTAAAACCACATTTTGAATGTAGTCACCCCATCAATTAATAATATATTTATTCAGGTAGAAAAAAGTGGGTAAGACCCAAGGTTACTGGATTACTGTACATCAGAAAGTTATGGGCTCAACACCCAGTACTAACAAGCTGCCATTGTTAGAGCAGTGGATTAGAAAAAAAGGTAAGCTGTTCTGAATAAAGGTGTCTGCCAAATGTTGTAAATTTAAATATGAAAATTAGTATGATGCATAATAATACTATGATGAATGCATGATGAATGTGCTACAGCATTATAAAACTGGCACAAAAAGGTTTTAGTGACATTAATCACATTTCTTTGGATGGTTTTATAAATGCAGCATGTTCAGCTCCAAAACATTATTCAGAAACTTTAATTTAGTGCAATATTTTAAATTTGATTTCCATCTGAAAGTGGTACTGAGTTAGACTGCTGCCAGTTTCACTCAGCTTCTTCGCCAGATGGAGGCGACAAAGCTTTATACTCATGCATGGTCTCTGGCACATGTTCCACTTCGACAATATATGGGTAACAACAATGTTCATCACTTATCACCAGAAATATGAACCTGTATATAATTGCAGAGAATAGTTTGAAAACAAATCCATCTGTCTGTACCTGCTGTTTGAATGGTCTGCTGTCAATTGACAGATTATACTGTACCACAACATGGAATTCTGCCAACGATGACACACAACCACTTATGGCCTACCTTCATAAAGTAGTTAGTACACCTCTGAGTTTCACTGAGAACTGCTTGTGTTGGTGCATGAATGTTGCATTCATAATAATGTTCTGTTGGACAGTGTCGCATCAATTACATACAACCATATGAGTACACCAAGCAATACCCTTTATATGGGTGTTTACAAGAGACATAATTGTCTGTCTGTCTTCCTTTCGGCTTCTTCCCTTTTTTCAGGAGTCGCCACAGCGAATCATCTGATTCGCACGTTTTATTTGGCAGAGGTTTTTACGTCGGATGCCCTTCCTGTCACAACCCTTTTTAGTAAGGGACAGAAACACGCAGACGGCTTTGCAGCCTACTCTTTTTACGAAAGTCAGCAATGGTTCTTTTACATACCTCTCACCATAGACAGTGACAGACATGGCCCGCCTTTGATAACCTAGTTAGCTGCACTGGGAGGGACGGTGACAACCCTGTGGAGAGTGGGACTCGAACCCCCAACCTTTGGATCAGCGATCCAGTGCCTTATACCACTAGACCACCACTGCCCCATAATGTTAGAAATATATTCAAGGTGGACATTGAGGAGATATGAAGCAAAATATTCAAAAGGGCACCAGCCAGATACACCCTATCACAGAGGAACTGAAACACACTTGCTACATTATCATTTATTGTATACATTATCATTTATTGTGTGTGTGTGTGTGTGTGTGTATGTATATATATATATATATATATATATATATATATATATATATATATATATATATATATATACAGAGAGAGAGAGAGAGTGGTTGTTAGGCAGGGGAATGGAAATATATATATATATATATATATATATATATATATATATATATATATAAAATGAGAGAGAGAGAGAGAGAGAGAGGTTGTTAGGTTGGGGAATGGAAATAGAACATTTTATTATTGTTGCGTGCAATCAGGGACTCCGACATGACTGGCTATGGCAGCATAATTAAAAGAGAGAGAACCAGAAGGAAGGCAGAAGTGAGGGCACCCTGTGACATTGGGCAATCAGCCACTCCACCGTCAATGGACCTTTGTGAGCATATACTGTAGCGCAGGGGTGTCCAATCTTACCCGCAAAGGGCCGGTGTGGGTGCAGGTTTTCACTTCAACCAAGCAGTAGCCACAGCTGTTTCAATCACTGTTCTCAAAAAAAAAATTTTTTTTTTTAAAAAAGGGGGAAAAGCCACTACATTGAACATTAGTGTTTCAACATTAGAAGTCTTAGTGATACTACTTTACTGTTAAAATTCAAACTCAAATATCATAAAATATGTGATAAAGAAAATTGCATCCACAATGTACATTTCATTTTAAAACATTTTTGTCAAACTTCAGCCAGGAAGAGCTCTTTTTTTTGGAAACCGGGGATAAGCACCTGTCCAATGAGCCACTAGGCTGGGTGTAAAAAGCCCAGTGAACTTTATCTTACCTATATATGTATATATATATATATGTGTGTGTGTGTGTGTGTGTGTGTGTGTGTGTGTGTGTGTGTGTGTGTGTGTGGATGGGTGTTTATACTTTCGATCATATTTTAACATCAAATTACCACAGACAAGAAGAAAAAATGTATTCTCCTATCAAGGCTATCACATGTAAAAAATAATAATAAAAAATGCATAAATCCTTGAATAGAAATCACCCTTTGTAAGGCCATGCTGAGAGAGGAAACAGAAGGTAGGTAAAGGAAGGGTGTTAGATGGGCATGGCATCCTCTACAAATCAGGTCATGTAGTCGCAGGCTAAACACACACAGCAGGGCATCATCACCAGCAAGTTCTGTGATCAACATCTGACCTGGGTTCTGTCTTTCCCTGTAAGGTCACAAGCAGGCTGCCTGAATCATAACTAAACAATGTCAGTGAATGAACTAGAGCTTTGTACTATGCAAAGAATAACTGTCTAATTTATAGTCAGAATACTTTTGTCAGAATAATAAATAAAATATACAGTATATGTTTTCTACGCAGTAATTTACAGTTTTCACACAAGCAATAGGATTGTATTCCTTATTTCTGTTTAGGGTAATTTATCAAGCTTGATTTTATTTTATCATCTATATCAGACCTCGGGATGTTATTCACCATGGTAGGGCTACTGCTCTCAAAAAGGAACCTTGTTGCCCTTCTACAGTACAGTTTGTTAGACTGTGGACAAGACCATAATAAAGCAGAGAAAAATGTTTTCAATGAAAAGCTTTATGTATTGAGAGTGAAAACATTGCATTCCACCAGAAGAGACGTATTTCATATGTTAAACATGGTGATAGTTGTAGCATGGTTTCAGCCTTCTTTGCTGCATCAGGGCCAGGACAATTTATCATTAGTGATGGAACTGAAAGCTGAATTATGACTTGGATAGGAAACTGTCAAGACACCTGTCCAGGAACTGAAACTCAAGAGAATATAATCCATGCAGCAAGACATCTAATCTTCAGATGCAAGTATTTCTACCAAAAGAAAAGTTTTACATAAAAAAATACAATATTTTGGAATGGTCAAGTTGAAGTCCTGATCTTCCTCAAATAAAATGTTGTGTAAGCAGTTCTTTTGAGAAAACCCACCAGCATCCCAATGCTGAAATTGTCTGAAGAAATGGACTAAAATCCCTTACAGTTGACATACAGAACTGATTAACGGTTACCACCGAACTGATTTATGGTTAGTTAATGCGTCACCGGGCAGGTGGGGCGGGGGGGGCGACTAAGATTAAAGGTTCAGATACTTTTGCGACTCAGAGACATGTAATAGTGAATCATTTGACTCAAGAAATAAGTACTATAACATCAAGTATAATATTTTGTCTCGTTTTCAGTTAGGACTTGTATTATGTTTTTGGTTATATGTATGCAGAAATATAAAAAGTTCAAAGGTTCACAAACATTCAACTTTTTTTTTTACTATGCACATATAAAATCTTCAATTTATACACTATATTTACAGGTGGCTTTGTCCAAACTTGATTTATTATTATTATTATTATTATTATTATTATTATTATTATTATTATTATTATTATTATTCTATGATGCTCTCAAAAATATTTGGCTTTTTTTTCTCTTTACTGGTCCAACAAAATTTATTTGAACTTAATTTTAAGGTTAATTTTTCTAACAAATAGTCTCTTGTTGTGTTTACATCATCTACCTAGATTACAAAAAATACACATCTGTATATGTATATAATGCATATATATAATACATATAATACATATCTGTATATATATATATATAATGCAGCCGTGAGAAGGGGGGCACAAACCAGTGTCTCTCCCTCACGCCGGTCCCAAGCCCGGATAACTGCAGAGGGTTGCGTCAGGAAGGGCATCCGGTGTAAAACAAATGCCAAATAAAAAATGCGAGTCACAACAAACAATGTCATACCGGATCGGTCGAGGCCCGGGTTAACAACGACCGCCATCAGTGCTGTCAACCAACAGGGTGCTGGTGGAAATTGGACTACTGTTGGTCGAAGATGGAGAGGCGGGAGGCGTGTCCATAGGCAGAGAGAGAAGAGGAAAAGCACGAGTCTAGGACTGAGAGTAGGGACTTTAAATGTTGGAACTATGACAGGAAAAAGTAGAGAGCTGGCTGACATGATGAAGAGGAGGAAGGTGGACATACTGTGTGTTCAGGAGACCAGGTGGAAAGGTAGCAAGGCTAGAAGCATAGGAGCAGGGTTTACGCTATTTTATCATGGTGTGGATGGGAAGAGAAAAGGAGTCGGATTCATCTTGAAGGACGAGTTTGTCAGGAATGTTCTGGAAGTGAAAAGAGTGTCAGACAGAGTGATGAGTCTCAAGTTAGAAATTGAAGGCGTGATGGTCAATGTTGATAGTGCTTATGCCGCACAGACAGGATGTGAGCGAGAAGAGAAGGAGAGATTCTGGAGTGAGTTAGATGAAGTGATGCAGAGTACCCCCAGAGGTGAAAGAGTGGTCATTAGGGCAGACTTCACTGGACATGTTGGTGCAGGAAACAGAGGGGATGAGGAAGTGATGGGTAGGTTTGGTATCTAGGACAGGAACGCAGAAGAACAGATGTTGGTAGATTTTGCAAAAAGGATGGAAATGGCTGTGGTGAATACTTTCTTCCAGAAGAGACAGGAGCATAGGGTGACTTATAAAAGTGGAGGTAGGAGCACACAGGTTGACTACATCTTGTGCAGGCAACTTAATTTGAAGGAAGTCAGTGACTGCAAAGTCGTAGTGGGTGAGAGTGTTGCCAAAAAGCATAGGATGGTGGTGTGCAGGATGATGCTGATGGTGAGGAAGGTGAAGAAGGTAAAGGCAGAGCAGAAGACAAAGTGGTGGAAGCTGAAAAAGGAAGAGTGTCTTATATATATATATATGTCTTGTCTTAAGAAATTAATCCGTCCCTATGGCAAGCCTATTTTCCCATAGGAAATAATAAAAAACAATTAATCCATTCCAACCCCTTCCCAAACTCATACAGTGGTGTACATGTGCGTGCACGTGTGTGCTGACCATGTGTTCTTAGCAGAGTTATAATCTTACAAATGTTTATGTAAGGTTTTAAAACCCTGAGCCAAAAAATAAAGTTGCAATGAGCACACTCGAAAAACTCACGAAACAACAGCAACTCTGTACTTTACATGAAAAGCATCATGGGTATAATGGAGATACAGCTCCATAATAGCCAATGGGAGGGAGCTGCATCATCCCTCCTAGCCAATGGGAGGCCAGCAGGGTGGGATGTTGGGAGATAGTCAATGGGAGAGCAACTCGCGCATTGTTTGAATTTTTGATTTGGCACTTTCGTAACGTGAATTTGTTTCGTATCCAGAGATGGAAATTTTCGGTAAATGCATTTCATAACCTGGATTTTTCGTTTGTTGGGACTTTCGTGAGGTGAGGTACCACTGTATATTTGACCTAATAAATTAAAGATAAAACTAAAAAATAAATATTTCATAATAATAATAATAATAATAATAATAATAATAATAATAATAAACCATATACATTAACATTCATAATAATTCATAATAAATAATAATAAAATAAGAATAAACAATAATTCAACTAACCCTTCTGATCATCGAGTGCGTGAAGATGTCACGTGGGCAAAGATGTCTTGTGGTCAGGCATGAGGCATAATAGAAGAGGAGGAGAATTTTGTGCATGTGCATGCTACAAATGCCAGCTAGTGGTGAGCTCCCACAAGGACAGTGCTTCTCAAATAGTGGGGTGCAAGTAATTAAGTATACAATTGACAGTGTACACTACAATTAAGTGTAATTGCGCATCCTCTACAGTAGGTGGCAGTGGTGCTCTTACTGTGTTCCCTATGGTGAAGGGAATACAGGGCCTTCTACTGTAGAGGATGTGCAATTACACTTTCCTGCTGGCATTTGTAGTGTACACATGCACAAAATTCACCCCCTCTTCCTCCTCCCTCTATTACACACCACTTCATGTTACATCTATTATTATGAAATATTTATTGTTTTTTACATGTTTATCTTTAATACATTAGATAAAATATACATGTTAGTTGCAGGTTATAGGAAATGCAGCCATGAGGTGGGGGGGGCACTAACCAGTGTCTCTCCCCCTCATGCCGGTCCCAAGCCCGGAGAAATGCAGAGGGTTGTGTCAGGAAGGGCATCTGATGTAAAACCAATGCCAATTATTTATAATGCAAATCAAAAGTATTACCTCCATACCGGATCGGTCGAGGCCCGGGTTAACAACGACCGCCATCAGTGCTGTCAATCAACAGGGTGCTGATGGAAATTGGACTACTGTTGGTCGAAGACGTCGAAGAAGGAGAGGTGGGAGGCGTGTCCGTAGGCAGAGAGAGAAGAGGAAAGGCATGAGTCTAGGACTGAGAGTGGGGACTTTGAATGTTGGAACTATGCACAGAAAAGGTAGAGAGCTGGTTGACATGATGCAGAGGAGGAAGGTGGACATACTGTGTGTTCAGGAGACCAGGTGGAAAGGTAGCAAAGCTAAAAGCTTAGGAGCAGGGTTTAAGCTATTTTATCACGGTGTGGATGGGAAGAGAAATGGAGTCGGAGTCATCTTGAAGGAGGAGTTTGTCAGGAATGTTCTAAAAGTGAAAAGAGTGTCAGACAGAGTGATGAGTCTCAAGTTAGAAATTGAAGGTGTAATGCTCAATGTTGTTAGTGCTTATGCCCCACAGGCAGGATGTGAGCTAGAAGAGAAGGAGAGATTCTGGAGTGACTTAGATGAAGTGATGCAGAGTACCACCAGAGGTGAAAGAGTGGTCATTGGTGCAGACTTCAATGGACATGTTGGTGCAGGCAACAGAGGGGACGAGGAAGTGATGGGCAGGTTTGGTATCCAGGACAGGAACGCATGAAGGACAGATGTTGATAGATTTTGCAAAAAGGATGGAAATGGCTGTGGTGAATACTTTCTTCGAGAAGAAACAGGAGCATAGGGTGACTTATAAAAGCGGAGGTAGGAGCACACAGGTAGACTACATCTTGTGTAGGCGATGTAATTTGAAGGAAGTCAGTGACTGCAAAGTCATCGTGGGTGAGAGTGTTGCCAAACAGCATAGGATGGTGGTGTGCAGGATGACTCTGATGGTGAGAAAGGTGAAAAGGCAAAGGCAGAGCAGAAGACAAAGTGGTGGAAGCTGAAAAAGGAAGAGTGTCGTGTTGTCTTCAAGGAGGAGTTGAAACAGGCTTTGGGTGGCCAGGAAGTGCTTCCAAATGACTGGACAACCACAGCAAATGTGATCAGGGACACAGGTAGGAGAGTACTTGGTGTGTCCTCTGGAAGGAAAGTAGATAAGGAGACTTGGTGGTGGAATGAGGAAGTGCAGGAGTGTGTACAAAGAAAGAGGTTAGCCAAGAAGAAGTGGGACATTGAGAGGACCGAAGAGAGTAAACAGGAGTACAGGGAGACACAGCGTAAGGCGAAAGTAGCAGTGGCTAAGGCCAAACAGAGGGCATATGATGACTTGTATGATAGGTTGGATAGTAAAGAGGGAGAAAATGATCTATACAGGTTGGCACAGCAGAGAAATAGAGATGGGAAGGACGTGCAGCAAGTTAGATTGATAAAGGACAGAGAGGGAACTCTATTGACTAATGACAGAAGTGTGCTGGGAAGATGGAAAGAGTACTTTGAAGAGCTGATGAATGAGGAAAATGAGAGAGAAAAAAGAATAGAAGAGGTAACCATTGAGGAGCAGGATGTAGCAAAGATCAGTAAGGGTGAAGAGAGAAGGGCATTGAAGAGGATGAAGAATGGAAAGGCAGTTGGTCCTGATGATATACCTGTGGAGGTATGGAAGTGTCTAGGAGAGGTAGCAGTAGATTTTCTGACAAGAACATTCAACACGGTACTAGAGAGTGAGCAGATGCCGGAGGAGTGGAGGAGAAGTGTGCTGGTGCCCATTTTTAAGAACAAGGGAGACGTGCAGAGTTGCAGCAACTACAGAGGGATAAAGTTGATGAGCCATACGATGAAGTTATGGGAAAGAATAGTGGAAGATAGACTAAGGACAGAGGTCAGCATTTGTGAACAACAGTTTGGTTTCATGCCAAGAAAGAGCACCACAGATGCAATGTTTGCCTTGAGGATGTTAATAGAGAAGTACAGAGAAGGTCAGAGGGAGCTACATTGTGCCTTTGTGGATCTGGAGAAAGCATATGACAGGGTGCCAAGAGAAGAACTGTGGTATTGCATGAGGAAGTCTGGAGTGGCAGAGAAGTATGTTAGAGTGGTGCAGGACATGTATGAGAGATGTAAGACAGTGGTGAGGTGTGCTGTCGGTGTGACCGACGAATTCAAGGTGGAGGTGGGACTGCATCAAGGGTCAGCTCTGAGCCCCTTCTTGTTTGCTATGGTGATGGACAGGCTGACAGACGAGGTGAGACAAGAATCTCCATGGACTATGATGTTTGCAGATGACATCGTGATCTGAGAGCAGAGAACAAGTGCAGGAAAATCTAGAGAGGTGGAGGTATGCCCTGGAAAGGAGAGGAATGAAGGTTAGCCTCAGAAAATCAGAATACATGTGTGTGAATGAGAAGGACCCAGGAGGAACAGTGACGTTACAGGGAGCAGAGATAACGAAGGTGGAGGATTTTAAGTACTTAGGCTCAACAATCCAGAGCAATGGAGAGTGTGGAAAAGAGGTGAAGAAGCGTGTGCAGGCAGGCTGGAATGGTTGGAGAAAAGTATCCGGTGTGATGTGCGATAGGAGAGTGTCAGCAAGAATGAAGGGAAAAGTGTACAAGATGGTGGTGAGGCCAGCGATGTTGTATGGCTTAGAAACAGTGGCGCTGAGGAAAAGGCAGGAGGCAGAGCTGGAGGTAGCGGAGATGAAAATGTTGAGGTTCTCCTAGGAGTAACGAGGATGGATAGGATCAGAAATGAGTATATCAGAGGGACAGCCCACGTAAGATGTTTTGGAGACAAAGTCAGAGAGGCTAGATTGAGATGGTTTGGACATGTACAGAGGAGGGATAGTGAGTATATTGGCAGTAGGATGCTGAGGTTGGAACTACCAGGCAGAAGGCCTCGAGGAAGACCGAAGAAGAGATTTATGGATGTGGTGAAGGAAGACATGAAGGTCGTTGGAGTCAGAAAAGAAGATGCGGAGGACAGGGTGAGGTGGAGGCGGATGATTTGCTGTGGCGACCCCTGAAGGGAGCAGCCGAAAGTAAAAGAAGAAGAAGAAGAAGTTGCAGGTTATAGGAGTTTGGGAGGGGGTTGGATTGGATTCATTGGTTTTCTGTTATTTCCTATGGAAATAATTGTCGGGGGGGTGTGAAGGAATACATGTGGAAGAATACGAGGCTAATCGCCCCTAAAAGGCATTTCCCAAGCAGAGCTCATAAATAAAAAATTTGCTCATTGCTTAGGGCAGATTTTTGGTGGGATTGAAGCTTGTATAATGGAACTCGTAAGTCAAGGTACCACTGTATATCCATAATAATTGGGACCACTGCTTCGTATTAGTAGTTGTAGCTCATAGTAGTTGTAATCTCTCTAAAATTTCTCACGTTCAGCTCTATATGCCCCTGTCAACAGTCATCTTAGGACACAGATGTAGTATGGGTTGACATAGGTTGCTTCTTCAAGTGAACGACATGAGTCCTCATCCCATATTCCTATGGAAACCAGCATTGTGGCTGGGAGTAGCAGATGCAAAAATGCAGTTGTGTGCTTGGGGTGGGATCCCCTTAATAGTCTAGGGTAAACTTGACCCACCAATGATTGAAAAACATTCTTGTACCCAGAGAGATCCCAGGGAGTATCCCTAATAAATAGTCCTACCTATGGGCCAAATAGGAAACCTAGCTATGGGTTAAATAGTGCAGAGCGACTGCAACCTACAGCAGATAAGTGTCATAGAATTCCAATGGAGGAAGGGCAAATTAGGAGTAAGTCTTCTAGTGGCCTGTAGTCAAAGATTGTAGGAACTGGAACCACAACTTCTAAATAAGCAAAGCAAAGGAAAGAGAAATGGCCAATCCAAATGACACTAGGGTTGAAGTCCCTAACTTAACATCTGAAGATTCCATCAATTCTATGAAAGCTTCTGATCTGTTGTCCACAAAACTGGAAGGAAGGGACAGCATGGAAGATAGTAGAGCTGGAACAAGAAAACTCTTGCATTTCAAGAAAGTGGTTGTAGTTTTGGGCCATTAGTGTGCGAAAAATAATGCAAAATCAGAGAAATGAAGAACTTGCACATATTTTTGGAAGTCTTGACATAGAAATTGTAGGGATACAGGAGCATCTAAATATGCAATAGGAAGCCATCAAATATTAATCCCTTCTTGGGAGTCCACTGATTACAGCATCGGCTTGGCAGAATGACTCAGGAGCTGCAACTGGAGGTGTTGCAACTGGAGTAATTATGACCAGCAAAGCAGCTATGAAGTGTAAAGGATGTGTAAGATCATGCTCCAGGAGGACTCTAGTACCTTCATAGGAAATCCATCTCGAACAGTAATAGTCACGTACTCTTCAATAAATGTGGCACCAGCAGAGAAAATAGAAAAACAATACTAAGACCTTCGAAGAGCAATTGAGTCCGTCCAAGCTCACGATGTGATAGCAATCACTGGTGTCTTCAATGTTTACATAGGGGATGCAAACGGTATATTTACATTCCATAAGGAAACAAACAGAAATGGGCATCTGCCAGTAGAACTAGCAATGTAAAAGAATTTAGAAATTACAAACACTAGTTAATAGAAGAACAGGAAAAAGTTATGGACATACATGACCCTTAGTGGAGGGAAGTACCAACTGGACTACATACTGGTAGGAAGGAAATATTGAAACAGTGTAACCAATACACATGTATGCAGCACTTTTGCAACCGTTGGGTCTGACCACAGAATAGTCTCAGCTAAACTGCATCTCAGCATACGAGCCAATGGGAAAGCCACCCTAAGGAAGGTAAAGTATGACTGCAGGCAACCCAGGTGGAATGCCAAGATGCAGGAGACGTACAATATAGCAGTAAGGAATAGATTTGAAATACTACTTGACAAGAATGAAAAGGCTACATATAAAATATGGACATATCATCACTGCCATTACCACACAAATAGAGAAAATAGAAAAGACAAACAAGGAAAACAACTGCACAAGGAGTTGGAAAGAATCAACGGACTGGAAGAAGATCAGCCAGGCAAGGCCAAATAGATGGAAATACCCAACAGGAGAGAGTGAACAATTGGTTCAATCACTTCAAAAAGATTCTGGGTACACCTCCCCAGATAGAAGATGAAGAAGAGGACATATTGTTATAATATAAGACCTCAACTTAAGGAAAGACCCTTTTGACATGTATGAATATAAGAAGACAATGAAGTCTATCAAAGGGAAAAAGCTGTGGAGAGGATGGTATAACACCAGAAGTGATGAGGAGATGCCATCTTAGGGGCATCATCTTTAGTTATTGCAATGATGCTTTCATGAACAATCAAAAGCCAGACCAATGGTCCATATTAAACATTGTACTGATTCCAAAATCTGGTAACCTAAGTATTGGAGTAAATTGTAAAGGAATCAGCCTGAGCTCAATTGTTGCCAAAATATATAACAGAATAATCAAAATCATATTAGGGCACAAATTTACAAGCATCTCATGTACAACTAGAATGTTTTTGAGCCAATGTATGGGACGGTAAACCAGATTTTTGGCCTAAGCAGGATACTTGAGGGAGTAGGGAATACAACCTGCCCGCTATAGTGACAGTCATTGACTTTAAGAAAGTCTTTGACTCAATCCATTGAGGAAAAATGCTTAAAATACTCAATGCTTATGGAATTCCTGAAACACTTGTCGAAGCAATAGAAACCATGCATAGAGGAATCAAGGCTATCAGCAGATAGGGAAACCAAGCTATTTGACATCACTTCAGGGGTCCTACAAGGTAATACCCTGGCCCCATATTTATTTATTGTATTTTGGATTATGCATTGAAGAAGGCAATTCATCAATCAAGAGTTAATAAGGTCTATCTGCCATTTCAAATGGGAGCTAGACCTTTTAATTCTCGGTTGACGAATTGATGGAAAAGAATATTAGTTGAGCTTTAAGATCAAGAATAGAAAAAGAAGACACTCCCCATCTGACTACATTACTCTGCTGGACTTTGTAGATGATATCGCATTGTTCTCTGATGAAATACAGCATGCCCAGCAGTTATTGTATAGAATTGAGGAAGCAATGGGTAGTGTTGATCTTTGAAAGCAAAGGAAGCAAAGAAAACTTAAAGTGATGGCTTTCAATCAAGATTAAGAAATAAACATATATGCTGTAGCTGGAACAAGGCTTGAAACCGTATATGACAATCGCTACTTGGGGTGATGTACAACACTAAGGCTCACCTGAAGACATGAAAACATAGCTTGGAGAGCCATCTAGAAATCCAGCCTCCGTACCAAACTCAAGTAAAGATTTCTGACAGCTACAGGGAAGTCAGTCCTTCTGTATGGATGTGAGACATGGAGCCTTAGCAAAAGACATGAGAGGGGCTAGATGGATGCTATAACAGGATGCCTGGGAAAGCATCAAACATCCACAGGTCACACCACGTCACCAATGAAGAACTTTATGGTGAGTGCCACAAGATCCCTGAGAAGATCATACAGAGACTCTTAAACTGGATGGCCACCTCATCATCATCATCATCATCATCATCATCATCATCATCATCATCATCATCATATCTTATCCGCGTAGGGTAGTGTAGCAATTGGTCTCTTCCAGAGAAGATTAACCGGGACTCAGGAACGCTTGCTACTTGTCCCCAGAAACACGCTGACGGCTTTGCAGCCTACTCTTTTTACGAAAGTCAGCAATGGTTCTTTTACATGCCTCTCACCATAGTCAGTGAGAGACATGGCACGCCTTTGATAACCCAGTTAGCTGCACTGGGGGGACAGTGACAACCCTGTGGGGAATCGAACCCTCAACCTTAGGATCAGTGATCCTGCACCCTACCCACTAGACCACCACTGCCCCAAGGACCACTTCATAAGACACCAAGAGGAGGTGGCTTCAACTTTGATCCTCTGGACTCCAGACAGAGGCCACAGAGGGTAAGGAAGATCAGCCACTATATTGTAGATATGTTGAAGCGATACACTGGACTGAAGGTGGAAGAACTGAGGAATATCATAATGGACAGAAAGGAGTGGATGGCCATCAGTGGGACCAGGGAGAAAATCCCAACCTGATGATGATGATGATGATGATGATGATGATGATGATGATGATGATATATATTTGGTTTAGCTTAATTATATTCTATAAAATCCTAAGTACTGTACATAATAAATGTAGGGTCTGTACTCTGGACTAAAGGAAACTATAACTGCAAGGTCAAACCTTTTGACCCCTGAGAGAACTGAGTTGACTATTTAGTGCTGTTTTTCTCTTGTGAAGATTGATACCATGAACATTTCAGCACAACTCATTGTCTCAGCCAGGGGTTTACGTTCTTGTCCGATACATAAAAAGTAGCGCCACTAATCATATTCAACACATCAACGTTTGTGTGAAACAAAAATCAACTACCATAATTAAAATATAAATTTCAACGAGATTTGAACTCTATTGAGTCATATGTATAAGTGTGCCTACTTGTACTCTGGACTTCTACATAAAAAGGCTTACTGTTGTTTTGGTTTTCAGGGACTTCATCACAAAATATTCTCTGTACAGTTCATTTTCTGTAACCACTTAATCCTATTTAGGGTCGTGGGGAGGCTGGTGCTCATCCCAGCCAACTCCGGGCGAGGCCAGAGTACACCCTGGACAGCTCGCCAGGCCATCGCAGGGCAGAAACACGCCGACAGCTTTGCAGCCTACTCTTGTCGAAAGTCAGCAATGGTTCTTTTATATGAACCTCACACCATAGACAGTGAGAGACATGACCGGCCTTTGGTAACCCAGTTAGCTACACTGGGGGGACAGTGACAACCCTGTGGAGAGTGGAACTTGAACCCCCAACCTTTGGATCAGCGATCCAGTGCCCTATACCACTAGACCACCACTGCCCCTATTCTCTGTACAAAAACAGATAATTTAGAAACTTATGTCTTAAATAATATTTTTACATTTGAACTTGTACTGTTAAAATAAACTGAGTGTTTGCAAATGTTCAAACTTCAAACATATAATATAAATCATTAAGTCATGGCAGCCTGTGCTTAAAATGATCTTGGGAGTAATAATAGTTTTCCAGAAGGTCTTTTTTATTTTATGTTTTTGTAATTTGGCATTCCTGGGTGTGTATTTTTACATGCTTCTTCATTTTGAAGACTGTCCTATTAATCCAGCTTTTGTATTTTATGATGAGCAGATGGTCCGGTTTTGATTGGACGTAAATGCAGGCTCAGCGGTCCTGTGAAAGCTCCCACACATTGTTCTGTGTGACCTTTACTGTGAAATTGCCTCCAAAGCTTTGTTGTTTTTTTGTCTAACTGTTCTGCATGTCACAGCAGTTCCGATCGAGAAGCTTGCAAAAGGAAAGGTGGATCGACTGAAATCATGCGTTTCAAGTTGGCAAAATCCTGCTGAGTCATTAAACTGTAGATTATCAGTGTGTGTTTTGGGTTAATATTGTACATCTGCCTACAGCAGCTGCTGAACCTGATAGATTATTGACATATCCCAGTAACTTTAAAAATCAGGACACCTCTTAGTACTAAATATGCTTTTAAACTTACATATTTTTGAACAAATAAATCTTTATCAGTGACCTCCCTGGGCCACCACCAATTCTAGCAAAACTTCACTCATGAATGAAATGGATGAGACGAAATGAATGACTCATTAAAACTGGAAAGAATTTTAGCTTGACATTGAATCTGATATAACATGAGAAATTGTGGTTCTGTCCACAATAACACACATGTTTAACATATTTTATAGTAGAGAATGTAATGTAATGCTAGTCTATCAAATCTATCGATCACTGTTGACTCATGTTCTTTTATATGTCACTATGGGTATTATAGTGTATATATACAACTGTACGTCCTAAATAATTGTGGGGAAGAGAGTTAATATTACCAGTAGTGAAAAGTCATGTTCAGAGTCTATTAGCGCAAATCTGGGTTCATTTAAATCTTCATCAGCAAGAAGGAGGGGCTTCCAAGATGAAGACTCCAGCCAGCATCAGCACACCAGGACAGATCACAGGACTCAGAAAGCAGAAGGATCAGGATCACTGGCATCCCAGAAGGAGAATATGTACCTCAACAAAAACAGAGCGAGAGAGAGAGAGAGAGAGAGAGAGAGAGAGAGAGAGAGAATGGTTGTTATGTATACTGTACACACAAAAGTGTAATGGAAATAGAATATTTTATTATTGCTGAGAGTCACAGATCTGTTCTTTTACCTAATAAAAAGCTATTAACAAAATGCTCCACTAAACAAGTGAGTTTTCAGCCTTGTATTAAAAACGGACACTGTGTCTGTGTCCCGAACATTAAATGGAAGGTTAATCCATAACTGTGGGACTTTATAAGAGAAAGCTCTAACCCCTGCAGTAGTCTTATTATTATTATTATTATTATTATTATTATTATTATTATTATTGTTCAAGGTACAGTGGTACCTCGGTTCTCGACCACAATTCATTCTAGCTAGCTGGTCGAATTCTGATTTGTTCGATTTCTGAATGTATTTTCCCATTACAAATAATGTAAATGGTCTTAATCCATTCCGTCGTCTTTTGAACAGAAGTTAACGGTACCATAACTCATACCATAGGTCCCCAAATTAAGTGAAAAATTATTGAATACAGTACACTAAAATAAAAACCACACTACAGTGAAAGCATAAGAACAATAAAGATAAGAATTTTTACCTTTGTGGTAGTGAGCATTTGGCATACGTACATGTTGGAGAGGGAGAGAGGAGGAGGATCCCCTTCCATAATAGCTTCAGGTGAATCAGCCAAAGGTGTTTTTTTTTTCTTGCTACTCACTTTTGCATGGATGACTCTTCTTCAGGATGCCCCTTTCTTTTCTTGAAGAACATTTCTAACGTGGCTTGTTTCTGCCTTCTTTTCAAAACCTTACGGAAGTGGCTCATGACTTCATTGTTAAAGGTGTTCACAGCACTGCTACCTTTAACTTTATCAGGGTGATACAGCTCAACACCTTACGGACTTCCAGACTTCCAGAAAGAGTGCATTTCCCCTCCCTCTTGGTCTTGTTTTTTTCTTGTTTTTTTAGCATTCGACTTCCTGATTTTGGTTGACTTCTGGGATAAAAAAAAATCCTAGATTTTTTTGGTTGAATTCAAATTTTTTTGACCTCTAATGCATTCGAGTACCAACGTTCAACTGTATCATAAAGCATACTGCACCTTTGCTAGTTTAAAGGATTTAGGTGCATTACCAGTGGTTAAAGAAGAATTTATGACATTTAATAAAGGGTTAATCACTTCTTGATTGAGCTCTGCGAGAATTGATAATTCTGGAAGATTAGTAATGAAATTGTGTGCAGTTGTTGATGTAAATGTATGTTTAATGTGATAATGTGGCGAGGTGTATATATTGGTTCTAAGAGACATTGTAAGCATGATAAGATAATGATCTGAAATAGTTTCTGACTGTGGAACTGTGACAATATTTTCAAAATGTAATCCAAGAATTAGTATTAAATTAAGAGTGGCCAGCTTTCTGAATTCTAATTTACCCCGAATGAATCTAAGATAGATACAAACGCTGTTCTTAAAATATGCCAATATGTATAGGGTTGGATTTTAACTTAGCATGGAGTAGGCCTGCACCATGCAAAGCACACTTCAGCAAGTCTTTCATGGTTAAAATTCATCCATTCATTTTCTGTATTCGCTTAATCCTAATTAGGGTTACAGGGAGGCTGGTGCCCATCCCAACTCCAGGCTAGGGCATTGGATATCCTGGAAAGCTCGCCATGCCATCGCAGGGCAGAAACACAGTAGCCTACTCTTGTCAAAAGTCACCAATGGTTCTTTTACACGCCTGATGAGATAGACAATGAGAGACATGGCCGGCCTTTGATAACCCAGTTAGCTGTACCAGGGGACAGTGACAACTTGATGAGAGTGGGGTTTGAACCCCCAGCCTTAGGATCAGTGATCCAGCACCTTTACCGCCAGGCCCCCACTGCCCTTGGTTAAAATTTGTTACAAATAAATAAATAAAGAGATCATTATTATCAACTGTTGCATGAACAATGAAAATCAGTACAGTATTACCAAAAAAGTATTGCAGTGATCCCTTGCTACTTCGTGATTCAGTTTCTGTGGCTTTAGTGCATCGTGGGTTTTTCAAAAATATTCTTCGAAAAATATAAAAATAAGGAAATTAAGAAAAAATAGGGGAAAAGTTAAGGAAAATGCCACAAAACAAGGTCAATGTTGAAAAAAAACAAAAAAAAAAAACAACCCCTCCCAACAAAACTACTTACATTTTTATGTGAGTTGCGCATCTGAGTGTGTGTGCGCGCACATCTGTCTGTATGTTGTGTGTATTTATATTTTATTTATATCTTGTGCATTATTTTTGAATGTTGAATTGATATTATAAGCATTTATAGTGTTTAATATGTATTTATTGATATTATAAACACATATACATGTACGTATACATCAGTCAGGGAGGTCGGTCCTGCTTCACGGAAGTCGGTTGTGGCGGGGGAGTCTCGGTCCATATTAACTGCAGAAAGTGAGGGAGCCCTGTATATCAATATTATTTATGAATAAATAAATAAATAAAAATTATAGATGTGGTGGCACACCAATGTAGTGGTTAGCACGTCCACCACACAGCAAAAAGGCCGGCTTGGGCGTCTCTATGTGAAGTTTGCATATTCTCTCCCTGCTTGCATGGGTTTCCTCCTCATACTCCAATTTCCTCCCCAGTCGAAAAACATACACATGTGAGTGGAAATGGTTGTGTGAGTGTTGGCTCTGCATGTCCTGGCAAGCTGACTAGGTGTACCCCACCCTCGCCCAGAGTCAGCTGAGATGGGTGTCAGCTTCCCCATCAACCTAACTGGGATAAAGCAGTCTATATAAGTGAGTGAATGATAAAATCTAGAAATTTCACTTTAGTGTGTGTGTGTGTGTGTGTGTGTGTGTGTGTGTTGATTTTCTAAAATACAGTAATATATTTTTGTAGCTGCGTTGGACTTATATACTTGTGAATATTTCTGAATTGTCTAGAAATTTGTGTATAGTCCTCCATGTGCTAATGACAGCCAACTTGCTTTCTGTGTGTAAATGTTAAATATACTCTAATCTTATTCCCCTCATATTGTCGATGTGAAGGGCTTATTGAAAAATACCAGTATAAAGTAACCACAATGAGTTAACCAAATATCAAGACAAAACTTTTAAGAAATTAGTATTCATTATCAACATGCAGCTTCAGTCTGTTGAAAAAATCATTTATTATTCTGACTCAAGTTGGGTTTTGGAATAAAGGTGCGTGTTAAGGGAATCAGAAGAATGGGATGAACACTGCAGCTGTCTCTTTTAGATGACTATTTTTACATCTGCTTGTGTCATTATATTTTAGTCATAGAACTCGGGTTTTTAGCTAATCTGAATGAACATTTACACTTTGATGAATGTATTTGTGTTGAACTAGTACTTAGTGATGATGAAATACCACCCGAAAAGATCCCAAGGCCTGCTACATGTTAAGAGACCCACCCCAGAGGAAAGCTTAAGCAGCATACTGCTGAATGTTTAGTTTTACAGGAGCGTTTGCAGTGCATTATATGTAACTGATCATAATAAATCATTTTCCATAATGGTGGAAGGAAATTAGCCATAGAGTGGCTGGTAGGGACGAGCAAAGGGAAAGTTCGGGGCTCCAGCTTTCTCTTTTATGTGGTTTCAAAACCCAAGTTTCCACACAGGAGTTTAACATTTAAGGACATCAAGATTTATTCCGTCCTCAAAGGCCAGCCTTGCAGAAATGAAAAAACACGTGACACTGAGGTATTTTCACTGCCAGCTCTCATTTTAGCTGTTGTGTTCCAAAAGAGTGCATATGAGTGTCTGGACTGTTTAAAGCAAATGTGGGCTACAGTATAGCCAGTGTACAAATATCTTTTTATTTTGTTCCCATATAAATCTCATTTTAAGTATATTTGAACTACCACATTCGACGTAATAAGTGCCCAGGGCGCTTAAAAAAATTCAAGTGGGTGGGCGCTTATTAAAATGATTACCAGTGGCGTGAAACGGTAAGTACTTATTACCATTGGAGCAAGGCACTTATTATGGCGTATACGGTATATTAACTTTTCTTTTCCCTAATACTTTTTGTTATGCAACAACATTTCGGAAATAAAACCCATACATTTTCCTCATTACATTTCGTTACAGCATCAGAACTTTAGGCATTCAGTTAACGCCTGAAAAGTATAATCATACTTGACAATTAAAACTTTACGAGATTATCAAAACTTTATCAAACTTGACAGTATAAATGAGACCCCACCCCCATTTCTATAATTTACCTGCTGCTTTTTTACACTTTGTCTTTATTTCAGCAGTTTGTGGATAACGGACATTTACTGGTGTTTAATTAATTTGCATTAGCAGTGTTATTAACAGCGAGATAGCATCTGAGAGATTTCCAAATATTTTACTACTCAGGTCTCAGAGTTTTTTTTGTGAGTCTCTGTTTAATTTTATTTTTGCAGATTCAATGAATGTAAAGAATACAGTATATTCATTCATTTTCTGTAACAGCTTAATCCTAATTAGGGTCATGGGGTGGTTGGTGCCAATCCCAGCTGACTCCAGGTGAGGACAGAGTACACCCTGAAAAGCTTGCCAGCTCATCATAGGGCAGAAACACACCAATGGTTATGCAGCTTACTCTTGTTGAAAGTCAGTAATGATTCTTTTACATGCCTCACACCATAGACAGTGAGAGACATGGTTGGCCTTTGATAGCCTAGTGAGCAGCACTGGGAAGACAGTGGCAACCAGTTGAGACTGAGGCTTGAACCCCCAACCTTAAGATCAGTGATCCAGCACCTTTTACCACCAGACCACTATTGCCCTGTAAAGAATATATTTAAGTAAAATTTTTGAAAGTGTATTTTGTATTTTTCCTTACAAGAATGTTAATTCTTAAATAACAAATAAGATTATGTGACTGGTTTCGCATAGTTATATTGTTCTGCTGCATTGTGATTGGCCTCGTATATATATATATATATATATATATATATATATATAAAATGCAGCCATGAGGCGGGAAGGGGGGGGGGGGGCACTAACCAGTGTCTCTCCCCCTTATGCCGGTCCCAAGCCTGGAGAAATGCAGAGGGTTGCGACAGAAAGGACATCCGGCGTAAAACTTTTGCCAAAATACAAAATGCAAACCAGAAAGTCTAAACTCATACCGGATCGGTCGAGGCCCGGGTTAACAACGACCACCATCAGTGCTGTCAACCAACAGGGTGCTGATGGAAATTGGACTACTGTTGGTCGAAGACATCGAAAAAGGAGAGGTGGGAGGCGTGTCCATAGGCAGAGAGAGAAGAGGAAAAGCACGAGTCTAGGACTGAGAGTAGGGACTTTGAATGTTGGAACTATACAAGGAAAAGATATGAAGCTGGCTGACATGATGAAGAGGAGGAAGGTGGACATACTGTGTGTTCAGGAGACCAGGTGGAAAGGTAGCAGGGCTCGAAGCATAGGAGCAGGGTTTAAGCTGTTTTATCATGGTGTGGATGGGAAGAGAAATGGAGTCGGAGTCATCTTGAAGGAGGGGTTTGTAATGAATGTTCTAGAAGTGAAAAGAGTGTCAGACAGAGTGATGAGTCTCAAGTTAGAAATTGAAGGTGCGATGTTCAATGTTCTTAGTGCTTATGCCCCACAGACAGGATGTGAGCTAAAAGAGAAGGAGAGATTCTAGAGTGACTTAGATGAAGTGATGCAGAGTACCCCCAGAGGTGAAAGCGTGGTCATTGGTGCAGACTTCAATGGACATGTTGGTGCAGGCAACAGAGGGGACGAGGAAGTGATGGGCAGGTTTGGTATCCAGGACAGAAACACAGAAGGACAGATGTTGATCGATTTTGCAAAAAGGATGGAAATGGCTGTGGTAAATACTTTCTTCAAGAAGAAACAGGAGCATAGGGTGACTTATAAAAGTGGAGGTAGGAGCACACAGGTAGACTACATCTTGTGTAGGTGATGTAATTTGAAGGAAATCAGTGACTGCAAAGTAGTAGTGGGTGAGAGTGTTGCCAAACAGCATTGGATGATGGTATGCAGGATGACGCTGATGGTGAGGAAGGTGAAGAAGGCAAAGGCAGAGCAGAACACAAAGTGATGGAAGTTGAAAAAGGAAGAGGGTCGTGTTGTTTTCAAGGAGGAGTTGAAACAGGCTTTGGGTGGTCAGGAAGTGCTTCCAGATGACTGGACAACCACAGCAAATGTGATCAGGGAGACAGGCAGGAGAGTACTTGGTGTGTCCTCTGGAAGGAAAGTAGATAAGGAGACTTGGTGTCTGGATACTAAGGAGGGAGAAAATGATCTATACAGGTTGGAAGGATCTGCAGCAAGTTAGATTGATAAAGGACAGAGAGGGAAATGTATTGACTGATGACAGAAGTGTGCTGGGAAGATGGAAAGAGTACTTTGATAAATGAGGAAAATGATAGAGAAAAAAGAGTAGAAGAGGTGACCATTGAGGAGCAGGAAGTAGCAAAGATTAGTAAGGGTGAAGTAAGGAGGGAACTGAAGAGGATGAAAAATGGAAAGGCAGTTGGTCCTCATAATATACCTGTGGAGGTATGGAAGTGTGTAGGAGAGGTAGCAGTAGATTTTCTGACAAGAACATTCAATAAGGTCTTAGAGAGTGAGCAGATGCCGGAGGAATGGAGGAGAAGTGTGCTGGTGCCCATTTTTAAGAACAAAGGAGACGTGCAGAGTTGTGGCAACTACAGAGGGATAAAGTTGATGAGCCATACGATGAAGTAATGGGAAAGAATAGTGGAAGTTAGACTAAGGGCAGAGGTCAGCATTTGTGAGCAACAGTTTGGTTTCATGCCAAGAAAGAGCACCACAGATGCAGTGTTTGCTTTGAGGATGTTAATAGAGAAGTACAGAGAAGGTCAGAGGGAACTGCACTGTGCCTTTTTGGATCTGGAAAAAGCTTATGACAGGGTGCCAAGAGAAGAACTGTGGTATTGCATGAGGAAGTCTGGAGTGGCAGAGAAGTATGTCAGAGTGGTGCAGGTCATATATATATATATATATATATATATATATATATATATATATATATATATATATATATATATATGTGTGTGTGTGTGTGTGTGTGTGTGTGTGTGTGTGTGTGTGTGTGTGTCTGTGTAAGCATGAATTTTACATATAATAATAATATATGGCACCATAATGTTTAGGAAAACTGCATGGTTATATTTCTACTTCATTACAATTTCTCATTTTGGTTACTTACATTGGTAGAAAATTGGTTTGGTGCTATGATAGTTTTAAGTAGCCATGGGAATTTTATGTGGATTTATGATTTGAGAAAGCAGAACTGGAAACCTTAGTTGTCATAGTTACTGTCTGTATTGTTCTAGTTGGTTAAGGAAAGGGTGACACACTGACATATGGTTGGCATATCTGCCTGACAGCAAGAAAGCCCTTGGTCCGAGTACTGGGTTTTGGTGTTTCTGCTCGCATGGGCTCCTTCCACATGCCAAAAATATTCACATTAAGCTAAGTGACTTTTCCAAATTTCCCCAAGGTGAAAGTGTAAATGGTTGTGTATGTGTTGACTCCGTGGTGGTCTGGCAAGCTGTTCAGGGTGTAGCCCACCTCACCCAGAGTCAACTGAGATAGTGTCACTCTGTGCTCCTCAGGCTGTGAGAAACTCCCAGGATATAACAAGTGACACTTGCCACTGTGCTTTGTCAGACATTTGGACCTGTCGAGAAACGCAGATGAATACAGGAAACTGAATCATCCCACAAATGTAATTGTACCTTCACATACAAGACAACACTGTTTAAAGCCTTCTTATAAAACCAGTAATGACTGACTAGTGTAGAAATAAAACAGGGTTATGATTTTGGGTAAGACAAAAGATGTTACCCTACAGCTAGCTTTTCTTTGTTTTGCTAAAAATGTGTGTGCACAGCTCCAACAGAGTATTTTAAACATGGGTAGAATTATTGTTATAGGGCTATTTTCTTAAAATTGTTTTGATGCTTACTTAATTACCTAATAGTCCAAAACTCCATATTGATCAGTGGGCACCTTAGATCAAGCCTAGAATGAGTTTCTATAAACATAGGCTTACTGCTGAGAAGTGAAATCACTGAGGTAAATATAGGGCATATTTAATTTCTTAGATCACGAGACTATAAAACACTCGGCGGCATCTTGCGATTAACCAAATTATGGATAAGACGAAGGGTATTTAACTGCTTGCTGTGAGAAAATAGATCTATTTTTAAATATATATATATATATATATATATATATATATATATATATATATATATATATATATATTTCTACTGATTTCTTTTTCTGTTTTAGCAAAGGCAGCGGCAATTCTAATCTGTTGTGGTCAGAAACAAAAACATACAAATGCCTTTCCAATCAGTGTCATCACCATTATATCAATAATTTGACAACAATAAAATGAGGCAATGTGGTGGCATAGTGGTCTGTCTCACAGCAAGTACAAACGCTCCCCGACTTATGTTCATCCGTTTTACGTTTTTTCGATTTTACAGGGGGTTTTTCAAAAAAAAAATAATTGTCAAATTTTGAGTTTAGACGTACCTACAGAGTACGCTGACATGATGACGCAATGACACAATGACATAATGATGCTGCGTCCATATATATATATATATATATATATATATATATATATATATATATATATATATATATATATATATATATATATATATATATATATATATATATATCAGTTATAACGTGTTACCCTTATGTTAAGATGTCGTCTCTGTGATCTTTGTGTTTACACTGTTTGCGGACTTTTGTAACCCTAAGCAAGTATGGCTGGTCAGAAGCGTAAGCCTACTAGCATCAGTGCAAGTCTCATGCACAGAGATGAATTAACTATCTGCTCAGATCGGCACAATCAACCATGCATACTCAGTTAAGCAAAGAGAGTTGTAAAATGAATGAAAACCCAAATCCAGAAAAGAAAGAGAACTCCCCGCTCTGCTGGTGATTCACATCAGTGCAGGCTGAGTACTAAACGAGTATTCAACGGCGCCCTTGCTCACTTGAAAGATCGGAAGTCTGTATAACCTGCGCTTTGTCTCAAGCACAAGCAATTGAACTACTTTCGGTGTTGCGCGCCTCACATATTGTAAGCGTTGATTGGCTGTTTTAAGCTTCATGTAAAGTGACTCGGCTCAGCTTCATGTAATGTGACTCAGCTCAGCTTCATGTAAAGTGACCATCCGTCGACCATCGGAACCATTTACAAGCAGAAAGATTGCATCATAGAGAATGTTAAAGGTTATATTTGATACTGTATTTGATATTTGATTAATTTGATTAAAATTTATCTGTTTGAAATTATTTTGCTTGAATTTATTTTATTTTAAATTAATGTTGATATTATTTGACATATTTGATATAATTTTACAATGTTATGTTTATAATAATTGATTTAGGGGTGTTTTACGAGATACAATAATGGTATTTATGGATGTATAGTGCAGTATGAGCGTCATACATCACTGGAATAACTTACGTTCACTTTCAACTTACGTCCGGCTGTCCAGAACCAATTAAAAACATAAGTTGGGGAGTGTCTGTATACCCTGGGTTTGAGTCTCACCCTTGGGTGTTTCTGAATGGAGTTTGGATGTTCTCCCTCTGGGTCCTCTGGTTTTCTTTTACACTTCAAAGACATGCACATTAGACTAACTTCCAGCCTTCACAGATCAGCAGCACTGAACAAGCAGCATTTAGATTTTTGGCATTATGTTTCCTTTTTATCATCTGATTAATTTAATGCTGTCTTTTTCCCTTTTCCTCCTCTTTCTTCACTCCCAGAAGTATAACACCTTTTTATTTTTTGAGTAGCTTTCACTTTTTTAATGAGAATTGTTTCCACCCCAGGGAAATCAGGTCTCTGCTACCGTAATTGCAAACTTTGCACATTGCCACTACGGCAGTTTGTAATTTATCAACCCTCAGGGGCCCCTACTGGCCTGGGGCCCCAAGCACTTGTGTCCCTTGCCCACTGGAAAGTGGCACCTCAAATCAAAGGCATATGCATAAAGCAAACAAATTAATACTTTTCATGTAGGTGTTTTCTGGATTTATTTGCTAATGTTTGAATATTTGATGTTTTCCATTAATATTCATACAGATGACATGCACACAAGCACACACATTTACATACAATCTATATTATTGTCATCATCATCATCATCACCACCACCACTACCATTAACCTTTATGCCTATTTGGCACAGAGAGCTGACACCAAGGACTTCCACCATTGTGGCTCTCCTTTGTTTCAGGTTCCATAACAGTAAAACATTGTGGTAGGATTTCTGGCCCCACGCACATTACCAGAGCCTTGTTTGTCATCATTACCTGTTATGACGTTCCCAACAAGAACATTGGGTTTGGGCTTACACACAGTAAGAGAGAGAAAAGGTGTAATTTGATTAACATTTAAACATTCATGCACATACTTTATATACTTATCAAAAGAGTTTTTGTCTTCTGTCCTCTGCAGTGACTTCCGCCATAAGTTATTCAATTTACAGTGAAGTGTGTCATATTTTCTACCAAATGATAATGGTTGTGCGAATTCTAGACAAAAAAAACAAAACAAAAACAAAACAAAAACAAATAAAACACATTGCTAATATTCTGTGTTTATAATGTACTCATGGATTTTCAGTCTTAGCCTGTCACTCACATTATGTTTTTGGTCATTCAAGGTTATAAGATATTTTATGAGTATATTAATTAGTATTTTATTCATTCATTCATTTTTTGTAACCGATTAATCCTATTTATGGTCACGGGGAGGCTGGGGAAGGGCAGAGTACACCCTGGACAGCTCGCCAGGCCATTGCAGGGCAGAAACACACTGACGGCTATGCAGCTACTCTTGTTGAAAGTTAGCAATGGTTCTTTTACATGCCGCTCACCATAGGTAGTGAGAGACATGGCTGGCCTTTGATAACCCAGTTAGCTGCACTGGAGCAGGGGGAAGGGGGGAAGTGACAATCCATGGAAAGTGGGACTCGAACCCCCAGCCTTCGGATCCAGCACCTTTACCACCAGAATACCGCTGCCCAATTAGTATTTTAAGTAATTAGTACTTTATTCAACTAGAAATGATGCAGCAACATTATAGGAATGTTTAGAAATATTATAAAATTTATTCATAACATATTAGCAAAACCAGGGATTGGCACCTAGGGTGGTCGTTCCCCCTTTTAAACAATTGGACCAGAGAGTGTGTTCCAACAATTGTGGAATCACACTGAACAGCCTACCCAGGAAAATCTATTCAGGAGTACTGGAGAGGAAGATCCGACCAATGGTTGAGCCTTGGATTCAAAAAGAATAATGTGATTTTCGTCCCAGTCACACCACTCTTGACCATCTCAACACACTCCACAGTATCCTGGAAGGGACATGGGAGTTTGCCCAACCTGTTCATATGTGCTTTGTTGTGTTGAGGAGAAAGTTTACCACCATGTTACTTGGGATATCTTGTGGGGTGTGCCTGGGAATATGGTATGCTGGACCTGTTACTGCGGGCCATTTGGTCTCTATATTGCTGGAACCAGCACTTTGTCTGCATTGGTAGAAACATGTCAAATTTGTATCCAGTGGGGGTTGCACTCAGTCAAAGATGTCCTTTGTCACTGGTTATGTTTATAATACTTATGGACCTAGAAAGTTCATGGAAGGTGTTGAGGGTTCTGGTTTGGTGACCATAGGATCTCATCTCTGCTTTTTGTGAATGACATTATCCCTTTGGTTTTATCAAGCAAGGACCTCCAGCTTTCGCTGGAGCAATTCACAGCTTAGAATACAAGCAGCTGAAATGAGCGTCCTTCACAGGTTGGCAGGGTTCTCCCCTAGAGATAGAGTGAAAAGTTCTGTCATCCAGGAGGACTTCAGAATAGAACCGCTGCCCCTCTGTATAGAGAGGAGCCAGTTGAGGTGCCTCGGGCATCTGATTAAAATGCCTGTCGAACACCTCCCTGGTTGATATTTTGGGCATGTCCAATTAGCAGGAGACCCCACAGTTAAGCCAGAACATGCATGAGGGACTACATCTCTCAATTGGTGTGGGCATCCTCCAGAAGAGTAGGAGGAATTGGCTGGGGAGAGGACATCAAAGTTTAGGCTGCTTTCCCCATGATCCCAGAATAAGTAGAATAAGATGAATGATATGGGTGAATGTTAGTAAAACCATGTCCTCCCTGTGCTTGTGAGGGTTGCTTCTGGGTACTCCAGTTTCCTCCCATGGTCAGATAATTGGCTTTAACAAATCACATATAGGTATGAATGTGAGAGTGAATGGTTGTGTTTTGGCCCTGCAATGGCCTGGGAGCTGTTCAGGTTGTACCCCGCTCTCACCGATAGTCAGTTGAGATGAGCATCAACCTGCCCACAACCCTAATTATGATTTAGCGGATTAGAAAATGAATGAAATGAAAACTGTTTTGTTTATTATACATCCGTCTAACCTAAAGGCATGAACATGTTAAATTTGAGTTGAATCAGCCATTCCACATCCTGACATCTCATTCAGAATTATAGCGTAAGAATTGTATACAGTATCACTCTTTGCCCCAGAGAAACTGATTAGTAAATCTATTAGATTACTTCAAAAAGCATGGTTTAGCAAAAGCATAAACGATAACTCATGCTTGACTACAATTGGGCATCATAGCTGAGGGTCATGGGAAGGCTGGTGTCTGGCCCAGCAGACCCTGGGCGAGGGCAGAGTACACCTTGGACAGCTCTCCAGGCCATCGCAAGGCAGAAACACGCTTACGGCTTTGCAGCCTAATCTTTTCAAAAGTCAGCAATGGGTCTTTTACATGCTCACACCATAGACAGTGAGAGACATGGCTGGCCTTTGATGACCCATGTAGCTGCACTTGGGGGCAGCGACAACCCATTGTGAGTAGGGCTTAAACCCCCAACTTTAGGATTAGTGATCCAGCACCTTTACCATCAAGCCTCTGTGTGGAGTTTCTCCCTTGTTTTCATGGGTTTCCTCCTGGTACTCCAGTCTTCCTACAGTTCAATAACTTGCATATTGTGCTAATTGGCCGTATAAAATTGTCCCGAGGTATGAGTGTTGGCCTTGCAATGGTCTGGTGATCTGTTCAGTATATACCTACCTTCGTCTTGTGTCAAATGGCACAGGGTCCAGATTCCCCACAATTCTATTAAGCTTAAGCATTCAGCAAATGAGTGATTGAGCGAAAAACAGTATCCTTTCAAACGTATCACATGTACCAGTAATGGATCAGGTTGGAGGGGAGTTTGGGCACCTTGTCCAAACTGTATATCCACTATGAGAAACCACAGAGTTTCTTTCACTTCCCCACATGTATAAGGCCTGTGTTTAAGTGTTTAAAGAGCCTGCCACCCTATCTTTTGCCAAGATGAACGCTGCTTATAATCCACACTGACAGTGGTTTAGTTTCCAATGAGGTTCTATGAAGGATCACCAAAAAAGGGCATTTACGCAAGCCAGTCTGGCTGCTTCAACAATTCTCAAAAAGTTCCAAGTATTGGTATTTGAATTGGAATTTTTACCTATTTTTAGTGCCAACTTAAGAGATTGCATCTTTAACTGTTCTGAAAAACCCTTGCGTGCTTTAAGTATTCAAGAAGAGGCAATATTTATAAGCTTTAAAGGGGTCAAGGAGCAAACTCGGAGTGCTCTGCACAATTCAGAGTGTATCAGACATTATCTATTGAAGCTTATGACAGATGTACATAATTTGTATTTGAATTATGTCTATTTGGAATATGTTGAGCTTGATCTTGAAATATTTCTGAAAATTCACTGGTACTGTTAAAAAGATTAAATTATTAGTTCATTGATTCATTCGTTTTCTACTCCGGTAATCTTAATAAGTGGCGTGGAGAGGCTGGCACCCATCTCAGTGAACTCTGGGCAAGGTGAGGTACAAACTGGACAGCTCACCAGGCCATCGCAGGGCCAAGATTAAATTCCTAATTGTGAAAAGTAGATGTGATGAGAATCCTTTCCCAGGCAACATGGTGGTGGAGTGGTTAGTACATCTACCTTACAGTAAAAACAGTTAGTGTAACAGTTAAAGTACAGTTAGTGCTGGGCCTGGTGAGGGCTTTCCTTTGTGCAATTCACGTTTTACAATGGTTTCCTCCACATATTCCAGTTTCCTCCAACAGTCCAAAGATACAACCATTAGGCCAATTAGCTGTTCCAAATTGCCCCAAGGTATGAATGTGAGTGTAAATGGTTTTGTGTACGTTGGCCCTGCAACGGACTGGCAAGCTGTTCAGTGTGTACCCTGCCTGTGCCCAGAGATGTATTAACACACCAAGTTTGGTACTCAAGAGTTTTATATCCGAATATATGCTTGAAAAAGCATTTCCTATATTGGAGGTTAAGGGTCAAGGTCAAGATTACACAGAAATGAAACAATTATGTGACACTCCACCATCCCTCGATGTATGCACACACCAAATTTGGCTTTCACAAGTGTTTTACTATCAGAGATATTATCCAGAAAAAACACGAATGATTGAGAAACAATTATCGCAGAGGCCAAAAAAAAAAGTGAAAACTGTGTGTTTATGCCCAGCTCAAACATTCCAGAAGGAAAGCTTAACCATGCAATAACTTTATAACTTGACACTCTGGAGTCATCTAACATGGCTATTCAACAATGTAACAACATTTTTGACCCAAAAAGGGTTAATAAAACATAATGTACAAACAAATTGTTGAGCGTATGTTAGGTATCATAGTGTTAAACTATTTTTGGCTGTGAACAGCAGGATAGATCTGTGTCAGTTTAATTAGGATAGACCCAGACACTGTATTATATTTGTCTGCTGTATAACAGCTCAGTCGTGTGAAACAATCGCAGTGACACATAAAACCATCATTGTGCCAAGTAAACACAATACGGCACACTTAGACATCTCAACGGCCACTCAACAAAACTAGTAGCACTGTTTTGCTGCACTGCATTCAGTGCTCTGGAGACATTCCTTTTTCACCTTAAAAATCTCGTTAATATACAAATTTTGTGAACTTGGCAACAGTATTTCATCCACCATACATAATTGTGAATGTTTTTTCAAGTTTTGTATTCGTGGCTAATTGCGTGATAACATAGAATATTCATTCATTCATTTTCTGAACCGCTTAATCCTAATTAGGGTCACGGGGAGGCTGATGCCCATCTCAGCCGACTCTGGGGGCGGGCAGGATACACCCTGGACAGCTCGCCAGGCCATCGCAGGGAATCGCCGTGTCCGATTGGCAGGTCGCGGCCTTGGGGCACCCCCAACTGAAGGGGGGCCACTCTTTTGTTCAGGCGTGGGAACTAACAGAAAACAGTGGGAAGATTTAAATCAGAACTTTATGTTGATAACACCTACAGACCATGACTTTAGAAGCATAAATACTTTTCAATGTCTCGGTGCAATATCTGTAAAGGTTTGTGTGTCAGGTCATATGAGCAGGCTGTCCTTCCATCTCTTTTCCAGTCATTTGTTAGGGATCTGGTGTCTCATAGCCAATATGAGGTACTTGGAAATCGGTGCATTTGGGCTTTATTCCCAATCTGAAAACAGGTTGTGGACCCCGAATACATACCTTACAATTAGCCATAGATTAGCAGATTCCTTGTGTAGAATATTAGGATAGTTCGTGCTCCCACAAGCCTCAAACCCCAGTATCTGCCACGTTGTTTTTCTCTCTTAATAATATTGATTTTGTACGGAGCTGCTGAAGGATAAAGGTTGAGTGGATACTCTTGCAATCCTTTGCAATACTTTTGCAGTTCTGTAGTTTTTCAAGACCATGGGACGTCACAACATGCATCATCTTATTGAATTTTACTTTGATCTTGACATCAAACATGCAGATATAATTTTGCAGATTAGCTTTACAAAAAAGACTTAAAATAATACATTGAAAGTCAGATTTCTCCACTCATATGCATTCAAATTTAACTAATGTTACACACTTTTTTAAATTATTTTTGCAAGCGCTTCCTTATCAGGAAACAACTGAAGTTTCACAAATTTGAAAAAAAGTGAACCCAGAAATTCAGGAGGAATTGAAAATTCACAAGGAACAATGTGGCTTTTGTCCCAGCTGCAGCACTTTCGACTTTCTTTACACACGCTAAGGGACCTAGTATGGGGCATAGGAGTTTGCCCAACCTGTCCGCATGTGTTTTGTGGAGTTGGAGAGTGCAGATGTTGTCCTTTTGGCTTCAGCAAGCTGGCTCTCCAGCTCTTACTGGTGCAACTGGATTGAGCGTGAAGCGACTGGGATGAGAATCACCACGTCCAAGTCAGATACGATGGCTCTCAGTCAGAAAATGTTGGAATGCACCCTCTGGGTCTGGATGGAGATCCTGTCTTAAGTCAAGGATTTCAAGTGTCTCGGAGTCTTGTTCAAGAGTGAGGGAAGGATGGAACAAGAGACTGACGGGCGGATTGGTGCAGCCTCAGCTTGAGCTTGTACCGGTCTGTCATATTTAAGAGAAAACTGAGTCGGAAGGCAAAGTTCTCAATTTAGCAATTAATTTACAAATTCTCACCCTATGAGCTTTGGGTAGTGACCAAAGAAACAAGATCATAAATACAAGCGGCTGAAATGAGTTCCTTCACATAATGGCCAGGGCTCTCCCTTAGAGATATGATAAGCAGCTCAGTCATTCAGGAAGAGCTCAAAGTAGAACTGCTCCTCCACATTGAGAGAAGCTAGTTGAGGTGGCTCTGGCACTTGAAAAGAAAGAATTCCAAACAGCTCCCTTTTGGGGTGTTTTGGGCATGTTCAACTGGGAAGAGACTCCAGGGTCGACCCAGAACACGCTGGAGGAAGTAGCTGGAAACAGGGGCATCTCGAGCGTACTGCTTAGGTTTCCACTCTGCGACCCAACCCCCGGATCAAGTGGAAGATGAAGATGATGAAGATGAAAAAAGTGAGATCATGAGGGCCTGGTGATACTTTCGCCTCACAGTAAAAGTCCTGGGTATGAGTCATGGCTGAGGGTGTTTTTGTATGGAGTTTGCCTGTTCTCACGTGGGATTTCTCCAGGTACAGTACGCCAGTTTTCTTTCACAGTCCAAAGACAGGCCCAGTAGGATAACTGGGTTTTCAAAATCGCCCCTGGTTGTGAAGGTTAAATGGTTATGTGTGTATTGATTCAACTAGCTGTTCGGGGTGTACCCTGCCTTTGTCTAGTGTTGGCTGAGATAGACTCCAACCTCTCCGCAACCCTAGTAGGAATAGACGGTTCAGCAGATTAATGAGATAGTGAGTAAATGAAAAAAAAAAAGTCCAAATACTGAAATATACTAAGACTACAGCATGCCCGTTTTGGCCTATTTAAAATACCCAGTGTTTTGGTTGCACCCAGGTCTCAGCCTTGTGTCAACATTCAGCAGAAATCTGTGCTGTTGTATCCCAGATGATAATTCTCACAAACGACAGTGTTGTCATTAAAATAATACTAATAATATGGAATGTACCAAAAACTAGTGGCATTTCGTGGTTGGTTGGTTGGTATGTAGGCGTGATTCATTTCAGACATGTCGTAAACGCTGTTGCTAGGACACGTTTAGGGGCGGAGCATAATCACAGTGTGCGTCTTCCCCAACACCGTCAGCTTGAGCGGAGAGAGAGAGAGCGAGAGAGAGAGAGGGAAAGCAGCCTGAACGGAACCTCAGAGACTCGGTACTGTGTAAAGGAAGGTTCAGACAGATTTATACTCCGCGACAGGTAAGTTCTGGAGCTTTACGTTCGCGGCGGCTTGTTTTGAACGACCTCACAGTAGTTTTGACAGGAAAAGTTCCTCGGGAAGTTTTGTGCGCGCATCCGTTATGCCGTTATATCTGTAGTGCGCTTGGCTACTCCTCATTGGATGCTATCAGTTTGTTTGTTTGTTTGTTTGTTGACTTCTGATCTGCATATTGAAGTACTCCAGTGTATCCTTGCTTTGTTTATGCAAGGGTCTGATTATCACGTGGTCCAGGCAGAAATGTAAAGATTAGCTGGCTATAGAAGGCTCAGATAAATATGATAATTTTGTATTTGTTTATTTAATTTTTAAATTGATTAATTATTTTTTTTGTAATTAATAAGGTTAATCAATTTGGGCTCAGGCATTTCTGTGTGGATTTTGTATATTCTTCCCGTGTTTCATCCCAAGGTCCAAATACTGTAATTCAATTCAAGTCAGTTTTATTTGTTCAGTACGTTTTACAATTGAAATTGTCGCAAAGCAGCCTGACACATTTAAAAGTAGGAATTTACAAAGTATTAAAGAATTTAAACAGTTGAGTACATCAGAGGGACAGCCCATGTAAGATGTTTTGGAGACAAAGTCAGAGAGGCTAGATTGAGATGGTTTGGACATGTACAGAGGAGGGATAGTGAGTATATTGGTAGTAGGATGCTGAGGTTGGAACTACCAGGCAGAAGGCCTCGAGGAAGACCAAAGAAGATATTTTTATGGATGTGGTGATGGAAGACATGAAGGTTGTTGGAGTAAGAGAAGATGTAGAGGACAGGGTGAGATGGAGGCGGATGATTTGCTGTGGCGACAACTGAAGGGAACAGCCGAAAGGAAAAGAAGAATATATAAACCCTAACGTGGGCAGTGGTGGCCTGGTGGTATAGGGCGCTGGATCCTAAGGTTGGGGGTTTGAGTCCCATTCTCCACAAGGTTGTCACTGCTTCACCCCCCAGTGCAGCTAAGTGGGTTATCAAAGGCCAGCCAGGTCTCTCACTGTCTATGATGAGAGGTTCATGTAAAAGAACCATTGCTCTTCTCTTCTTCTATCCTTTCGGCTTTTTCCCTTTCTCAGGGGTCCCCACAGAGAATCATCCGATTCGCACACATTTGATTTGGTATAGGTTTTTACGTCGGATGCCCTTCCTGACACAACCCTTTTAACGAGGGACAGAAACATGCTGATGGCTTTACAGCTACTCTTTTACGAAAGTCAGCAATGGTTCTTTTACATGAACCTCTCACCATAGACAGTGAGAGACCTGGCCGGTCTTTGATAACCCAGTTAGCTGCACTGGGGGCTGACTTTCGTAAAGAGTAGCTGCATTGCCGTCAGCGCAGCCGACGTAAAAACCTATGCCAAATCAAACGTGCGAATCAGATGATTCGCTGTGGTGACCCCTGAAAAATGAAAAAATCCGAAAGGAAAAGAAAGAAGAAGATATAATCCCTAATGTGGGGCCAGTGGCGTAGTGGTTAGGGTGCTGTGCTCATAATCGGGAGGTTGTGTGTTCAAATCCCAGTTAGACCCCACCCATGGGCAAGGTCTTAACCACAAGTGTGCCTCTGTTCACCTGTGCTTATCCCCGGACAAAGTGTTTTGAAAGTTTGAACTTGTATAATGACAACTTTGTGGTACGACAGTCATAATATTGTATATATTTTTATTTATTTATTTTGTTTATCCTCAATTGCATGTTTATAAAATGGAAATGATCATAAATTGTTTGATCTAATTCAATTTCCATGCAGATTGATCATGGTGTACCTCACTTTTTGCCCAGAGTAAGGTCAAAATCAACTTCATAACACTGTGTCTATTGGTGCACAGCAGGAAATTCCTGGGTTCGGGTCCCTAAGTTGGTTTGGGAGTTTTTGTGTTCAGTGTGCATGGTCTCGCAATGCTTGCGTGGTACCTTTGGGTACTCGTGTTTCCTCGCATGGTTTATAGACATGCACATTAAGCTAAGAGGCATAATTGTGAATATTTGTATGTGTGTTGCCAATATGATTGACTGGTGAGCAGTGTAGCGTGTACCCCACTTTCACCCAGAGTTGGCGGAGATATTTGGCAGGTGAATGAATGACCACTGTTTCTAAGTGTAGAAAAATACAGAGGTCTGCTTCTTTGTTTTTTTCTGCTTTATAAATCTCAGATTTTCCTGTTAAATTTCTCTTTCCATATTTTTATCCATTAGTTCTCAAACCTCATATATATATATATATATAATGTATGCATGCTCTCTCTCATATATATATATGAGAGAGAGCATGCATACATTATATATATATATATATATATATATATATATATATATAGAGAGAGAGCATATATGTGCTGAATGAATACTTTTCATGTGTCTTTTTAATCGAGCCATCTGTTAAATCACTCCTGCAGTACTGCGTGACTTTGTTTATTTGCTTTTTACAGGACTTACTGTAGGTATCCATTTCAAACTCAGAATTAAGCAGTGCAACATGTTATCTGAACCCACAGTCTTTTGTTCCACAAACATTTCTTTCTGGCTTTGGAGTAAATTGGAGAGTCAGACTTGTGGTAAGTTTATTTATTTAATCTGTGCAAAGGGTCCCTACTTTTGGCCAGGAATAGAAGGCTGGAGTCCAGTTTAGGGAGGAGGTGTGATTTCCCTGGTCTCACAGTGAATGCACTTTAAAATGCTACTATGTGACAATTTTTCCATTGATCTTGCTATTATCTCTCTCTCTCTGTCTTTCTCTCTTGCTCTCTCAACCAACCAAATTCTATCCTAGACTTGGAGACTACTGTTTAGAGAGCATT
The DNA here is from genome assembly GCA_024760905.1 of Plotosus lineatus. Classification (NCBI taxonomy): domain Eukaryota; kingdom Metazoa; phylum Chordata; class Actinopteri; order Siluriformes; family Plotosidae; genus Plotosus; species Plotosus lineatus. Next base: position 21,389,622 of record CM045733.1, read on the forward strand.
ATTTGGACTGCTTTTTTCCACAAGTATCTTTCCGTTGTCCTGTTTTATTAGCGTGCTCTGTCCTGTGTATAGTATATTTTCCACTTGTCTTTATGAACCTCTGTATTGGTGATCCTCACGAAAGCACATTTCATTATAATGTATACTAGGATATACTGTATTGTACAAAGGAATAACAGTTAAACCCTACATGACTTGAGCTGAATTCTGATTCTCGACTGGATTTTGAGACCCACGATTTATGGTCTTTACTTCCTAAGACTTTCAGTAGCATCATCTGTGCTATATATTCTGGCTGGATTCCCCCTGCTTGTTCTTTTCCTAAAATATTTGCGGTGTGCTGTTGCAAGTCACTAGCATTCTTATGTTGTTTCATCTGTTTTCTGTTGTGGGATTTGTGGACAGGCTGGGACTGGAGGATAGAAGACTGGTTTGCTCTGTTGACTGAATTCTCTGTGCTGATTAGTGTGCAGTAAAGAGACTTGTGGATTTTAATAACACCATTGACCATCCCATAACATGCCATCATGGTACACAAATACCCAGAAGCCTTATGGCAATCCAAAATAACTTGGTGTACTATCTTGACACCATCCATGTGATTCATGGCAAGTTCACTATTTAATTTAGGAGAAATTTAATGGAAATGTGATTGTTCAGGTTTGTGTGTTAATGGTGATTTTTATGTATTTTAAGTAGCACTGCAGGTTCTTGAACAGTGAGCCAGGACAGTAATTTGCCACAAAGTGGGATCTGATAACAGTGTGGTGTTTGGAAAATATGACGGGAATGTCCTTGCCTTATAAGGAACAGATTGAACCTGGTGACAGACGATTGAAATAGTCTCTGGAATGTGCAACTGAACCATTTCTTTCTTTTCTTTTTTCTTTCTTTCTTTTTTTGTCTGTCTGTCTGCCTCTCTGCCTTCTGTCTGTCTTGCATTTTTTTAACCTCACATTTTTTCTCAGTTCTTTTCTCTTTTCTTTTGCTCTGTAATGTAAGGGTGTGTGGTTTTCTTTATTACCTAGGCTTGGCTGATGCAGGATGTAAAGAGTACTACCCTGCATTTTCAGAATTGAGATCCTTCAGGTCCAGCCTGGAAACCACAATCACACCATATAGGCTGATCTAGGTTACCTGTTGAAGATGTTCGACTGATTTAATTAAAAGATGACACCAGCTTAAACTATTAATTTCAGCCCAAGAACCAACATACCAAGGGGTTAAATTATTTTTTGAGCTGATTCATGTCTGCTTCATTTTTGATCGAATCTGAGTATGTAATTATGCTATCTGTAGAAGACGGTGTAATTAGAGAGTTTGTATCTGAACCCTTCTCATTAAATGTTGGCAAAAACCTTTTTCGTAATTTCAGTTTATCGCTCAAAAGTGGAATTGCTGTGCTTTGAAAAGGGCATGCAGCTCTCTGGATACAAGAAGGCAAAAAAGTGAGAATCCCTGTAAAATAATTCTGAGAAAATGTTGACTTTGGATAAGCATTGCGAAAGTTCAATTAGCTTTCTGTTTGAGTGATTAACACTGGAGAAGAAAGCTCAAGGGACACACTCAAGCCAGTCTGACCACATCGTGTTCTGCACCCGCCATTCTCGGCTTTTAATCTGATACCTTGGATTTTGTAAGTGGATTGAGCCAGGCCCTGCAGATCCACTTGTGTAACCCAGTGCATTTTTTGCCGGCTTTGAGGTCTTTTAACTCTTAACTGGTTGTAACGATCGAGGTTTGTGAGGAAGGGAGGGCACCAATCTAGGACATTCCTCATTTGTGAGATCAGAGTTGTCTGAAACCTTACCTCATGTTTATTTAGGTCCCTGCAACTATGCCATAAGTGCTGTGCAGATGTTTTGATTGTATTATACTGTATAAATCTGAAATTCCTCTTTGGCCCTCCCATTTTCAACCAGTCCTTCAGTGGAAACATTTTCTTTTACTGGTAATTTGACGTTGTGGTCTGTTCTTCTGTATGGTTTCAGTTTTCAGCAGAAAAAGTCAGATTCTGGAACAGAAACGGTGAGTTGGATCAAGCCTATGTATCTCCTAAGTAGGGATACTTGAAGTAAGCCAGAAATGCTGATGTGCAAGGATTTCTTTTGGATGATGGATAACGCTGACAGATCGGGTTTTTTTTTGCTGAATTGCTCAAAGAGCCATATTAGATTTAGAAATAACTCCCTTCTGTAGAGGGCGTGCGGTTTGAGCTTTAGCTCAAACGTAATTGGTCATCTTGGTCATGTGACCAGTGGTGTATTTTTATGGCACAGAGTTCATATTGCTCTAAAATCTTGATTCACTGTTCATAAATTTCACAGTGCAGTGAAATCTCCAGAAAGTTCTGGGTTTGAGTTTTAGCTTTGGGCGTTTTCATGTGGGGGTTACATGTTTTCTTCGTGCCTGCCTGGATTTCCTTTGTGTACTCTGGTTTTCTCCCACAGTTCAAAAACATGCACATTATGCTAATTGGCTGTTCTAAATTGCCCCTAGGTGTGCATGCGTGTGTGCATACTGGCCTGTGGTAGTCTGGCAAGGTGTACCCTGTATTCTTCCAGTGTTAACTGAGATAGGTACCAGAAACCTCGGAAAATGGGCTGGTGAGTTGAAGCTACACAGTTTATTATTGTTTTGGTAATCTTATAATTCCTGTCATTAAATAGTAAGTTGTTATACAGTGATATCAAGTTCGCAAAATGTTTTAATGGTATAAACCAGATTTGAATATCTCCTTATCCGATAAAACCATTACCAGAAATGTCTGAGCAAGTTCGTTTTGTTTTCTATTCGAGCTTCTTCCCAATGGGGACCTTTGCAATTCATACTTAAACCAATCAGATATCTATTCAATAGTAACATTCTCACGCTGAAGTAAAATCTTAACTCCCCATTTTACGAGTATTTGAGTTCTTTTAGGATGCATTTATTTAAAGTAGCCATTTTAAAGGACATTCATACCACTGCTCATCAATGAATTTAACAAACCACTCAATCGTGTGAAAGATCAATTGTAAAAACATTGATAAACAGAGGCCGAGACTTCATTTAATTATCATACAAGATGATCAAAATAAGAAAAAATGTGATCTCTGGGACTTGTGGTATTGTTTGAATATACCAGAAGAGCTTGAGTATTTCAGATACAGACGCTCCCCGACTTACGTTTTTGTTAGGTTCCGGACGTCCAAACGTAAGTTGTTACTGAATGTGCCAGTGACGTATGACGTTCATACTGTACTATACATCCATAATTATCATAACCGTATCTCATAAAACACCCCTAAATCAATTATTATAAACATAACATTGTAAAATAATATCAAATATATCAAATAATATCAACATTAATTTCAAATAAATTAAATTCAAGCAAAATAATTTCAAATAGATAAATTTTAATCAAATTCACTCATTAAATATCACATACAGTATCAAATATAACCTTTAACATTCTCTATGATGCAATCTTTCTGCTTGTAAATTGTTCCGATGGTCGACGGATGGTCACATTACATGAAGCTGAGCCGAGTCACTTTACATGAAGCTTATAATAGCCAATCAACGCTTACAATATGTGAGGCGCTCAACACCGAAAGTAGTTCACTTGCTTGTACTTGAGACAAAGCACAGGTTATACGGACTTCTGGTCTTTCAAGTGAGCAAGGGCGCCGTTGAATACTCGTTTAGTACTCAGCCTGCACTGATGTGAATCACCAGCAGAGCGGGGAGTTCTCTTTCTTTTCTGGATTTGGGTTTTCATTCATTTTACAACTCTCTTTGCTTAACTGAGTATGCATGGTAGATTGTGCCGATTCGAGCCGATAGTTAATTAATCTCTGTGTATGATAATTGCACACATGCTAGTAGGCTTACGCTTCTGACCAGCCATATTTGCTTAGGGTTACAAAAGTCCGCAATACAGTGTAAACACAAAGATCACAGAGACGACATCTTAACACAAGGGTAACATGCTATATAACTGAGATTTTATATATATATATATATATATATATATATATATATACTCAGTCTTGTAGTTTGTAAACAATGAATGCAGCATCATTACGTCAGGTACGTCTAAACTCAAAATGTGACTTTTTTTTTAAAAACACGGATGAACGTAAGTCGGCGAATGTCTGAATATATATATATGGAGTACCTCGGTTTAAGACGCGATGTAACCTGATTTTCAGTGTAAGTGGGAACATAACATAATATATACTGAAAAGTACTATATGTACAGTGCTATTATAAAATGTAACAGTTAATGTCATAAAGTATTAAATAAAGAGAAAAATTCCTTACCACAACAATGAAATACAGTAAGGAAGGGAGAGACAGGCTTCTTCTGGAGAAGCTGGGGCAGGTGAGCCTGGAGTAGGAGATGCAGCTGAGGTAGAGGGTACAGGATCTGTTGCAGGCCTGTCTACCTTCTTAAAATACTGCTCCAGGTTAGACTGGACAGAGAGCAACCTCTTCTCATCCAAGATCTCTAGGGTATACTCTAGGGTATACACACAATAATAATTACATCAAGGATCAGGGTTGTGGATGGTCATAATAAAATGGCTGGTGATATATATGTATATGTGTATATAAAGTAAACTTATGATGCTGGACTTGATGCAATGTGGTGGCGCAGATTCATTTTATTTTCAGTGTTAGAAATGTACACAAATAAGAGGCAAAGATAATAGTAGAAGTACATGGTAGATGGACCAAGTGACTGGGAATAACACCTTTGTTTAGATATTGATTTGAATGTTGCATGAATAAGCATAGTTTGTGGTTTGTGCCCATTTGAGTTTCCTCTCAGTTTTCCGCTTTCCTCCCGCATCCCATAAATCTGCTGACAGGAAAAAATGGCACAAAAGTGCCTGTACGTATGAATGTGTGTGAGTGAGGAAGGGAATACACCCTAGACATGCTATGTTCACAGGATTGGCTCTTTATCTAGAATGACCTATGATCAGGATAAAGGGCAAACTGAAATAAAAGTGATGAATTGATCAATTAATTAATTAAGAATAAATGCTGTGAAACCAACAGAGTCCTGTTGATTATTTATTTGTAATATTGAGTGGTCATTTTAAAGATTAGTTTGAGTAATAATAATAATAATACAGTAGGTCCTCGACATTCGCGGGGGTTCGGTTCCGAGCCCTCCCGCGAATCAAGATAATCCGCGAGTTCTGTACCCGAAAGTAAAACCCCATGTAACACGTCACATGTGCGAATGAGCAGCCGGAAGTAAAATACTATGTATCTATTACATGCATTAAAATATGCTTCTTAAACACATTCTATAGACAGTCTTACTCATTAATACAGTATTAATGTAGTAGAATATAGTAATGATAAAGAAAAACTTTTCAATTTTTACTCTTATTTTTATTGATGATAAAATATAAACATTTATACAGCATATACTGTTGTAAAGTGGGGCCGGTGGTGTAGTGGTTAGGGTGCTGAGCTCATGATCAGGAGGTTGTGAGTTCGAATCCCACTGAGACCCTCACTGTGCTAAGACCCCTGGGCAAGGTCCAACCACAAGTGTGCCTCTGTTCATCCAGCAGTATAAATGGGTACCAGTAAAAATATGCTGGGAAGGTAACCTGCGATGGACTAGCGTCCCATCCAGGGGGAGTTGAACTCCTGGTCGCTTCACGCTATAAAAACCGGGGATAAGCACCGACCTGATTAGCCATGAGGCTCGGGTGTAAAAACCTAACAGACTTTACCTACTGTTGTAAAGCACTCGTTTTAAAGTCTTTTTCAATTATTATTCCAGTACAGTTCCTAAGTTAATTCTGAGAATGTTTGTGCGTGAGATTTTATGTTCTGTAGCATGTTTAACAAATGTTACCAAAAGGATAAACTTTATTACGCTTCATGTCCTTTTACATTGAACTTGGAGTGACATCTCCAAGATGGCGCTGCATAGAGGGCAACGTCGCGGAGTTCTCAGAGTCAAATTGTTTCTTTTTTCGTTTTAATTTTTTTTATTTGTTTGCTCATGTTTTGCACTATGCTCGTCTATGATCGGTCGACCCTACTACAGCTATGAGCAGCTTCGGGCAACTAAGCACTTCTATCGTGAGCTGCTATACTATGGGAGCTCAATGCTAACTCCCCAGGTGGAGTTCTCAGAGGCTTGGTTAGCACTTCCGGCCATACTGCTTGAAAATGTTCAGTCCCTGCGAAACAAGATGGACGAGCTTCATGCTCAGATTGCAGCACAGAGGGATCTACAGGACTGTGTTTCTGTGAAACATGGCTCGAGAAGAGTACACCCGATAAGGCGATTATACCAGCCGGCTACACGGCCTTCATCCCCTGCAATCCCAAGCGCCGGAGTAGTCTATGGTTGCCTACCATAGCATGTTAGCTCTGCTAATAGCATGTTAGCTCTGCTTAGTTATACACGCCCGAAGATACTCCGATCTTATAGCTGTAGTAGAGTCGACCGGTCGTAGACGAGCATAGTGCAAAACATGAACAAATAAAAACAAATTAAAACGAACAAAGATCAATTGGACTCTGAGAACTCCACGATGTCGCCCTCTGGGCAGTGCCATCTTGGAGATGTCACTCCAACTTCAATGTAAAAGGACATGAAGAGTCCTGTAATAAAGTTTATCCTTTTGGTATCGTTTGTTAAACATGTTACAGAACATAAAATCTCACGCATAAACATGAACTTATGTACTGTACTGGATAATAATTGAAAAGATTTCAATACAACAGTTCAGAGAAAATCGTCGTTTCTCAGGTGAAAGTCTTATTTCTTCAGAAGAGACATCCAGCATTTTCTATCGCTTAGCCAGAGAAGACGCATAGCGTTTGAGTGGTATCATAGAGCTTAACTGGTAATTAAAACACACACAAAAAAAGAGGCTCATTGACAACTTGTGTGCGAATGAGGAAAAAGGGGCGGGGCATCAGCTCAACCAATCAGAAGAAAGGAGGACAGCCATTGGCTGAATTTGAATCACGTGCCAGTTGCTCGGCAGTCAGCGAATACTCAAACCGTGGATGAAAAACCGCAAATAAGGTCAAGGGCATAATGTACCATATTAATGTCAGTAATGTGAAAAACTGGAATTATGTAATGTAGTTACAGTCGTGTCCAATAATGACGTGTCCTGTCTGGTGTCAGCACATGCCCACCACTGGAAACACAATTAGGCTGCTGCTTGGGTAAGTTGAGGCTGATGGGCTGTTATGTATCTCTAGCTTGATGATCATGATGGGCACCAATGTGAAAAACAAAACTGAAACACAAAATATAGAGGCTCATACACCAACACTCACATTTGCACAGAATAAGACTGAGAGACTTGCAGGTAAATAAATGTTTGTGGAGCAAATTCTGAAATCATAAGCTTGACAAAACATGAACTTATTAAACAGATACTTAAACTAGCAAGACGGGTGAAACAAATGAAAGTGGAAATTGGACAACCTCAGACACCCATCCATACATATCTATTGTGAGCTCTGTGTGTAAACCTATATATTACGTTTTGTTGTTAGGGACATAGCGTCAGGACAAGACTCCAGTCATTTCAGACCATAGCACTGCAAGTATACCGCCAAAGTGCTATGACTGAGAAGACCCATCATGCAATTTCCAAGGCCATTTTGATGTGGTCCACCAGATGGGAAGTCTTAACCTGTTACTCTTCACAGTGTGTTAAATGTGTCCTGACACCTAGTGTGTATGTGTGTGTATGTATGAATATAGTATATGTATGTATGCATGTATGTATGTATGTATGTGTATACAGTGTGTGTGTGTGTATATATGTATATATATATATATATATATATATATAATATATATGTGTATACAGTGATACCTCTGCTCACGAACATAATTGGTTCCCAGAAAGTGTGTAAGGCGAAAAGTTCGTCTTCCGAACATTTATTTCCCATAAGAAACCATTAAAATGAGAATAATCCGTTCCCAGGTCCCCATAAAACATAATTTTCTACTAAATAAGCCTTAAAACTACACAAAAATACACCTTATTTTATGTATAATAAATGTGCTCTTGTATTGTAATTAAAGAAATAAACTGTACTGTATAATAAAGTCGTTTTATTTGTCTTTGTGATGGTAGTTGATGGCTTGATGGAATGGAGTGGGAGGAGGAGGGAGGGAGGGACTTACTGTTTGGAAGGAGAGTTTGGAAACGCCTACTGTTTGGAAACACCCTTAGTCACACACGCACCCTTAATAGCTTCCTTGTTCTTAAGGATGGGAGCAATGGTAGACTTAGCGTACTGGTACTGGGACGCTAAGTCACACAAACGCACACCTCGTTTGTGTTTTTCAATGATCTCTGCCTGTGGTGGGGTCTTTTTCGGTCCCAATATAGCAAAAGTACACTCAATATGGTCCAAAATGTCTATCAAACACAAACCACTTCCGCACTCAAAGAAAGGGGGTGACGAACTGTGACGCCATGAGTGTGCGTCAGCTTCTCGTGGCCGCCACCGTGGCGCTGTTCGACCGCGTGGTTTGATTCGTCCGCCGAAAACTAGTTCGTCAGCAGAGACTATATGCTCGCAAATGTAATGTTCTTGAGGCGAAAAGTTCGTGAGCTTAAGCGTTCGTCAGCGGAGGTTTTACTGTGTGTGTGTGTGTGTGTGTGTATATATATATATGACCTTATTGACCTTATTTGCGGTTTTTCATCCACGGTTTGAGTATTCGCTGACTGCCGAGCAACTGTGGAGTTATATATAATATATATGTGTATGTATGTATGTATATAGTGGGCAGTGGTGGTCTGGTGGCAGACCGCTGATCCTAAGGTTGGGGGTTCGAGTCCCACAAGGTTGTCACTGCCCCCACCCCCCCCCGGTCTTTGTTCAAAGGTGAGGTAATTGTGATTAATCCTATTATTGGGGAAAACTGAGTTCAATTTCATGGCCACACCCAGGTCTAATTGCTGCCAGAGATTCCAATCAGGAGATCCCTAACATAAAACCTGTCTGACAAAGTGAGGTAGGCCATACTGAACACGCATCATCATGCCACGATCCAGTGACCTTCAAGAGCAAACAAGAAAGATGATTATAGAGATGTCTCAGGCTGGGAAAGGATACAAAGTCATTGGTAAATCTTTGGGACTCCAGCGGATCACTGTCAGAGCCATTATCCATAAATGGAGAAGGCGTGGCACAGTGGTGACCCTTCCCAGGAATGGCTGAACTACCAAAATTACTCCAAGAGTACGGCGCAGACTAACCTTGCCAAGTTAATGTCAATGTTCATGACTTCAACATCAGAAAGACACGAGGCAAAAAAGGCATCCATGGAAGAGTCCTGAGGTGAAAGCCACTGTTGACAAAGAAGAATATCAAGGCACGACTCACTTTTGCCAAGAATCATCTTGATCATCCTCAAAGCTTTTGGGAGTTCTCTGGACTGATGAAACTAAAATTGAACTTATTGGGAGAAATGCATCCCGTTACATCTGGCGCAAAATGAACACTGCATTTGATAAAAATAACATTGTGCCAACAGTAAAACATGGTGGTGGAAGTATGATGATCTGGACCTGCTTTGCTGCTTCAGCTCCTAGGCGACTTGTCATGATTGATGGAATCATGAATTCTGCCCACTATCAAGAAATCCTGGCGAAGAATATTCGTCCTTCAACTCGAGACCTCAAGCTAAAGCACACCTGTGTTCTGCAGCAAGACCATGATCTGAAGCACACCAGTAAGTCCACTTCTGAATGGCTAAAAAAGAACAAAATAAGGGTTTTGGACTGACATAGACAAAGTCCTGACCTTAACCCTATTGAGATGGTGTGGCATGACCTTAAAAGGCTGTTCATTCCGAAAACCATCTAATCTGGTTGATCTTAAACAATTCTGCAGAGAAGAGTGGGCAAAAATCCCATCACAGTGATGTGAAAGACTCATCGCCTGTTATCGCAAACGCTTGACTGCAGTTATTGCTGCAAAAGGTGGTTCAACCAGTTATTAGGTTGAGGGGTCAATTACTTATCCACATGAGCCCTTATAGGTTCAGATGTCCGTCCCCCACACCTGAATAAATGCAATTGGCACTGAAAACTGCATTTTGTGTTTACTTGTGTTTTATCTTTGTATAATATGTAGGTTTGCTTTATCTGAAATAGATGACCGTGACAAACGTGCAAAAAATGTCATAAATTGGTCAGGGCACAAAAACCTTTGCACAGCACTGTGTATGTACTAGTCCTTCTCAAAAAATTAGCATGTTGTGATAAAGTTCATTATTTTCTGTAATGTACTGATAAAAATTAAACTTTCATATATTTTAGATTCATTGCACACCAACTGAAATATTTCAGGTCTTTTATTGTTTTCATACTGATGATTTTGGCATACAGCTCAGGAAAACCCAAAATTCCTATCTCAAAAAATTAGCATATCATGAAAAGGTACTCTAAACGAGCTATTAACCTTCTTCTTCTTCTTCTTTTTCTTTCGGCTGTTCCCTTCAGGGGTCGCCACAGCAAATGATCTGCCTCCATCTCTCCCTATCCTCTGCATCTTCTACTCTTACTCCAACGACCTTCATGTCCGCCTTCACCACATCCATAAATCTTCTCTTTGGTCTTCCTCTGGGCCTTCTGCCTGGTAGTTCCAACCTCAGCATCTTACTACTAATATACTCACTATCCCTCCTCTGTACATGTCCAAACCATCTCAATCTAGCCTCTCTGACTTTGTCTCCAAAACATCTAACATGTGCTGTCCCTGTGATGTACTCGTTTCTGATCCTATCCATCCTCGTTACTCCCAAAGAGAACCTCAACATTTTCATCTCTGCTACCTCCAACTCTGACTCCTGTCTTTTCCCCAGGGCCACTGTTTCAAAACCATACAACATCGCTGGCCTCATCACCGTCTTGTACACTTTTCCCTTCATTCTTGCCGATGCTCTCCTATCACACATCTCACCGGACACTTTTCTCCATCCATTCCAACCTGCCTGCACGCGCTTCTTCACCTCTTTTCCACACTCTCCATTGCTCTGGATTGTTGAGCCTAAGTACTTAAAATCCTCCACCTTCCTTATCTCTGCCCCCTGTAACCTCACCGTTCCTCTTGGGTCCTTGTCGTTCACATACATGTATTCTGTCTTACTGAGACTAACCTTCAATCCCCTCCTTTCCAGGGCATACCTCCACCTCTCTAGATTTTCCTCCACTTGTTCTCTGCTCTCACTACAGATCACGATGTCATCTGAAAACATCATAGTCCATGGAGATTCTTGTCTAACCTCATCTGTCAGCCTGTCCATCACCATAGCAAACAAGAAGGGGCTGAGAGCTGACCCTTGATGCAGTCCCACCTCCACCTTGAACTCTTCTGTCACTCCAACAGCACACCTCACCACTGTCTTACATCTCTCATACATGTCATGCACCACTCTAACATACTTCTCTGCCACTCCAGACTTCCTCATACAATACCACAGTTCTTCTCTTGGCACCCTGTCATATGCTTTCTCCAGATCCACAAAAGCACAATGCAGCTCCTTCTGACCTTCTCTGTACTTCTCTATTAACATCCTCAAAGCAAACACTGCATCTGTGGTGCTCTTTCTTGGCATGCAACCAAACTGTTGTTCACAAATGCTGACCTCTGCCCTTAGTCTAGCTTCCACTATTCTTTCCCATAACTTCATTGTATGGCTCATTAACTTTATCCCTCTGTAGTTGCCACATCTCCCTTGTTCTTAAAAATGGGCACAAGCACACTTCTCCTCCATTCCTCCGGCATCTGCTCACTTTCTAAGACCTTGTTGAATATTCTTGTCAGAAAATCTACTGCTACCTCCCCTAGACACTTCCATACCTCAACTGGTATGTCATCAGGGCCAACTGCCTTTCCACTCTTCATCCTCCTCAATGCCCTCCTCACTTCTCCCTTACTAATCTTTGCTACTTCCTGGTCCTCAACGGTCACCCCTTCTACTCTTTTTTTTTTTTTTTTTTTTTTTTTTTTTTCCTCTCTCTCTCATTTTCCTCACTCATCAGCTCTTCAAAGTACTCTTTCCATCTTCCCAGCACACTTCTGTCATCAGTCAATACATTTCCCTCTCTGTCCTTTATCACTCTAACTTGCTGCACGTCTTTCCCATCTCTATTTCTCTGCTGTGCTAACCTGTATAAATCATTTTCTCCCTCTTTACTGTCCAACCTATCATACAAGTCATCATACGCCCTCTGTTTGGCCTTTGACACCGCTACCTTCGCCTTACGCTGTGTCTCCCTGTACTCTTGTTTACTCTCTTCAGTCCTCTCTGTGTCCCACTTCTTCTTAGCTAACCTCTTCTTTTGTACACACTCCTGCACTTCCTCATTCTACCACCAAGTTTCCTTATCTACTTTCCTTCCAGAGGACACACCAAGTACTCTCCTACCGGTCTCCCTGATCACATTGGCTGTGGTTGTCCAGTCATCTGGAAGCACTTCCTGACTACCCAAAGCCTGTTTCAACTCCTCCTTGAAGACAACACGACCCTCTTCCTTTTTCAGCTTCCACCACTTTGTCTTCTGCTCTGCATTTGCCTTTTTCATTTTTCTCACCATCAGCATCATCCTGCACACCACCATCTTATGCTGTTTGGCAACACTCACCCACTACTACTTTGCAGTCACTGACTTCCTTCAAATTACATCGCCTACACAAGATGTAGTCTACCCGTGTGCTCTTACCTCCACTTTCATAAGTCACCCTATGCTCCTGTTTCTTTTTGAAGAAAGTATTCACCACAGCCATTTCCATCCTTTTTGCAAAATCGATCAACATCTGTCCTTCTGTGTTCCTGTCCTGGATACCAAACCTGCCCATCACTTCCTCGTCCCCTCTGTTGCCTGCACCAACATGTCCATTGAAGTCTGCCCCAATGGCCACTCTTTCACCTCTGGGGGTACTCTGCATCACTTCATCTAACTAACTCCAGAATCTCTCCTTCTCTTCTAGCTTACATCCTGCCTGTGGGGCATAAGCACTAACAACATTGACCATCACGCCTTCAATTTCTAACTTGAGACTCATCACTCTGTCTGACACTCTTTTCACTTCTAGAACTGTCTGTCTTCCTTTCGGCTTTTTCCCCTTTACTCGGGAGTCGCCACAGCGAATCATCTGATTCGCACATTTGATTTGGCAGAGGTTTTTACGTCGGCTGCCCTTCCTGTCACAACCCTTTTTAGCAAGGGACAGAAACACGCTGACGACTTTGCAGCTACTCTTTACGAAAGTCAGCAATGGTTCTTTTACATGCCTCTCACCATAGACAGTGACAGACATGGCCTGCCTTTGTTAACCCAGTTAGTTGCACTGGGGGGGACAGTGACAACCTTGTGAAGAGTGGGACTTGAACCCCCAACCTTTGGATCAGCGATCCGGCGCCCTATACCACTAGACCACCACTGCCCTTTTTCACTTCTAGAACATTCCTGACAAACCCCTCCTTCAAGATGACTCCTACTCCATTTCTCTTCCCATCCACACCATGATAAAACAGCTTAAACCCTGCTCCTAAGCTTTTAGCTTTGCTACCTTTCCACCTGGTCTCCTGAACACACAGTATGTCCACCTTCCTCCTCTGCATCATGTCAGCCAGCTGTCTGCCTTTTCCTTGCATAGTTCCAACATTCAAAGTCCCTACTCTCAGTCCTAAGCTCACGCCTTTCCTCTTCTCTCTCTGCCTACGGAGACGCCTCCCGCCACTCCTTCTTCGACGTCTTCGACCAACAGTAGTCCAATTTCCATCAGCACCCTGTTGGTTGACAGCACTGATGGCGGTCGTTGTTAACCCGGGCCTCGACCGATCCGGTATGAATTTTGTTTTGACCATTTACATTTTTTTTTGTGGCAGAAGTTTTACGCTGGATGCCCTTCCTGTCGCAACCCTCTGCATTTATCCGGGCTTGGGACCGGCATAAGGGGGAGAGACCTTGGGACGAATTAGGCGTTTAACATGTAAGATGCGACCCCTACTTACGAAATCCCCGCAATAAGAAAATGGCTCTGGAACAGATTCATTTTGTAAATTGGGGGCCGACTGTATTTAGAAATTTTCTAGATATTTTTTTCGGTTTTGTGAATTGGCCTTAATTTCAGTTTTTATTGACAAATATCCTTAACTTTTTTGTGTAGTGTATACATACATACAGGGTTCCCTTACTTTCCGCGGTTAATTGGGACCGAGATCCCGACACGACCATTGAAATCCACGGAGTAGGATCATCACCCCCCTCCCCCGACTGACATATACGTACATGCATATGTGTGTATAATATCAATAAATACATATTCAAGACTACAAATGCTTATAACAACAGTTAAACATTAAAAAAAAGAATGCATAAGATGTAAATAAAATATAAATACACACACAGAGACGTGCGTGTGCACACATTCAGATGCGCACCTCACAAGGTAACTAGTTTTAATGGGAGATTTTTTTTTTTTTTTTTTTTTTTTTTTTTTTTTAATGCAGCCGTGAGGGGTTGCACAAGCCAGTGTCCATCCTCACACCGGTCCCAATCCCGGATAAATGCGACAGGAATGTGATAGGGAATGTGACAGGAAGGGCATCCAGCGTAAAACTTGTGCCAGAATTCAGAATGCGAATCGTCAAAATGAATTTCATACTGGATTAGTCGAGGCTCGGGATAACAACGACCGCCATCAGTGCTGTTAACCAACAAGGTGCTAATGGAAATTGGACTACTGTTGGTCAAAGAAGGAGAGGTCGTAGAAGGAGAGGCGGGAGGCGTGTCCGTAGGCGGAGAGAGAAGAGGAATGGCATGAGTCTTGAACTGGAAGTAGGGACTTTGAATGTTGGAACTATGACAGGAAAAGGTAGAGAGCTGGCTGACATGATGCAGAGGAGGAAGGTGGCCATACTGTGTGTTCAGGAGACCAAGTGGAAAGGTAGCAAAGCTAGAAGCTTGTGAGCAGGGTTTGAGTTGTTTTTTTCATGGTGTGGATGTTAAGAGAAATCGAGTTGGAGTCATCTTGAAGGAGGGGTTTGTCAGGAATGTTCTGTAAATGAAAAGAGTGTCAGACAGAGTGATGAGTCTCAAGTTAGAAATTGAAGGCGTGATGTTGTTAGTGCTTCTGCCCCACAGGCAGGATGTGAGCGAGAAGAGAAGGAGAGATTCTTTAGTGAGTTAGATGAAGTGATGCAGAGTACCCCCAGAGGTGAAAGAGTGGTCATTAGTGCAGACTTCAATGGACATGTTGGTGCAGGCAGTAGAGGGGACGAGGAAGTGATGGGCAGGTTTGGTATCCAGGACAGGAAAACAGAAGGACGGGTGTTGATAGATTTTGTAAAAAGGATGGA
>CM045733.1:21410000-21447500 GCA_024760905.1 Plotosus lineatus
TTTTCCAATGTAGCCGTGAGGAGGGCACAAGCCAGTGTTCACCCTCACGCCATCCCAAGCCCGGATAAATGCAGAGGGTTGCGACAGGAAGAGCATCCGGCATAAAACTTCTGCCAAAATTGTTATGCGAATGATCAAACGAATTTCATACCGGATCGATCGAGGCCCGGGTTAACAACGACTGCCATCAGTGCTGTTAACCAACAGGGTGCTGGTGGAAATTGGACTACTGTTGATCGAAGAAGCAGAGGCGGGAGGCATGTTCGTAGGTGGAGTAAGAAGAGGAAAGGCATGAGTCTAGGACTGAGAGTAGGGACTTTGAATGTTGGAACTATGACAGGAAAAGGTAGAGAGCTGGCTGATATGATGCAGAGGAGAAGGTGGAAGTATTGTGTGTCAGGAGACCAGGTGGAAAGGTAGCAAACTAGAATCTTAGGAGCAGTGTTTAAGCGGTTTTATCATGGTGTGGATGGGAAGAGAAATTGAGTAGGAGTCATCTTGAAGAAGGGGTTTGTCAGGAATGTTCAAGAAGTGAAAAGAGTGTCAGAGAGAGTGATGTGTCTCAAGTTAGAAATTGAAGGTGTGATGTTCAATGTTAGTACTTATGCCACACAGGCAGGATGTGAGCTACAAGAGAAGGGGAGATTCTGGAATGAGTTAGATGAAGTGATACAGAGTACCGGGAGAGGTGAAAGAGTGGTCATTGGGGCAGATTTCAATGGACATGTTGGTGCAGGCAACAGAGGGGACGAGGAAGTGATGGGCAGGTTTGGTATCCAGGACAGGAACACAGGACAGATGTTGATAGATTTTGCAAAAAGGATGGAAATGGCTATGGTGAATACTTTCTTCCAGAAGAAACAGGAGCATAGGGTGACTTATAAAAAGGAGCACACAGGTAGACTGCTTCTTGTGTAGACGTTGTAATTTGAAGGAAGTCAGTGACTGCAAAGTAGTAGTCGGTGAGAGTGTTGCCAAACAGTATAGAATGGTGGTGTGCAGGATGACGTTGATGATGAGGAAGGTGAAGAAAGCAAACGCAGAGCAGAAGACAAAGTGGTGGAAGCTGAAAAAGGAAGAGGGTCGTGTTGTTTTCAAGGAGGAGTTGAAATACGCTTTGGGTGGTTAGGAAGTGCTTCCAGATGACTGGACAACTACAGCTAATGTGATCAGGGAGACAGGTAGGAGTGTACTTGGTGTGTCCTCTGGAAGGAAAGTAGATAAGGAGACTTGGTGGTTGAATGAGGAAGTGCAGGAGTGTGTACAAAGGAAGAGGTTAGCTAAGAAGAAGTGGGACATAGAGAGGACCGAAGAGAGTAAACAGGAGTACAAGGAGACGCCGCGTAAGGTGAAGGTAGCGGTGTCAAAAGCCAAACAGAGAGCGTATGCTGAATTGTATGCTAGGTTGGACAGTAAGGAGGGAGAAAATGATTTATACAGGTTGGCACACAGCAGAGAAATAGAGATGGGAAAGACATGCAGCAAGTTAGAGTGATAAGGACAGAGAGGGAAATGTATTGAGTAATAACAGAAGTGTGCTGGGAAGATGGAAAGAGTACTTTGAAGAGCTGATGAATGAGAAAAATGAGAGAGAGAAAAAAGAGTAGAAGAGGTGACTTGAGGACCAGGAAGTAGCAAATATTATTAATGGTGAAGTGAGGAGGGTATTGAAGAGGATCAAGAGTGGAAAGGCAGTTGGTCCTGATGACATACTGGTGGAGGTATGGAAGTGTCTAGGCAAGGTAGCAGTAGATTTTCTGACAAAAACATTCAATTAGGTCTGAGAGAGTGAGCAGATGCCAGAGGAATGGAGGAGAAGTGTGCTTGTGCCCATTTTTAAGAACAAGAGAGACGTGCAGAGTTGTGGCCACTACAGAGGGATAAAGTTCATGAGACATACGATGAAGTTATGGGAAAGAATAGTGGAAGCTAGACTAAGGGCAGAGGTCAGCATTTGTGAACAACAGTTTGGTTTCATCCCAAGAAAGAGCACCACAGATATAGTGTTTTCTTTGAGGATGTTAATAGAGAAGTACAGAGAAGGTCAGAGGGAGCTGCATTGTGTCTTTGTGGATCTAGAGAAAGCAAATGACTGGGTCTCGAGAGAGGAACTGTGGTATAGCATGAGGAAGTCTGGAGTGGCAGAGAAGTATGTTATAGTGGTACAGGACATATATGAGAGATGTAAGACAGTGGTGAGGTGTGCTGTCGGTGTGACAGAAGAGTTCAAGGTGGATGTGGGACTTCATCTAGGGTCATCTCTGAGCCCCTTCTTGTTTGCTATGGTGATGGACAGGCTGACAGACGAGGTGAGACAAGATTCCCCGTGGACTATGATGTTTGCAGATGACATTGTGATTTGTAGTGAGAGCAGAGAACAAGTGCAGGAACATCTAGAGAGGTGGAGGTATTCCTGGAAAGGCATACCTACTGCATCCACAGACTTTTTCCGTTTGGCCGGTAAATTGAAAAGAACCTGTTTCATGGGTCTGAGAAGCCTTTCAGCTCTGGATATAGTTTTGCTCTTGTTTTTCTTGTCTAATAAAGGTTAGTCTCAGTAAGACAGAATACATATGTGTGAACGAGAAGGACCCAAAGGAACGGTGAAGTTACAGGGAGCAGAGATAAAGAAGGTGGAGGATTTTAAATACTTAGGCTCAACAGTCCAGAGCAATGGAGAGTGTGGGAAAGAGGTGAAGAAGTGCATGCAGGCAGGCTGGAATGGTTGGAGAAAAGTGTCCGGTGTGATGTGTGATTGGAAGGTATCGGCAAGAATGAAAGGAAAAGCGTACAAGACGGTGTTGAGGCCAGCCATGTTGTTTAGTTTAGAAACAGTGGCACTGAGGAAAAGACAGGAGGCAGAGCTGTAGGTAGCAGAGACTAAAATGTTGAGGTTCTTCTTTTGGAGTAACGAGGATGGATAGGATCAGGAATGAGCACATCAGAGGGGACAGCACATGTCAGAGGTTTTGGAGACAAAGTCAGAGAGGCTAGTTTGAGCTGGTTTGGACATGTACAGAGGAGCAATAGTAGTATATCGGTAGTAAGATGCTGAGGTTGGAACTCCCAGGCAGAAGGCCTAGAGGAGGACCAAAGAGAAGATTTATGGATGTGGTGAAGGAGGACATGAAGATGATTGGAATAAAAGTAGAAGATGCAGAGAATAGGGTGAGATGGAGGCAGATCATTCGCTGTGTCGACCCCTGAAGGGAACAGCCGAAAGGAAAAGAAGAACAACATTGAATTGTCCAAGTTAAATAGACAGAGAAGTGAGCATTGATTTTGTTGCTTCAGGTAAAACAGGGGACATGCTGGGTCAGTGCTTAGCACTGTTGCCTCACAGCCAGGTTCAAAAACCTATCCAAGGCTCTTTCTGTTCGGACTTTGCCTTTTTTTCTTATAGGTTTCCTCCGGGCACTCTAGTTTCCTCCCACAGGCCAAAGGCATCCACTTTATGTCAGTTGGCTACTCTGTACTTTCTTCTCACCTGCAGTAGACATGTAATCTGTTCAGGTTTGTGCCCTCTCCTGAAGTCACTTGGAATTGGATCCAGTTGTCCTGTGACCCTGACAGATGAACAGAATTAAATAATGAATAGATGGAAGTTAAAGGCAAATAATTTAATCTCTTGAAAATGTTTGCTATGAGTCAAAATGTAGCAACATGAAGTGGCACCAAAGAACAAAATATATCCACTTTTAATGATCTTATTTATAACCATGAACTAAATTTTTGGTAAAGCAATAATATTTTATAATTGCTCAGTTATGGTAGTTGCTGAGTACTTGATAAATGACTGGCAGGAACCCTTGCAACTTTAGAAGGCCACTCTTATTGGATTCACAAAAAATTTCAGCGTGCTAGTAATCCCAACAAACTTCAATAAAAAATAATAGGTGACAATAGGCAGATACATCTTTAATATAAATGTATTATTAGTCTTCTCTGGATAAAGAACCCAAAGTTTAGAGGCCATATAAAAATAAACATATGACCAGCTAAGATAATCCATAGTAAGCCTGTCCTTAAGTCACCAGAAAGATTATTACAAGGGCATCATGTAAATGTTTAGTAAATGGTCTGCCAATAGTTTTAGAAAAAAGTAGCTGACTTTAACAAGATTTAGCATGTCCCGTTTCTCTTGAACACTTCCAACTGCATTCTTTCTGCAAGTTCAACTGAGACCAGATCAGAAATGCTTCTATTATCTTGCATATCTTCTGGAAAAAAAGACTTCTGCTTATATTAAATTCTGTTTACCGTTATCTCTATTTGGCAATCTAAAATGTGGTATTAATAATGTGAAGAATATTTATGTACCCCACTGCAGCTAACTGGATTATCAAAGTCCATGTCTCTCACTGTCTATGGTGAGAGGCATATAAAAGAACTATTGCTGACTGTCGTCAAGCGCAGGCTGCATAGCCGTCAGCGTGTTTCTGCCCTGGCATGGCCTGGCGAGCTTTCCAGGGTGGACGCTGCCTTCACCAGAGTCAGCTGAAATGGGCGCAAGCTTTTCTGTGACCGTAATTAGGATTAAGCAGTTCAGGAAATTAATTTATATCTATCTAGCCTGACTATTTATCACAATAACACTTACATACAGTACCATATAAAAACATTAAAAGTTTGCTATGTTGTACTGGTTAGCACATCCTCCTCACAGCAAGAAGGTCCGGAGTTCAAGTCCTGGGCTCGGATGTTTCTGTATGGAACTTGCTTATATGGATTTTCTCCAGGGATTCTGATTTCCTCCCACAGTCCAAAGACATGCACATTAGGCTAAATGGCTGTTCAAAATTGACCCTAGATGTGAGTGTGAATGGCCATGTGTGCTGCCCTTCAATGGCCCGGCAAGCTGTTCAGGGTGTACCCGACCTCTGCCCAGTGTCAGCTGAGATGGACGTCAGCTGAGATGGACACCAGCTTCCCTATGACTGTCAGATTAAGCAGAACAGCAAATGAGTGAGTATTGTTGCAAATTTACCCTACATTCAAGTGGTGAAGTAAATGTGAGCGCATTCATTTCATATGTGAATTTGCAACACAGGTATACAAGTTCAATTCAACTTGCATTCACACTCACAAGTAATACAGTAATGCACTTACTCTACCTGGCATTGTTCTGTTGTTCAAAATGCATTTTAGTGTTGTGAAAAAAATTAAATCGGGCTAAAACTGATTATGGATGTCCTTCTTATTGATAGTTCAACACATAGTACATTGTTTAATCTAAATTAAATACAGTGAGGAATTAGTGAGGTTAGTGATCTGAAAAGGCACACTATGGAAATTTAATAATGTTAAAATCAAAGAATAAATAATGCATTGGAAATGAATGAGTAGCTGTCACTTTGTCACTGGCTAGAATGAACATGGAGTAATCCTTTCAAAGTATAATAGAATAGATTCTCCATTTTTTTTTTTCTTGTCAAGTCCTATCCTGTATAAAAAGACAGACTTTGCACACCCATAAGCAATAACGGTAGCAGTCACGACATGGCCACATGAGACAAACCTAGAGTGACATCAGTGACTTGTCATTTGCTGGTGTGAGCTCAAGGTCAGTCTGTTTGTCAGAAATAGAAAATGGAACTTCTGGGCAAGCTGGCTCAATGGTCAGGCAATTACATGAAAAAAAACAAAAAAAAACAATGAAAACCAGTATTTCAGATGACTGAAGTAATCCATCACAGGACTTTAAAGCTCATCTAGTGTCTAGTACAAAGTGTGTCGGTGGATGAGAGTGAAAATAGTGCTTGTGACGTTACCAAACAGTATCAAGATGTGGACAAGTACTGGATTCGTCAAAGCCTGTGCATGGTATCGAGTACATATTAATGGAAGAGTGTGTGTGTGTGTGTGTGTGTGTGTGTGTGAGTGTGTGCGCTGATTAGCCATCATTCCAAAAACCTTATGAGCAGTGATAGGTGAAGGGAATGATACTGATATCCTATTACAGTGGTACCTGCCATGGAGTGGGAAGCATTAGGCAAAAGTAAACAGTCCCCTCTCGGAGTACATGTGTTTGAAGCAAGACAAATGAGCAAGCATATGGATCTAAGTGACTTTGACAAGAGCCACATTGTGAGAGATAAATGACTGGGTCTTCATCTGTGAAACAGCTGGTCTTGTGGGGTTTTTCTGGTATGCAGTGTTAAGTACCTACAAAAAGTGGTCCAAAGAAGTATAACCAGTGAACTGGCAAGAGTGTCATGGCTGCCCAAGGCTCATTGATATGTATGGAGAGGGAAGATTAGTGCATCCTTTTATCATCTCGCAGAACTACTGCAGCACGAACTTCTGAAACTGGTAATAATGGCAATGATAGAAAAGTGTTCGGACATAGTGCATTCCTGACCCATGGGTCTCTCAGCCTGATGTACATCATGAAAATATAAATCGTTCTCTCAGTAACTCTCAGCAAAGGAAGCCTCGCTCAGGTTTATCCAGGCAAAGTTCATAAAGTAGCATCACTGTAACACAAGATAATGACAGTAAGTTATGGCACCCATCTTGTCTTGATGAATGAAATCAATTAATAAGCATTGCCTTTGGATCTAATGCTCAGATTTCAAGCTGCAGGCATTCTTAATATTTCTGTTGACTTATTTTGACTTGTTCTCGAAACTATCTACTAACATGGACTTCCTCCAACACACAACTTCTTTTTTTATTTATTTTTTTATTTTTTTATTATATATTTTTTTAATTTTAATAAAAAAAATATATATATATTTTAGCTCATGCGGCAATATTGGGCGCTGTAACACACCAAGAAGTTCTGTTTACCTTCTTCTGAGTATTTAAGATTGCAGGCACCGTCAATTGTGTAGTGTCAGTATGATCGACAGGGAAGATCCATATCCCCTCCTCGATACACAGCAAATTATACTCCCTTGTCTTGTCTGTTGTTTCATTTAGGTACCCAGTCCTCATATTCTCTCTCTCTCTCTCTCTCTCCCTCTCTCTGTGGGTCAGGGTGGGTGGGTGTCAACGGTAAGTTAGTAGGAAGGTGCTTGTGTGTAAAGACACTGCTGTAGACCACTAAACAAGAACTAAAACACTGATCACTGCACTGCTATTCAGAAAAATTCTGGGAATTTCAGAGGCATGAACTTTGTGCAAGTTATTTGCCTAATCTGAATAATGAGCACAGAAAGACCTCAGGTAAGCCAAATACAAATATCAGTAACATTCCTGGAATAAATTATGACTTTTGTACATAAGTCGTTGACTTTCAGTATAGCCGTGAATATTCTGTTGTATGCTCTGATAATCAGTCTCAGATATTCCATTACTGTTGTTGTAAGATTTTGATATTTTGATTAATTACACCATTTCAACAAGTAGTCATCAAGTTGGTCAAAATAATGCAGAATGCTTATTAATCGTGTCACATCAAAGGCTCACCAGTATGTTTTTTTTGTTTTTTGTTTTTTTTTTTTTTTAAACATTGCATGCAATAAGACAGCCTCACCATGAAAGAATATAATTGCAGTGTAGCATTTTGTCTGTAGCAGCCTCACATTTACTGGCACCTACATAAACCCACACACCAACCTGCTGACAATAGCAGTTCACATGTATATTGAAGAAGTGACAACACAAGTGCGAGGAGCAGAGCAGGAGAGGCACATGGAAGGGTTCTACACAGGAATGTTTGGTCTGAAAAGCCTTTGCAGTCAATGCATAAGCTTGCATGCATGCAGACTCACGCACATGCGCCCACATTTCCCGCAGAGGATTTGCAAGCATTCCTGAACTTGGAAAAGTTTTACCTGCATTGTATACATTCCTCGGAGACGTAATTTATGTGAGGAATGGTAGCTTTTAGACTAAAGACTATAAACTAGAATGTGTCTTTTGTGGTCCATGCTTCAAATTATAACAACACTTCAAAGTGTATTTCTGGCCAAACTCCCTGCTGCTGTCATCCGTGTGGCTCATCAATGACAGAAGGTCATTCCTGACCAATGAATCTCCCAGTGTGATGTCACGGATGGAAGGCTAACTCATAAAAGCTCACAAAGTAGCATAAAATGGAACTTACAAGGAAGTAAGTTATGTTCTATGTTTATGAATGAAAACCATTAATGAGCATTGCCCTCAGATTTAACATTTCACATTGTTAATATGTAAATATGCATTATATTGTTTCTTTTATTAATAATTGGTTTAATCTTGAAATCGCGTTAAAATGGTTTGTTTTATTATTCTTTACATTATCTACTTTATGGGTTGGATGCCTTGCAACTAAGCCAGAGATGTAGAGGAAGAGGAAAATACTTTTCTTTCATACCTTTTGCCTTTTTCCAGGGAGTCCAGGGAGTCAAATTGATGATCTTTCTTTACTGAACTTGCTGCTGTAGCCTTCATCCGCTACCATTTGACATTAGTAAGACCAAATGAATAGAATAAATGCGACCCATCACAGCAAAGTGAGCATTGAGCCAGAAATTAACTCACTTTGTTGTGATGGGTCGCATTTAGTCTATTCATTTAGCAGATTAATGCTAAATGAACTTCTCTTTAGAGTATATTTCACCAATACAATTAAAATAAATTAAAAAATTAAATTATGTGGAGTGTCTTGAGCACAAGTTCATAATAACATATTACAATGTACAAGACCAATTCCACTATGTGAAATGTAAATAAAAACAGAATGATTTACATATCACAACCCTAGATTTTATTCAAAGTAGAACATGCTTTTAACATTTGATGTATTTTGAGATTTCATTATTTAATGAAATGCATATTAGATCATATTGAATTTGATTGACACAATGGATTTCGAAAAAGTTGGGATGGGGCAACAATAGACCGAATAAGTAAGTATTACTAAAAGGAAACAGCTGGATGAATATTTTTAAAGCTGATTTGGTTAATTGGCAACAGGTCAGTAACAATGGGTGTAAAGGAGTATGTGGGGAAAGGTTTGCCAATTTGCAAAAAAAAAAAAAACAATGCTAAACATTTTCAACTTTGGTATACTTGTTCGTCAGTGTAAAATTATGAAGACTTTGAATATGCCGTTGTGTAAAGTACATAATATCATTCAACTGTGCAGAGAAATTGGAGAAATCTCTGTGGAAGGGACAAGGACAGAGAACATTTATTGCATCCCTGTGATCTCCGGGCATTTAGACAACACTGCATTAAAAACAGGCATCATTCACTTTTTGAAATTACTGCATGGGCTCAGGAATACTTCCAGAAATTGTCTATTACTTCAAAACCTTTTCAGATTTAGTTTTCTTGCAACTACTTTAGTCAGAACTACTGTCTTGGCCATGTTGTGTCTTACTTTTGCATGAACATAGATCTCATCATTTTGGTACTCAGAATGTTAGCATTTAGATCACAAGCATTATACTGATATATTACTCACAATATTGATAAACGTATATCGTCATATCCCATAATCTTTTTCTCAGTTGTTATTTCTCATCAGAGATTTGTAAATGAAATGTGCATGCTACAAAGTTCCTTCTGCACTGTTGCTTTATATAGGACATGACAAGCTTTCACTCTGTGTGATGTCCACTGAGTTCCTAAGTCACTTTTACAATCAGTTCACAGTTCTTGCTGTCTTTCTCAGCATGTTTCAGGATACTTGGTGTAGCTAAAGAATGTCTGTCAACAAGAGCCACAATACAAGGCATGTCACAAACTTCTCAGGTTTATGTCGAACATGGTTTTATGTGGCATGAAATTTTCCAGCCACGAAGTTCATATATGGTACACGATGCAGAGCCATTCTCTGGCTTATGTTAATTACCACACGAAAGTTAGTTGGTTATATAATATTTCACACTGTGTGGATTGAAAGTGGCCACATGGAACAACTGAACTAGCCCAGCTGCTGTCTGCATCCTTTAAATGGTAATGACAATTGAAATTGATCACTTGAAGTTAATATTTATTTGTATCTTCACTGCATACAAATGGGGCAGCAGAATGATGTAGTGGTTAAAATGTCAAGAATTTCTGTGTGGAATTTGTATCTTCTCTCTCCATGCATGTGTGGGTTTATTCTGGGTACCTCAGTTTCTTCCCACAGTCCACCGATATCCACATTAGACTAATTGGCTGTTTCAAATTAATGTCAAGTGTGAGTATGAATGTATGTTGCCCTGCAATGGTCTGGAAAGCTGTTTAGGGTCTACCCAACCTTCAAACCGTGTTGGCTGAGATGGACACCACCCTCCCAGCGACCCTAGTAGTGTGTGATTGTGTGTTAGTGTATATATTACTACTATTATCTACACTACTGCAATCTAATCCAATTTATTGGTGTAGGTAGAGGAAATTATTACTATGGAATTGTGTTCATTCATTTGTTTGTCAAAGTGTTTAATCCTTTTAGGCTCATGGGATGGCTGAAACCCATCTCCGCTGGCACTGGGTGAAGGATACACCCTGAACAGCTCAACGGATCATCGCAGGGCCAATATGCATACACACACTCACACACACACATACGCACTCAACAATTCACACACACTTTCACACCTAGAGCAATATCGAACAGCAGTTAGCATAATGTACTGTACATGTTTTGGACTGTAGTAGCTGTATACAGAAAACACCCATAAAAGTACAGGGCAAACATTACAATCTGCACACGGAAACGCCCAAGCCCGAGACTCAAACCTATGACCTTCTTGCTGTAAAGCAGATGAGCTAACTCCTATGCCACCGTGCCGCCCTGGACACCTTGATAAATGACTTTAATTAGCACAACTAATTGTGATTGTGGCAGGTATGTTGACTTGAGAATTCACTTATGGAAGGCTACAGGAGTGATTTCTTGAAGATAAGACTGGTCAACAGGTTGAATAATTTTGTCAATTGTCTTTTTTTTTTTTTTTTTTTACCTATTGTAACTGTTTTCAGTTACATAAAACCAATTTGAATTGAGTTAAAACTCAATTTTAAACAAAAATGTCGGTAGAGGGAAGAAAGTGTTACTTTATTTTCTGTTTTTCTTCAGATCTCAAATTTCTCTGTGTGTGGAGAGCATATTTGGTTCTGCTAGAGAAATGAGAGGTTTTTGCTTGGTTTGGGA
This sequence comes from Plotosus lineatus, assembly GCA_024760905.1. NCBI lineage: Eukaryota > Metazoa > Chordata > Actinopteri > Siluriformes > Plotosidae > Plotosus > Plotosus lineatus. Next base: position 21,421,078 of record CM045733.1, read on the forward strand.
CAGCTTGGACACCCTCTGGGGGGTGGGGGAGGGGAATCTGACAGTGCTGTCGCTCATTTCGTGGGCTGGAGATACTGTAGAGCTCACCCTCTCCCACTCTGTGGTCAGTGTGTTTGAGTGTAAGGGCTCTATCTTACTGCACAGCATGTTCTAAACTCTCTCTCTCTCTCTCTCTCTCTCTCTCTCTCTCTCTCTCTCTCTCTCTCCTTTTTCTCCCTGAACTTACGGGAAAGGGAGCTTATTTCTTACCATATTTGGTCATGTGGAGCAGCACCAGTACGCAGCAGACTTTTGATGCTGTACTCGTATCATTTTTTTCCCCTCATTCGTTTTTTTTCCCTTTGCATGCCAGTGCTGACTGATATAGGTGCAATCTCTGGAAAGCACCATTTAAAGCAAGAATTTAAATAAAGCATGTGGCTTAAGTGCTGCTTCGTTGTAATAATGAATGCTGTCGGTAAACTCGCAGAAAAAATGGCACGTAATATACCTTATTTATCTGATTTTGAAGAAAGAGTGGAATTTTATACAATACTTCAATACTGGATTTCTTTAGCAAAGGATAATGTGGATTTAAGAGCATGTTTGTGGTATGCGACAGATTTAGTAGCTCAGATTTAAGGTTCTCTAGCGCAGAAGTTTCTGCTTGATGACAGGGTAGAGCTGAATGATGGGCCTCAGTGCTGAGTATACATGCTAGATCCCAGCTCTCTAATCTTAGTAATGAATAAAATCAGAATAAGGCATGTCACTACTTCTCTCAACATATTACCATCAAATTCTACATGTGTGTTGAAAGTTCAAGGTGCAGAACATGGCTTTTCATCAGGGTCTGTGTAGAGGCAAGGGACTTTGTTTCATGAAACATCTGAGCTATATTTGCTCTATATGCAGGTAATTTAAACCTAAGAGCCCTAAAGTGATTCACTGGACAAGGCTGCGTACTGAAGAATGTGATCCATTGTCTGGGAATGTGGGAGTCTCAATTTCCATTCTCAAATAGCAGTGGTTAAGACTCCTTTATAAGTATTTCCTTTATTCATTTGACCTTGTCGTTTTGATTCAAGTAAACTAAATGAATGTGAACGCCACTGATTTGGGCATACGTTCAGGGTAATAGTCCTGTTTTGATTATGAGTGAATTTGTTCCCGAGAGATTGTACAGTTATGACATGAAATGCTTAGTTCGGCTGAATGGATGTCATGCTAAAATAAAGAGTTGTTTCCATGTGAATATGTCTTGGAAAGAAATGCTAGGCAGCTGGAAGTGATCATTTTAGATTTGACTTAAAGGTGGCTGTTTGGATGTGTTTTAGCATCTTAAAGACTTTTTTTTTTTTTTTTAGTTTAGTTTTGAATAGAACATCTCAATGGATAGCAAAATGGATATGGAAATCACTCTGAAGTGAGTTGAAATGCTATTTTGAAAACTTGGTTTGAGCCAGTTATCCAGTTATTTTCAATTTGGCTTTGCTGCCTGTTAAACTTTGTTTTAATGCATACATTGCTTGGTTTGAATAATCCAACAACAGCATTATTTGCACCCAATCATTCATTTATTCGTTAGCTGAACTTCTTATGCTTACTTGGGTCAACTCGTCCTGCTCTAGATAAAGGCAAGGTACAACATGGACAGCTCACGAATCCATCACACATACACAACCATTTACACTCAATCTAGGGGCAATTTATAAGAGTCACTTAGCCTAATGTACATGTCTTTGGACAAGCAAGAGAAGAACATATTAACTGCATACAGAAACAACCTTGCCAAATGCCGTATGTGAACCCAGGACTTTTTTAGTTGTGCGGCAGATGTGCTAACCACTGCGCCACCGTGCCACTTTATTTGCAACCAGTTGAATGCTATTGATTATGATAAGTTTTTGTTGTTTGTAGGGTGTGGCAAATTTCTTCTACTTAAAATAGTGTAGTCATTTATGAACAAGTGGTTTTATATCTATAAACAATAATAAAATCTCCTCAGCAAAAATAAAACTGGTTGAGGAAGAAGAGTGAAAACTTGGTTATTTATTTATTTATTTTTAATCTTCATCTTCTCTCAATTGTGGTGCACATTTGCTTGGTGACAGCAATGGAATGTAGTCGCTGCTTTTGCTTGCCAGAAACTCTGCCGAATTTATGGCTTAACATCCTGCTTTCTCTCTCTCTCTCTCTCTCTCTCTCTCTCTCTGTAAATGTGCTGATGCATTATTATCGAGTCCAAAGCACAATGCACGTTCTTAGGCAGGGCCGATCTACAGCCAACTGACCACCGCCAAACAAATCATCCCCATGATGACGTGTAGTACAGCCTTCGTCTGTATCCAGAGACATGATGTGGAGGATGAACAGGACTAGGAATGGGAGTGCACAATGTTTCTCCGCTTTGTTTTCTCCCCCCTCATCGGTGCTACAGTAAGCCTTTGAGGCACTGAGGGTCTCCTTACATCTCCTGCATAAGCACAATTGTGAGATAACGATTGCTTTCGCACAGTGTAAGATTACTGCATATGGAGAATGCCTGGGCTTCCTGATTAAAACAAGCACAGACAGTTAAAGTCATACCCAGTCTAACATTGTGGAAATGATAAATGTCATGTGCCCCCCCCCCCCCCCAACCACCACCACCAAACCCATGAGTCAATGTTTTAAAAGCTAGATTTTGGTCTTATCTGTAAGGCAATTAAATAAGTGGAGGTAAGCAAGCCAATCAGAAACCAGCTTTCATTGTATTGCTATGAAAATGGAATTTTGTTTTTTTTTTTTTTTTTTTTTTTTTTTTAATACTGAACGATTTTGCAGAAGCTCTGTTTATTAGTTTAATGTTAGAATTATTAGCTTTTACATCAAGTGGTATAAAAGTGTGAGTAGTGAAAATTCCAAGGTAATTATTGTTTGTGGCGGGATCTCAGAGGACCATGCAACGTTGACGGGCCATTTTGTGGCTTTTCTGGGATTTTTTTTAAAGCGCATGGGAAGATTTTTAGTCAGCTGTACGTTTTTTGAGGTTTTATTGCACGATTTTGTAGGAATTTTTTATTATTATAGCCTTGAATCACTAAACTCTAGACATTTTTTTCAGAGTATTTGCGAAATGGCTATTGACTGACTAATGCTATGCAAATTGATACCAATTTGCTGTATCTAAAAACACAGCACTTTGAGTTCTGACTGGCTTTGTGCTGGAGTGTCTCATAAATATCACTGTAATTCTGTACAGGGTGAGATGCATGCACTGCTCTGAACTGTGGGGAACATATGCACTTGTGACCCACATGGACAGCCCAAAGATTTACACTTCTCAACTGGATACTGTAGATTTGTACTTTAGTACTCCAATCATATTTCATGTACTTTTAACTTTTTATGTATGCTTGACCTTATAATATACAGTTTTGGAAGAGTAAGGATTTCACATTACCTTCTAGAAGAGGATTGGTGTGTTCCCTGTTGAGCCTGGCTCCTCTGTTTCTTCCTAATGTAACCTTCTTTTACGTTGCTTCTTCTTCTTCTTCTTCTTCTTCTTGGGGATCTAAATTCCTCTAGCCATCAGTCCATTATCTACACAGTTCCTCTGCTAATCCAGAGAGGCAGGGTACACCCTAAACAGGTTGCCAGTCTATGGCCTTCACACTCACTTTCACGCTCACTTTCACACTCATTCACACCTATGGGTAAATTGGAGTAGCCAGCAGATCTAATCTGCATGTGAATGGGCTGTGCAAGCAAACTGGGGTACCCAGAAGTAACATAAGGAGGTGGGAGTGCATGCAAACTGGGTAGAGAATGGGCAACAATAGTGCTAACCACTGGCCCCAGAGCTCAATCTGCATGTGGATTTCTGTAAAGTCTTCGTAAATCGATATCTATTGTTATCATAGATCTTTTGCAAAAACAATGTTACTCCAAACTGGGGGGAAAATATAAAAGTAAGGGTGTTTCTGCATGGCATTTACAATTTCTTCCCATGCTTGCATGGGTTTCTTCCTGGTACTCTGGTTTACACCTACAATCCAAAGAGATGCACATTAGGCTGATTAGCCATTCCAAATTGCCTGTACGTATGAGTGGTGAATGGTTGTGTTTTGGTGCTGTGATGGACTGGGTAGTTTCAGGGTGTACTTCACCTTTGCAAGTCCAAGCTTCACATGATCATAATAGGTTTGAGTGAGCCAGCAGATAAATTTATGGATGGCTGGTTGGTTAACTCGCTATGAGGGAGCACTAGTTCCTCCTAACTGATCCTTTAATTTCATTTGGATTCACTGAGCAAGGGGCTTAATCAGGATGCCATCCTTCCAGTCAAATCAGTAATTGAGAAGTGACTGTGCATTCTGACTTGCTGTCATGCTTCTGCTTCTCATCCCAAGAAGCTTGCTTTCGCAGTTCTATTTAGGCCATTTTGGTACAGCTTTATTCATGAACGCCACTTGTGATATGAAGAATTGCAGTATGAATATGATTATTAATGAACACTTTAGCAGCAATCAGAGATTGTAGGGGTTACCCGAGTCTTTTGCCTATTGAGAAAGACCTGAAACCAGTGGTGCTTCTTCTCCAGGAAATAAATACTATATTTAATGGAAATTTGTCAATACTTTCTGAAATGTATTGTCTAATGTAATGTCTATTCTGTAAATCTAAACTTTGTTAAAAAGAGTGGTCAGACTTTGTGTCTTCCAGGAAATGGGCTGAAAGAGAAATTATGACTTGATGTTCAGAGTTTAAAGTTATGAAATTTAATCTCATTGTGATCTCTTGATTAATTTCTTTTTCTGTGCAAATTCTGAGGTTTGATGGCTTCTGTTTTAAAAATTCTATTGGAAGTTTTTTCAGAGCTGGGTCTCGAAATGATGATCTCAATACTCATGCCATTTTATGTTGGAAGTGTGAAAAGGTTTAGATTGAAATAATTTCCTGTGCAGTGGGAAAACAATATACAGTACAGGGATCCCTCGCTACTTCGTGCTTCAAGTCATGGTGGGTTTTTTTTTTTAAATATTCACCGAATTAAAAAATAAAGAAATTAAGGAAGAATACAGGGAAAAAGTTAAGGAAAATAACACAAAAACAAGGCCAATTATGAGAAAAAAACAACAACCCCTAAACGAACAAAAAACAACTGAAAACCTCCCATCAAAACTGCTTGTTTTTGTGAGGTGCGCATCTGAGTGCATGCACATGCGCGCGCGTGTGTGTGTATTTATATTTTATTTACATATTATGCATTTTTTAATTATAAAAATGTTTGTTATTATAAGCATTTGCAGCATTGAATATGTATTTATTGATATTATATACACATATCCATGTATGTATACGTCAGTCGGGGGTGCGGGTTGGGGGGGGTGATTATACTTTGCGAAATTTGGTGGTCGCCGGGGGATCCCAATTAACCGCGGAAAGTGAGGGATCCCTGTATTATAATGTATCGAGGGTAACATGGTGGCACAGGTTTCTCCGGTTTCATCCTACAGACCAAAAACATGCACAGTAGGCAAATTGGTGTGTATGTGTGTGTCAGTGTGTATGTGATGGTCTGGCAAGGTGTTTAGGGTGTGTGTCACCTTTGCCCAGTGTGGCCTGTGCAGGCTCCAACCTCGCCAACCCTAAAAGTACTCAGCAATCGAGTCAGTGAGTGGGTTTTGTTTGAGATTAACATTCAGTAGATATGTGGTTCTCTTTTAAAGGTGCTCCCCAGAGGTATCAGTAGGTCCCTTATGAACTACTCCTCGGATCTGTTTTTGTTGTTGTTTTTGTTTTTTTTAGGATCCAAGTGCATCATTCATTCCAAAGATATGCCCTCACTTCCTGTTTACCAACTATCTTCATCTCATCTTCCACTTAATCTGGGGTCAGGCCGCAGGGGTAACAACCTAAGCAGTGAAGTCCAGATGTCCCTTTTCCCAGCCACTTTCTCCAGCTATTCCAGGGGTACACTGAGGCGTTCCCAGACCAGCCGAGATACATAGTCCCCCCAGCATATTTCGAGTCGACCTTGTGGTTTCTTCTTGGTTGGACATGCTGAAACAACACACACGGTTGGCGTTTTGGAGGCATTCTAATCAGATGCCTGAGCCACCTCAACTGACTCCTCTCAGTGAGTAGGAGTAGCGATTCTACTCTGAGCTGTTCCCGGATGGCTAAGTTTCTCACCCTGATTACCAACTTGGATGATGATAATGAGGGTAACATTGATTTAAGATGGGGATGATAATAATGCGGAGACCAAGAAAAACAATTTATAGTTAGACAATGCCTTTATTATATCCACTCATGTAGTCACAGAAAAGGGAAAAAAAATTCACATTTTTTTTTTTTTTTTCAGAAAATATTTGAATCTGGCTGACCCCAAATTCAAATAAATACAGCCCCTCCTTTTAGTGTTCTTAAAACCCACACCCCAAACCACATGCCACATGTCACTGCTTAAATTAAAAGAAAAAAGTCCTGTAGGGCAGTTCAAAAGACAGAATCCTCTGTTGTCCTCAATTGTTGGATCATGTTGTTGTTGTTGTTTTTTTTTTTTTTTTTTTGGGGGGGGGGGGTCATGTTTACAAACCATTATAATCGTCCCTGTGAGCATACATTTTATTGGTTTCTTACTGGAATATGAGGAGAAAGAACTTAAAAAAACAATCACTGACCCCTGCTTTATTGAAAGTTTCAGGATTTGAATGACAGATTATTGATTGCAGGTCAGAGAGAATAAAATTCTGTGGAAAATGTGTGCATTGATGGCATAGCTGCCACATATCGAGTGCGCGCATGCATGCATGTAACCTTGTTATGATGCTGACATAGCACATTATTGAGATGTCCAGCAACACCTGCCTGGCACACCTCGAAGCTAAAGCAGGTCTGAACCAAATACTGGAACACTCCAAAAAATGATTGCATCTCAATTTAAAATTGAGCCTTTACCTTGAAATGAACTTGTATAAAAATAAACACGTTTAAAATTCAAATGAATCCAATAATTATTATGAACTTGTCCTGCAGTACTGCTGAATGCTTGCTTCTGAGTGGTGAGCATATATGTAACCACAGCTGTGACAGTTTCCAAATGCAAGGTTTGTGTGTTCACAAGTTTTATTCTGTAGTACTGTAGCAAGAAACGCACGTAGGAGTGTGTATGGCAGGTTAAGGAGACATTCTTTACATTTTTAGGGGTCTCCAGTGTCAGCATTTTGTAACTCTCAGATGTGAAACTGCAACTTTAACTTAAAGTTTAAATTAAATTGAAAACCAAAAAACTTAAAAGCGTTTTGTGACAGTTCTTAAAAGTGGTACAAATAAACTGGAATTGAAACAGTGACAAAGTTTTTACAGGATTTTGTGGTTTCTTTTTAACAAGACACGTTTTGTATGAGCCAAATGCATTAAAATGCAAGTAAAATCTTTATTGACAAATTTATATCAATAAGCACAGTCACCATCAAGTAGGAAATGGGACACAATTTGGGCAGTGCAGGATAAATTGAATGATAACTCGAACAGTGCAGACAATAGAAAACAGGAAGGAATAATAGGGCTTGCGTGATCTCCCAATGATTGCAATGCAGGAGCAAACCAGAAAACCCTTAGAAACCAAGCAAAGACATACAGATTAGGGTAAAGGGTTGAATTCAATTCAGTTTTATTTGTTCAGTGCTTTTTTTAAAATTGACATTATTGCAAAACAGCTTTACACAGTAAAATTAGGAATTTACAAAGTACAAAAGAGTTTACACATTTTCTACTAACCACTACACATTCCTATGAGCATGTAGGAGTTGTGGAAAATTGACCATGCGTGAGAATGTGAGGGCAAACGGTTCTTTGTCTCCGTGTTAGCCCCGTAATAGTTTGGCGGCCTGCCCGGGCCATTTCCCCACCATTTACCTAACATCACCTGGGATTAACACAAAGTTTCCCCATGGCCCTAATGTATAAGTGAAACAGATGATGGCTGGATAGCAGTCATTTTCGTTTTAAACACATATCCATTAATAAAGATATTCCAATTTATTGTTTCTCTCCAGGGGTTTTTCTTTTGTCTGTTTCATAATCCTGTAGATCTACCAGATCTGACATTGGAAATGTAGAGAATTGCATTTCTGTTTAATTTAATTCAAATTGACAAACAGTTATTGAGCCACCGTGGCAGTACAATGTAATATACAGTATATCACATTATATCAGAATAGATTTTAATGTGACACCCCTCTGTTTTATGACTGTTTATGAACGCTTTGGAGAGAGATAAACTAGGCCTGCAGCACTTCCGATGCCAGACATCCTGCCGTATCTAACCAGAGTGTGCTAGCACTGCCGTGCCTTAGTGAAGCCAGTCCATGTTAATGGACATTTATTGAAAGACATGCAAATAAGGGCAACGGTTTATATTGGCACTGTGGTGGCTTTTCTGGAGGAATAAAATTAGTCTTTCTGTCAAGTGATCCAGGAAGGCTGCTTACCAGAAAGCAGTGGGAAATAGATCCAAACATTTAGTTATTTAATCCTTTTGGCGGTAGGGCTTGTGGATCACATCAGACTTGGCTTTGTTTGTGAAGAACACTTATGTTTTATGGCGGGCCATCCCAGCAGGCTACAGACAGATCACTAATGCCTAATTGTGCAGGCTGAGTTTGCAGTCATCAATGCTGCTAATTATTTACTGGGTTGTGGAAAATGTTTCCATTTCGAGGATTATATTTATTATTTGGGGGGGGGTTTATACAGAAGTGAAGCGAAGTAGCAAAATGTTGTCCCCTCTTAACTTTTAATAACAGTATGCACTTAATTTGACATGATAATACCATTATAACAAATACATACAATAAATATCTTGTGGGCAGCATGGAGGCATAGAGGGCTGCCGATGATGTTTAGAGACGTGACTTTTGAACCGAAAGGTCACTGGTTTGATTCCCGAATAGCAGGAAGAATGTATGGTGGCAGAGGGAGTGAGCTGTATCTTTCCTTTCTCCACCTTCATGGCTGAAGTGGCCCTGAGCAAGGCACCTAACCCCCAACTGCTCTCCTGGGACCCCAATGTATGTGACAGCCCATTGCTGCGTGCGTGTGCGCGCACGCACTCAGTTTGAATGGGATAAATGTAGAGGAATTAATTTTCCTTTTGGGGTTAATACAGTACAGGGATCCCTCACTTTCCACAGTTAATTGGGACCGAGATCCCTCCGCGACCACCGAATTCCGCGAAGTAGGATCACCCCCAACCCACTCCTGACTGACATGTATATGTGTATATAATATCAATAAATACATATTCAATGTAATAAATGCTTATAATTAACAATTAAACATTAAAAAAATGCATAAGATGTAAATAAAATATAAATACACACACATACAGATGCGTGTGCACACACTCAAATGCGCACCTCACAAAAATGCAAAGAGTTTTGATGCGAGATTTTGGGTTGTTTTTTGTTTTGTGTTTGTTTAGGGGTTCCCCCCCCCCCCATAATTGGCCTTGTTTTTGCAGCATTTTCCTTAGCGTTTTCCCCTATTCTTCCTTAATTTCCTTATTTTTTAATTTGATGAATATTTAAAAAAAACCTGCGATGCACTGAAGCCACATGAATTGAAGCATTGAAGTTGTGAGCAATCCCTGTGTATCAAAATCAAATAGTAGTATGCACATCAACCTGACATAGCAAGCAGGTCTTGAGCTCCAATGAGGGTGTTTCTGTGTGGAGTTTCCCTGTTCTCCTTGTGCTTGTATGGGTTTCTTCTGGGTACTCCGGTTTTCTCCCGCAGTCCAAAGACATGCACATTAAGGTAATTGGCTCTTTTCAAATTGCCCCAGGAGTGAATGTGTGTGTGCGTGTGTGCGTGTGCGCGTGTGTGCGTGTGTGTGTCTGCCCTCTAATGGACTGGTGAGCTGACCAGGGTGCATCCCCCCTTCCCCGCATGCACACACCTAGAGTTGGCAAACTCTGATGAGTGATGATAAATAAATTATGTATAATAAATAAATTCATCCATGTTGAATGTTATTGTTAGTGTTACCTATTCAATTAGGTCATCTTCAATAACGTTATGGTTTGAGTTGCTCTCTGAAATAGTCTGATAATAATCACTGTTACTTTATACATTTTTCTTACGATTACTGCAATTCATGCTGAGTGTTAATAAATGTTCAGCTTTCATATCTATAAAAGGCAATAGTTAAAATGATGTGATGACAATATAAAATTATTTTCTTGTACAAATGCCACGATTTCATGCCAGCAAGTAATAGGGCTGGAGATTCAGATTCCTTACCCGTACAAAAAGAACAGTTTATATCTGTTAGCAGTTTTGCATGAATGTTTACCTCCCATAACAGTAATATCATGTTTAAAGATGTGCTATAACATTACCATATGTGCTAACCTTTTGAGAATTTGTTACACCATATAACTGGATTTTCCTCTGGTTTACTTAATAGTGACCTGCAGACAGTTCACATGTGTAATGTTCAAGATGTCGAATATTCTTTTCATTTTTAGATTTTGTTTCTTAAAAATTCTTAAAACTTAATAATAAAGTAATAGTTTTTCAATGTGAACTCTGTGTACATGACCCAGAATTTCAGGCCAGGAAGTGCTATGTGCTATACATGTAGCTTAAAACAGCCATTGGTTTAATTCTGTCTGGATTCTGGATTAATTCTGCTCTGCAGCTTTCAAGCAATTCTCAACAGTTTCTCACTCCCTCAGCGTAACTCGCAGTTTATCATCGCCTACGCTGCACAGCACAGATGTTAAGTACGGTTTTTCCAAGGTTTAATGTGTAGAATTGCAAGTTAGAATGTCACAGACAAATCTGAGCTCTTGTTCTTAACGGCATTGCCACGGGTCATACAGAGAAGGGGCTAAACATGGGTCGTGAGACAGAGGCTGTAATTTGCTGGGTAAATGTGTCATTATGGCTGGTCTGATCCTCGCCCTCTGGAGGAGAAGAGGAGGCTCCCTGCAGCAAGAGACCAGTGCCGAAACAGATGGATGGATGTAATCCTGGGACAGTAGGGGAAACAGGGCCCGTCTATTATCCCACTGTGTGCTTGTTCTTGCTACATATGGGTGGTCCTCTAGAACGAGAAGCTCTTCTCTATCTGCATGTTTTTGCTGCAGCTTGTCCACTAAGAAAGGAATGTTTGGGCTCCGAGGGAGACACTCGCTCACCCCGTCAGAGAACACACCACAAATTATAAATGAATAAATTTCACATTAACCAAGATGTGAAAATGCATCAGCAGACTCAAACATCAAACAGGTCCTTGAGATGAGTGTGAAGCCGTATTAATGAAAGGCATTACATGTTGTGCCATGTTATGATATGAATTTAGTGATATAATGGTTTTGTTTAGGGGCTCTATGAGACATGGTGGCTGTAGGGATCGTGTAAGTAGTGTTTACACAAGCGTGACAATATGGGCCCACATACAAACATGCTGTGGGAAAAACCGTAAAGAATTTGTGTCACACATCAAAGATTTTGATTTCAGGTGATATGAAGTAAACAGCGTTTACCCTTCATATCTATCTCTCTCTCTCTCACTCATTTGTTGCACATTTTTTAGGAGTTAAAACAAAAATACTGAACGGTCCAGACAGGCCTCTATTGCTGAACAGGAAGCCCGCAGCAAGAGTTTGTGTTTTAAAAAAGCCATAGCATCCAGGCTGAGGCTGGCTAATCAGAGGGAGGGAGAACAGCACAAAGAGAGAGCAAGAGGAAGGGAGGAGTGGAAGGGAGAATTAGAGAACGAGAGGAAGAAAAAGAAGGAAGGGGGGGGGCAGAAAGAGGTCTGTGCTGTCTGCCCTGGAGAGGGAGGGATAGAGCGTGAACAGGAGACAGAGAGGGAGGGTGAACACGGGGGAACGGAAGAGGATGGCTTTTGCCTTTTCGGGTAGCTACAGCGAGCGAGAGCAACTCTTTGTGTTGGATGTGGTGCTGAGACAGAAACGAGGACAGAGCGAGTGAAAGGCTGGAATGGTGTGAGAGCACAGAGAAAACAGTCTTCTCCAGGGCTTTTCATTGCTGTAGTAAGGTATGCCAGCTTCTGCACACACCGCTGTTGCTTTTGAAGCTTCTGGGTGGTCCAGTTTTCCCTCTACTCACCCAGGATATATAGATACTTCTGTGTCTGAACATCATGTCCTTACATCCTCTCTTTTCCCCACTTTCCTCGCTCTCACTCTTCTTTTCACTATCCTGGGTTTTGGCCCCCATTTTCCATTTGTGGTTAAACCAAATTCAGTCTGCTTTTTTGATGTCAAGCCAAAAAAAAAAAAAAAAAAGCAGAGAGGCTGGGAATGGCTTGCATGTGAGAACGTGGTACTCGTTGAAGCAAACGTGGTTACTGTCAGGCAGGCATGTAGCATAACACCCCACCTAAATAACCATAATATGTGGTCTTAAGATAATTCAGCTTGTTTGTGCATACGTTATTATTCACAGTAAGTATGTAAAGTAAGCTGAGATACTAGAGTTTTTTCTTTTTTTCCCTACAGGGCCACACCTCCAGGACTGAACCATGGATGACGATTTTGAGTGGCGTAGGGAGCAGAGGAGACAGAAGAGAGAGGAGATGCGACTAGAAGCAGAAAGGTGACTTTTTGTTTCTGAAAATTAAAAAAGATAGAAAACTAAAGGCTATCAGACTGTACTGTTCTTTATTGGTGTGATGGTTAATCTTTTTTTAACATTGTGTGTGTGTGTGTGTGTGTGTGTGTGTGTGTGTGTGTGTTTTAGCTTAGACATTGCTAGTGGTGTACAGTACTTTTAAATAGCTTTTAAAATTTTAAAGTTGTAAAAGGTTTGATCGTAACAGCCCAGGGATGAGGAAAAGTACAGTTTGGTACCTTTATTTCTGAGAGAGCAACATGAGAATTGTGGGAAACTGAAGAGCAGGTATTGTGCAGGTACTTTCACTCACTCTCAAGGGAAGAATGTGGCTCAGTAAACAGATACATAACAGTTATTTTAGAGTGTCTTTAGCATATGGTATGCAATAACAGATGCACAAGCGATTATGTTTATGAAGCATAATCCATGTAGTATAGAGTTATTAATGACTAGGCATGAGGACCATTATGGAGCACTCAATACAATATCATGATACCCCAGGGCTGATTTGATTTTTATTGCAATTGTGTTAGTACTGCGATTTTGATAATTATCCCGATTCATCATCACAAATTTCTTTTTTTTCTTCTTCTTTTTCCTTTTTTCTTTAAGTTCTTAGTTGCTCTTTTTACAGAATCTTAGCAAATAATTAACCCCCACAGGCATGCTATGCTACCTGCTAATTTGTAAGTAGTTTAGAGTACGCCACCTAGAGGACGACAGAAGAACAGCAGTACTTCACTGCTTTAAGTTCAAACATAAAAATAACTTTAAAAAAAAAATAGATTTTGGAGCCAGTGTGCTTAATAACAGGTTTTTTTGTTTGTTTGTTTGTTTTTTTAGGTGGGGGTAAAAATTATATTACATTTTTATACATACACACACACACACACACACACACACACACTCATATATATATGATATATATATATATATATATATATATCGTTTAAATGCAAAACTGAATTCTTTACAGTGAACTTTTAAAAGTATTAAATAGTACCAGGTTTACACTTTTATGTTTAAAGTTTGTGGATGAATATTTTACAATGGCTATTTTATTTTCAGATGTTATTTTACAATGGCATCATTCAAAATAAAACTTTTCCATATGTTTTATGAAGCTATGTTAACCATCTTTGTTCTTCTTACCTATATTTGTCTTCTTTCACTGGGTGAGTCAGTATACAGACATACAAAGACCCAGCCTCCTTTTTTTTCTTTTTTTGTCTCCCAGCTGACTGTTACTGTACATCTGTTGGCCTTTTGTTCAATCCGGCCCATTATTAAAATACAAGTTAACGTTCCATTACCTCTACTTTCCTTCAGTACAGATTTCAGGGGTCATGGGTCAAAGCTATTTTGCTAAACTTGCTTACCATACTCGTTATTCTTGATTGTTGCATTTTTTTTTTAATCTTTTAAATTCAGCCCATCAACATGCAAACCAACAAAACTTAACCACCCATATCATTTTAAAGGTCTTTTCTGTCTGGTTTTATTTCATGTAGGTTATATTTTAAGACTTATTACATGGTAGGATCCCTTATCAGTCAACTTCTGCATGCAGAATTACATTAGAATATCTCAGGTCAGAATACATTGTGTCTCATTCATCACTTTATGAACAACTTTAACCATCCATGGTCTTTTCATCCCAGACACAGAGTTGGATGGACATCTGTAGTCGACTCACATACTTTTCGATTAGTTGCGTGAGGTCAGACTTCAGGCTTTCACTTTGCTTCTTCAACATGGTTAACTATATAACCAACAAATAATCATGGTACAAAAAACGTGAAGCGGATGGCTCTAAAGCCCACCTATACTGTGTGTGGTTTTTCTTTTTTTTTTTTACTGCTAACAGCACTTAGCCTCTTATAACCATTTTCACTGCACATTTGATTTGATTAGCAAGAGACTAATCAGAGGCAGCACTCCAACTTTGCTCAGTTTGGGAGTAAAATATGGCATAGGATTGTGTTCTTGAGCTGATGACAGCTGTGTTTGCTCCTGCTCTCAGCTCTTTCCTGACAGGCTTTACATGGTGCTGATGGCCATGTGATAGCTGCGCTTTGTGGAAAATGCTCTGAAAATCCTGCTTGCTTGAGTGTTGTGCCCATTTAAGGCAAAAAAGACACTCCCATAAACACTGATGGCAGAAAGTCAAACAGCGATTTTAGCATCAGCCTTTCTTGACAAATGCTGCATTTTTTTAGAGCTCCACAAACACTATGTGCAGCTGCTAAGGAATGATTTATGCTCTTGACCCAAAGCATCATGGATAATAAATGAACAAACCTCATGTACTGCTATTTCCAGCATATTAATTGCTGTTAGTGCTTTGTATTCTTTTCAGTAGCTAACACCCTTGTTATCATTGGCAGAATACTGGACCCTGGTCGATTGTGTGTATTGTTAGGACTGCGAATGAAGCTAGTGTCCAGTATATACCATACAGCAAAGTTATGGTTTCACTGTTTGGTTTAAGATACATTATATCCCCTGTGTTCACATAATCCTCGGCCTGTATTTTATGAAATTGAATAGTGCTTAAATTTGTCTCTATTGTAAATAGCTATTTAAGTGTAAAATGAAGACTTTTTGCTATATGTTGCTTGAAAAGGAGATGAATTTCCTTTCCAAGTTTGAATTTTGCAAAAAAATTCTGAAAGTACATAACAACTGGAATGGTTTGTATTTGTCAGTGGATCAGTTCCAGTTTGTTTCCGATTCTCAGTTCTGAACCACCTTGAGAGAGAAGATATGATAAGACAGTGTTGTGTTCTGTTGTGCAAATACACTTTCAATGCATATTTATTCTTGTAATCAAACATCGAATCAGCAAAATTTAAACCACACATCATCTTGTTAGCCCCATCCATTCAACCGTCACCAGACTGTGTTGCACTAGAGCTCTAACCAGATGTTGTTTTATTTTAGTCCACCTTATATGTTTTGTCACCTGGCCAACTTGTTCAACATTACTAATGTTGGCTGGGGGAGCATATAAGTCTGCTCTTGTTACGTGTAGGTGAAAGTGTTGCAGTGAGAGTCTGTAACAGCAGGAGGGCAGATGTTGCAGAGGAGCTGGCGAGAGGGAATGATAAGCTCTGTAGACGTGGGAGAACCTTGGCATTAGTGTCCGGCTGGAACGTGGTCAAGCGATGAAGGTTTGACAAGTGCCATTTCACCTTTCCATCGAAGGTGGCCAAGATTCTGTCTGCTTCAGAAAAATTGAGACTCTGGGTTCTGTGTAATGTCAGTCATAGCCATCTGAGAGAAACCCTATATGGTTATGGATTTTCATATCATTACTTTCTCATAAAAGATTACGCAGATATCTAATGGGTTTTCCTCCTAACTTGTACCAACAGTATCTGAGAATGAGATTGGCTTGTACTGAAAGAGAGAGAAGGTGCAAAAGAAAAAGGTTAATTCGGAGAGTGCTGATGTCTCTGTTAAGCGTATGTGCAATATTAATGTATTAGGCGTTTTTATGTTTGAATTATTTATATGCAGCCAGCCACCCCTTTAGGCAAATTAGTGCAGTTCTATTTTTACTGGAGTGTTAAGTTTTCATTGAAACCATTTACATTGTGGCAAAATGTACATTTTGAAAATCTTTGCCCTATCAAAATTTTTTTTGGGTGTATGTCTGCCCTTAGATTTAATTCACCATTATTTACAGTTATTTTTAAATGTTTTTAGTTGAAGTAGTAGCTTTAATTTTAATGACTTACTTTAATGAGCAGCACGGTGGTGTAGTGGTTAGCACATCCTTTCCTGGGTTTCCTCCGAATACTCCGGGTTCCTCCTGCAATCCAAAAACATGCACAGTAGGCTAACTGGCTCTTCCAAATCACCCTTAGGTGTGAGTGCAAATGGTTGTGTTAGTGTTAGCCCCACGATGGCTTGGTGAGCTGTCCAGGGTGTACACCACCCTTGCCAGAGTCGGCCGAGATGGGTACCAGCCTCCCCCAAACTTAATTAAGATTAAGTAGTTTAGAAAATGAATGGATAGAATTAACTTGTTTTGCAAAATTAATTTAAGTGACTCCATAAACTGGGGTTAATTTAATTAAAGAAGCAATTAAAATGGTAATCAGTAACTTGTTTTCATGGAGAAAAAAACAATGGTAAATAAATTCTTTTTCTCACAATATATGAATATTTTGATTATTTTGCCAATAAAGAAAATTAAAATGAATAATAGCTTGATAGAATTCATTTATGCCACATACTAAATATTTTCGCCTGGTAATAATTATTAAATGTATGCAATTATATATATATATATATATATATATATATATATATATATATATATATATACACACACACATACATAATGCAGCTGTCAGGGGGGGCACAAGCCAGTGTTCACCCTCACGCCGGTCTCAAGCCCGGATAAATGCAGAGGGTTGCGACAGGAAGGGCATCCGGCGTAAAACTGCCAAAATTCTCACGCAAATGATTAAAACCAAATCCATACCGGATCAGTCGAGGCCTGGGTTAACAACGACCGCCATCAGTGTTGTTAACCAATAGGGTGTTGGTGGAAATTGGACTACTGTTGGTCGAAGAAGGAGAGGCGGGAGGCATGTCCGTAGGCAGAGAGAGAAGAGGAAAGCCATGAGTCTAGGACTGAGAGTAGGGACTTTGAATGTTGGAACTATGAAAGAAAAAGCTAGAGAGCTGGCTGACATGATGCAGAGGAGGAAGGTGGACATACTGTGTGTTCAGGAGACCAGGTGGAAAGGTAGCAAGGCTAGAAGCTTAGGAGCAGAGTTTAGGCTGTTTTATCATGGTGTGGATGGGACGAGAAATGGAGTAGGAGTCATCTTGAAGGAGGGGTTTGTCAGGAATGTCCTAGAAGTGAAAAGAGTGTCAGACAGAGTGATGAGTCTCAAGTTAGAAATTGAAGGCGTGATGCTCAGTGTTGTTAGTGCTTATGCCCCACAGGCAGGATGTAAACTAGAAGAGAAGGAGAGATTCTGGAGTGAGTTAGATGAAGTGATGCAGAGTACCCCCAGAGGTGAAAGAGTGGTCACTGGTGCAGACTTCAATGGACATGTTGGTGCAGGCAACAGAGGGGACGAGAAAGTGATGGGCAGGTTTGGTATCCAGGACAGGAACACAGAAGGACAGATGTTGATTGATTTTGCAAAAAGGATGGAAATGGCTGTGGTGAATACTTTCTTCCAGAAGAAACAGGAGCATAGGGTGACTTATAAAAGCGGAGGTAGGAGGACACAGGTCGACTACATCTTGTGTAGGCGATGTAATTTGAAGGAAGTCAGTGACTGCAAAGTAGTAGTAGGTGAGAGTGTTGCCAAACAGCATAGGATGGTGGTGTGCAGGATGATGCTGATGTTGAGGAACGTGAAGAAGGCAAAGGCAGAGCAGAAGACAAAGTGGTGGAAGCTGAAAAAGAAGAGTGTTGTGTTGTCTTCAAGGAGGAGTTGAAACAGGCTTTGGGTAGTCGGGAAGTGCTTCCAGATGACTGGACAACCACAGCCAATGTGATCAGGGAGACAGGTAAGAGAGTACTTGGTGTGTCCTCTGGAAGGAAAGTAGATAAGAAGACTTCGTGGTGTAATGAGGAAGTGCAGGAGTGTGTACAAAAGAAGAGGTTAGCCAAGAAGAAGTGGGACATAGAGAGGACTGAAGAGAGTAAACACGAGTATGGGGAGACACAGCGTATGGCGAAGGTAGCGGTGTCAAAGGCCAAACAGAGGGCGTCTGATGACTTGTATGATAGGTTGGACTGTAAAGAGGGAGAAAATGATTTCTACAGGTTGGCACAGCAGAGAAATAGAGATGGGAAAGATGTGCAGCAAGTTAGAGTGATAAAGGACAGAGAGTGAAATGTATTGACTGATGACAGAAGTGTGCTGTGAAGATGGAAAGAGTACTTTGAAGAGCTGATGAATGAGGAATATGAGAGAAAAAAAAGAGTAGAAGAGGTGACTTGAGGACCAGGAAGTAGCAAAGATTAGTAGGGGTGAAGTGAGGAGGGCATTGAAGAGGATGAAGAATGGAAAGGCAGTTGGTCCTGATGACATACTGGTGGAGGTATGGAAGTGTCTAGGGGAGGTAGCAGTAGATTTTCTGACAAGAATATTCAACAAGGTCTTTAGAAAGTGAGCAGATGCCGAAGGAATGGAGGAGAAATGTGCTGGTGCCCATTTTTAAGAACAAGGGAGACGTGCAGAGTTGTGGCAACTACAGAGGGATAAAGTTGATGAGCCATACGATGAAGTTATGGGAAAGAATAGTGGAAGCTAGACTAAGGGCAGAGGTCAGCATTTGTGAACAACAGTTTGGTTTCATGCCAAGAAAGAGCACCACAGATGCAGTGTTTTCTTTGAGGATGTTAATAGAGAAGTACAGAGAAGGTCATAGGGAGCTGCATTGTGCCTTTGTGGATCTGGAGAAAGCATATGACAGGGTGCCGAGAGAAGAACTGTGGTATTGTATAAGGAAGTCTGGAGTGGCAGAGAAGTATGTTAGAGTGGTGCAGGACATGTATGAGAGATGTAAGACAGTGGTGAGGTGTGCTGTCGGTGTGACAGAAGAGTTCAAGGTGGAGGTGGGACTGCATCAAGGGTCAGCTCTGAGCCCCTTCTTGTTTGCTATGGTGATGGACAGGCTGACAGATGAGGTTAGACAAGAATCTCCATGGACTATGATGTTTGCAGATGACATTGTGATCTGTAGTGAGAGCAGAGAAAAGGTGGAGGAAGATCTAGAGAGGTGGAAGTATGCCCTGTAAAGGAGAGGAATGAAGGCTAGCCTCAGTAAGACAGAATGTATGTGTGTGAATGACAAGGACCCAAGTTGAACGGTGATGTTATAGGGAGCAGAGATAAAGAAGGTGGAGGATTTTAAGTACTTAGGCTCAACAATCCAGAGCAATGGAGAGTGTGGAAAAGAGGTGAAGAAGCGTGTGCAGGCAGGTTGGAATGGATGGAGAAAAGTGTCCGGTGTGATGTGTGATAGCAGAGTATCGGCATGAATGAAGGGAAAAGTGTACAAGACGGTGATGAGGCCAGCGATGTTGTATGGTTTAGAAACAGTGGCCCTGGGGAAAAGACTGGAGGCACAGCTGGAGGTAGCAGAGATAAAAATGTTGAGGTTCTTTTTGGGAGTAACGAGGATCAGGAATGAGTACATCAGAGGGACAGCACATGTAAGATGTTTTGGAGATAAAGTCAGAGAGGCTAGATTGAGATGGTTTGGACATGTACAGAGGAGGGATAATGAATATATTGGCAGTAGGATGCTGAGGTTGGAACTACCAGGCAGAAGGCCCAGAGGAAGACCAAAGAGAAGATTTATGGATGTGGTGAAGGAGGACATGAAGGTAGTTGGAGTAAGAGTAGAAGATGCAAAGGGTAGGGTGAGATGGAGGCAGATCATTTGCTGTGGCGACCCCTGAAGGGAACAGCTGAAAGGAAAAGAAGAAGATATATAATATACATACATACATACGTACACAGTAGGCCCTTGATATTCGCAGGGGTTCGGTTCCGGCCCCTCCCGCGAATGAAGATAATCCATGAGTTCTGTACCCGGAAGTAAAACCCCATGTATCACATCACATGTGCGAATGAGCAACTGTAAGTTAACTGCTGTGTATCTATTACATGCACTAAAATATGCTTCTTAAACACATTCTATTGACAGTCTTACCCATTAATACAGTATTAATGTAGTAAAATGTAGTAATGATTAAGAAAAAAAACTTTTCAATTTTTACTGTTATATTTATTGATGATAAAATATAATAAACATTATACAGCATATACTTTTGTAAAGCACTAGAATTAAAGTCTTTTTTAGATTATTATTCCAGTACAGTACCTAAGTTAATGTTTAGAATGTTTGTGTGTAAGATTTTATGTTCTGTAGCATGTTTAACAGACGATACCAAAAGGATAAACTTTGGGCAGTGGTGGTCTAGTGATATAGGGCACTGGATCGCTGATCCAAAGGTTGGGGGTTCGAGTCCTACTCTCCCCCCCAATGCAGCTAACTGGGTTATCAAAGGCGGGCCATGTCTCTCACTGTCTATGGTGAGAGGCATGTAAAAGAACCATTGCTGACTTTCGTAAAGAGTAGCTGCAAAGTCGTCAGCGTGTTTCTGTCCCTTGCTAAAAAGGGTTGTGACAGGAAGGGCATCTGACGTAAAAACCTCTGCCAAATCAAATGTGCAAATCAGATGATTCGCTGTGGTGACTCCCAAGTAAAAGGGAAAAAGTCGAAAGGAAGACAGACAGACAGACAGACAGACAGACAGACAGACAGACAGACCAAAAGGGTAAACTTTATTACGCATCATGTCCTTTTGCATTGAACGTGACGTCTCCAAGATGGCGCTGCCTAGAGTCAAATTGTTTCTTTGTTTTAATTTGTTTTATTTGTTGTTTTGTTTGTTCATGTTTTGCACTATGCTCGTCGATGACCGGTTGACCCTACTTACAGCTATGAGATCGGAGTCTTCGGGCGTGTACAACTACTGTGTATGTGTGTGTAAAATATATATACAGTGATACCTCTGCTCACGAACATAATTGGTTCCCAGAAAGTGTGTAAGGCGAAAAGTTCGTCTTCCGAACATTTATTTCCCATAAGAAACCATTAAAATGAGAATAATCCGTTCCCAGGTCCCCATAAAACATAATTTTCTACTAAATAAGCCTTAAAACTACACAAAAATACATCTTATTTTATGTATAATAAATGTGCTCTTGTATTGTAATTAAAGAAATAAACTGTACTGTATAATAAAGTCGTTTTATTTACCTTTGTGATGGTAGTTGATGGCTTGATGGAATGGAGTGGGAGGAGGAGGGAGGGAGGGACTTACTGTTTGGAAGGAGAGTTTGGAAACACGCATAGCCACACACGCACCCTTAATAGCTTCCTTGTTCTTAAGGATGGTGGTAGACTTAGCGTACTGGTACTGGGACGCTGAGTCACACAAACGCACACCTCGTTCGTGTTTTTCAATGATCTCCGCCTGAGGTGGGGTCTTTTTCGGTCCCATAATAGCAAAAGTACACTCAATATGGTCCAAAATGTCTAGCAAACACAAACCACTTCCGCATTCAAAGAAAGGAGTGTGACGAACTGTGACGCCGTGAGCGTGCGTCAGCTTCTCGTGGCCGCCACCGTGGTGCTGTTCGACCACGTGGTTTGATTCGTCCGCCGAAAACTAGTTCGTCAGCAGAGACAATATGCTCGCAAATTTAATGTTCTTGAGGCGAAAAGTTCGTGAGCTTAAGCGTTCGTCAGCGGAGGTTTTACTGTGTGTATATATATATATATATATGTGTGTGTGTGTGTGTGTGTTTTTAAGGAAATATTTGTGGTATTTCAAATTCTGTTGCCTCTTCAATCATTTCTCAAAACTCACTCAAATAAAGCATAAGTGCAGCTGTTATTTCCACCAAATAAATGTTTATGGGACAAAATGCATTCATGAATTTATCAAAAATGCAAACAAATTAACATTCCATAGCACCCATAGACTCGCTTTTAGTGGGAAAAATTTGTTTGCACAGAAATTGTTGATTTCTGTTTCATTTAAACATGAGATTGCTTATATTTTTTACCCGATCATGCAAAAAATCTTCAAAACAAAGGTATAATTTATACTACAATCATTAATGGTGCAATCTAATTGGTATGCGGTCTGTTGATCCAAAGAATCATTCTAAGCATTGGAGCCGATGGCCTCATCATGATCACACTTCAAAATGGAAAATTACTTGTTTTAGTTTGCTTTTCTTGTAGTATAAACCTTTTTGCATTTATTATTTACATTTAGCTGCAGGAATGCAAGCTTGGCTTGGTTGTATGTAAATAAAAGCTTAATTTTTTTTTTTTTTTTTTTTTTTTTTTAGTCTTGAATCATGTATGGTGTTGTATTGGATAGTCCCATTGACACAGTAATTCTGAGTGGTCTTTTTTAGTGTAAATTTTTTTATTCAAGATGCTGTTTATTATGAATATTCACCTACATTACCTGTAACTCCAGTTCACTACACATTGCTTGCAGTGCTAGTAACGTTTAGCTTTTGAGTCTCTAATTCTAGATAGTGAAGTGTGAGCAGTTTAGTCCTTTTATCCTGCCTCGCTGTCAACTGTTCTTAGCTTGAAGAAATTTATAATTTTTGTACAAATACTGCCATCAATACCACTGTCCTCATTATCTTCTAGATTGGTAAGTAGCCAAACCTAATTTCTATTCTTTAAAATGTGTAATTTCATAACTCTTTGTAAGTGCACTGAATTCTGGAACTAATGCAATGTGTGTATTTTTTGCAGTTTGATTTTCTAGGAATGAGAAAAGATGCTTCTTGATCTTTTTTAGCGAGATAACAGCAAATTCTGAGTAGCATCGCTCATGTTAAAAATATCAGCATAGCAGATAGGTGTGAATTTCTCCTGGAAGTAACTCAACGTAAACTAACAAGTTAGCAGCAAAGTGACTGTCTGTCTGTCTTCCTTTCGGCTTTTTCCCTTTTACTCGGGAGTCGCCACAGCGAATCATCTGATTCGCACATTTGATTTGGCAGAGGTTTTTACGTCAGATGCCCTTCCTGTCACAACCCTTTTAGCAAGGGACAGAAACACACTGATGACTTTGCAGCCTACTCTTTACGAAAGTCAGCAATGGTTCTTTTACATGCCTCACACCATAGACAGTGAGAGACATGGCCCGCCTTTGATAACCCAGTTAGCTGCACTGGGGGGACGGGACGGTGACGGTGACAACCTTGTGCAGAGTGGGACTATGCTCATCCCAAAATAATTCAATGTAAACATATTTAATACATTTCAGGGTGAGCTCTTCATAAACTATAGGTTTGTGGAATGTTCTGGCATATTTTAACCGACATCTGCCTCTAGGCTTCCATCATAAATGGCCAAAGGTGAAATGCATGTTAATTATGTTAATCAGAAAGATGCTCTAGAATGGAAATATTGTGGCTAGATTTAAAAATGTGGAGTCTTTCTTTTACAAGTCTCTGGAGTGAAGACAGGGCAGCCTCAAACCTTGTTTTACTGACTTATAAAAAGTGTAAAGACAGAAATGGCTGTAGAGCTGGAGATGTTGTTGATATGAAGGCCCAGGCACAGAGAAGGTTACTACAAAATAAGCCGACACTTTAGAGTTCCCAAATATTTTCCTTTCCTCCAAACATCTAAGAAATGTCAGAGAAAAACAGATTGGGAAAGGCTGCTGTGAATAGGGCTTGACACAGCAACAACAGGTCTGACACATACACACACACGGAGAGATAGACAGAGAGAGAGAGAGAGAGACACACACACACACACACACACACACACACACACAGAGAGAGTGAGAGAGAGAGACACACACACACACAGAGAGAGAGAGAGAGAGAGTGAGTGAGAGAGACACACACACAGAGAGAGAGAAAGCGAGAGAGACAAAGCGAGAGAGACACACACAGTGAAAGAGAGAGAGAGACACACACACACACACACACACACACACACACACACATACACACAGAGAGAGAGAGAGAGAGAGAGAGAGAGATGTCTGGCAAAAGCCTGCCCCATTCCCACATTCATCCACTCTTCTCTCATTGCACTCAGACGTTGCTCATCTGGTATATTCCTTTACTCCTCATTTTTCTACAGAGCAGTCTCATACAGTCTATGTGTGAAACTTCTCAAAGTTAAGGTGGTCTGGAATGATCAGGCTTCTGTCATTTACGAGCTTATAAAAACACTTCCATGCTCCAAGAGACAGCTCCTGAATCCTCCATTCAAGCATCTGCTGGTGTCATTCTTCCTATTTTTCTCTCTTTCTTTGCTTTCCTAATACAAAGTAACTTTACCAGTACAGGGAAGGTAGTTGTGGCACGGCCTATTCGCTGAGGATGGGTGTTATTTCCTGAGCTCTTCCTGGCCTCTCACGGGAAAACAGCACAGATGTTTGAGATCAAAATGCCTGCTGTGCAAAAGACAAAGCCCTCAGTCTTACCATGCTTACAGACAAATGGAAAAGCTAAATGGGTGTAAAGCTAAAGATTGAAAGCAATTAAATAAACACACATGAAACATCCTCTTTTCTTGTCAGAACTCTTCAGGGAGAGCAGAGAAAACATTTCACAGTATGTATGTGATGTGTCAGTCACTGGAACTGCCTGCTCCAACTCAGGAAAAGCCATGACAATCAGAGAGGGAGACATGCATGTTTACAAGAGTAAAAGATACAAAGAGATGAAGAGAAAGAGAAAAGTAAATACAGCCCTAGGCCATGGAGTCTGCACGAACTCTGACCTGTACCAATATTACCCCTCTTAAAAAAAAAAAAAAAAAAAAGGCTCAATACTTTGTACATTGCAGGCTGCAGTTGTAAAAGTAGTTATGATGTTAGTAGTTTATATCATCACTTTTAGAGTTCAGTGGCTGCTTATCAAAACTACAGCATTTGCAGCGGTGCATGGCTCTCTAAGTGGTTCCAGAGGTCTGTGACGTATAACCAGGGAGTCCATGATTTAATGACGTGAAGACTCTGTTGCTGATTATCACCACTATCATGTTACTAATAAGTCGTTATAGTTAGGTATGTATTCACCCTGAACGACTTGCCTATTAAATTATTATAATTAACACATGACCTTAAATGTAATTTTATATTAATATTGTAATACACTGATGTGTTATTTTAATGATATGTTGGTCTGATTTCAACATTTTCCACATTGTTCACAATGCCCACTGACTAGCAGCTAATAATGAAGTCATTGGGATTTATGTTTTGATTTATCTGCAACATAGACAGTTATGCAGGAATGCTTTGATCCTTAGGTCTGTCTAGCAATCCTTCACCTCATCATTTTACCTTCTACTTAAACACATCAGTTACCAAAGCTTTAACTTTCATCCTGAACCTGGCATTAATGGTTTCATTCCTGTCGACTCAGACCTCTAGTGGACTTAAGTGCAGAAGCTCAGCACAATGGCAACACAGCTGCACTGCATTCTGGAGTTTTGAGTGCAATATTTGCTGTCTCCTGTACTACATCAATAAAATCATGTACAGCTTTAGACACTGCTGGAAAGTAGTGAATGAAGAGAAGAAAAAAAAAACAAGTTTTGGAGAAAACACTTAAAACCTACCAAATGTGTGTCATGTCTGGGATTGTTTAAAATTCTTATATTAAACACTGTTGAAGGTCGGCACAGTGGCATAGTGACAAACACTCTTGTCTCACAGCAAGAAGGGCCTGTATTTGAGAGCCATGCCTGGTGAAGGCATTTCTGTGTGGGATTTGCATGTTTTTCCTGTACCCTCCGGGGATTCTGGTTTCCTTGCACAGGCCAATGACATGACATGCACGTATGGCTAATTTAATTTTTTTCCTTTTTTTTCCATTTTCTGTAACCGCTTAATCCTAATTAGGGTCGCGGGGAGGCTGGCGCCCATCCCAGCCAACTTCGGGCGAGGGCAGAGTACACCCTGGACAGCTCGCCAGGCCATCGCAGGGCGGAAACACGCCGACGGCTTTGCAGCCTACTCTTGTCGAAAGTCAGCAATGGTTCTTTTACATGCCTCACACCATAGACAGTGAGAGACATGGCCGGCCTTTGATAACCCAGTTAGCTGCACTGGGGAGGACAGTGACAACCTTGTGGAGAGTGGGAATCGAACTCCCAACCTTTAGATCAGCAATCCAGCACCCTATACCACTAGACCACCACTGCCCCGTATGGCTAATTTGCGGTTTGAAATTGTTTCCAGGTGT
>CM045733.1:21452500-21900000 GCA_024760905.1 Plotosus lineatus
CACTGTCCCCCCCAGTGCAGCTAACTGGGTTATCAAAGGCGGGCCATGTCTCTCACTGTCTATGGTCTATGAGAACCATTGCTGACTTGCGTAAAGAGTAGGCTGCAAATCCATTAGCGTGTTTCTGTCCCATGCTAAAAAGGGTTGTGACAGGAAGGGCATCCGACGTAAAAAACCTCTGCCAAATCAAATTTGCGAATCAGATGATCCGCTGCGGCGACTCCTGAGAAAAGGGAAAACGCTGAAAAGAAAAAGTATCTGATTTATGGAAAAATTTCAATCAACGTCAATCAGGCTTCTTCACATGGTATATAAAAATGTGTTGGGGTCTTTATTGTGCAACAAGCCATTTGTTGTGCTAAACTAAGAATCTTTACACATTTAATTTGCAGTTGTATTTTATATATTTATTAATAGTCCAATAACTTTTTTCCCTCACTTCACCTTTATTAGTGTGCATCAGCATTGTGTTTGTATATAAAATGCAAAATATTGAACTATTTTCCTTTAAACTGCTTTCTTTGGAAATCCATTTTTTGTTCTTTTTCCATTGTATTAAACGATTAATTAGACTAAGAACTTAATTTCATTTTCTGCACTATTTAATCCTGTGTGGGTTTTTAAGGGTCAAGAGGAGACTGAAGCTCATCCCAGGTGACTCTGGGCAAAGGCAGGATACACCCTAAACAGCTCCTCAGGGAAATGAAATAACAATGCTCTTTACATTATTTGAAATAGAAAAATATTAAATTAAACAAAAGCTGAATGATGGTGTAGTAGTTCTCATGTCTGCTTTACTTCAAGGAGGTCCTAGGTTCAAGTCTCCCCTGTGTTTGTGTGAGTTTCCTCTGGGTACTGTTTTGTCCCACAGTACAAAAATATGCACATTAGTTTAATTGGCTGTTCCAAATTGATCATGTGTGTGTGTGTGAGTTGGGGGGATCTGTGATGGATTATCAAGTTATTCAGGGTGTACAATGCCTTTGCACAGAGTTGGCCTACACAAGTTCTAGCCTACCTAATACAGTTGGCCCTCTACTTACGAAAACCTCTGAATACGAAAAATCCAGGTTACGAAAAATATTTTCCTAAATTTTCGTCCTCTGCATATGAAACAACCTCTTCTTACGAAAAGCACCAAATGCGCCATTCAAAAATTCAAACGCGCCATTCAAACAATGCGTGAGTTGCTCTCTCATTGGCTGTCTCCCAACATCCTGCCCTACTGACCTCCCATTGGCCAGGATGGAGCTGAACTGTACCTATTCCTGTACCCATACTTCCTGTTTGTCACATGCGTGAAGGAGAGTTGAACAGGACTGTTGGCTCGTGAGGTTTTATGAGAGTGATCATTGCAGCGTTATATTTCATTATCCATCATGGACCCCAAGAAAGTGATTCCTGGTGACACCGAAAAGAAGAAGCAGGCTCCGTTATCAATCAAAGTGAAGCAGGAGATAATAAAAAAATACGAAAGTGGGATGCGGTTGAGCGAAATTGCAAAGGAGTATGGCTGAAACCCCTCTACAATCAGGACGATATTGTGGCAGAAGGAGACCTTAAAAGCGGCGATACAGTGATGTAGGCGATTATTTGAGAACGATATTGAAGCAGAAGGAGACATTAAAAGCAGAAAGACAGTGGCGGAGGTGATTATTTCTGAAAAAGAAACCGCCATATTTAAGGATCTTGTGAAGGAGGTTGGGGGTGAGAGTTCTTCAAACCACTAACCCGCAGACTTTAAAACACCGCATGGGTGGTTCGAGAGATTTTAAAAATGGTAAATAATTTTATTTTACTTTAACACATATTTCATACATATTTCATACAAAATTTGTGTACTTTTATCATTTTTAAAGGGTTTATCGAGTAGTCTTGGGAGCCTTGGAACGAATCACGCGTTTTACATGTAAAATGCACCCGTACTTACGAAAACTCCAAGTTACGAACAAGGCGCTGGAACGGATTAATTTCGTAAGTAGAGGGCCGACTGTACCATAATAAAAGTTAAAATTGCTTGCACATTGGATGGATGAAAGTAAAACAACCAGTATAAATTAGTCAGTAATCCAGTAGATTAAATAATAAAATGAATAAGGAGATTGTTATAGAAATTATAAGGAAATCCTATCTTATAAGAGAAAAAAACATCAACTGAGTGCTGTTATAGGAAAGTAATCACCGGCAGAGTAAAGTTTTGCAAGAAGAGGTACAGTTACAAACCCAAACTTGATGTCACAATAACCTCACATACTGGCATATTTAAATAAATGTTTCCTGTTCTACCCCAGCAATGTGCCAGAAGTTATATTTTATACAAGTACTACTTTTTTAATCGGTGTATAATTAGATTTAATGTAACAGAACATCCTAGAAATATATGAATCTGTGTATTACTAGCCTCACATTTCAGGAAAAATGGATAACCAAGTAACCATCAGTATTGCCACTAATTATTCATAATAGTTTGTTTTAAACGCTTTATAGAATACAGGTTAAAAGTTTTAGAAGCCCCATTTTTTTCCAGTTTTACTGAAATGTAAGCAGTTCAATCCAGTGAATTGCCTGAAAAGGAATAAAGGTCAGTGGTCTATCAAAACTACCTGTGAAGAAAAGAAGCGGACATTCGGATTCAAATCATGGAATGGCCCCAGCATGGTTTTAAGACTTAAATCCCATCGACCTCTGGGATGAGGTCAATGTATAATATATATTTTTCTATATCCTGACTTTGATTAAGAAAGTGTTTTTCCTATTTAGCTAACTTTTGGCCATGCAGTAACCGTACTGACATGAACTACCGCTGCTTTTTCAGGTTTTTAATAAAATGTATGCAGTATGCAGACACTAAGTCTGTGTAAGTCTGTAATTAAAGAATAGAACTTAAAACATAGGTAGTAAATAAGAAGTTGTGGATTTGTTCTCTAACATTTCAATTGCAAATTTTGGCTCATCGCTGTCACCTCCTTTTGCAGATATTCCAGCTGAACACACTCATGCTATTCCTTCCATGATGGAAATCCAAATTTTTTTTGTGGACGTTTCTTTCAAACACTGTTGCAGAAGTTCCTATAAATAAGTTGCACTTCTTGGTTGCTTTTGTCCCTTCTGTTCACTTCATCCCAGATCAGCTTGATGAGGTTTAAGTCTGGAGACAATGCTGGGGCCGTTCAATGATTTGAATCCTAACGCCCTCTTCTTTTCTTCTCAGGTAGTTCTGATATACTGCTCCCCTTTATTCCTGTTCATGCCGTTCCCTAGATTGAACTACTTATATTTGTATTACACTGGAAAAAATGGGGGCGTACTAAATAATTTATTAGAATACACTTCCAGTCAAAAGTTGAAGTTAATGCAATTAAAATATTATTATTTATTAAAATGATTGTGCAGCCGAATTATTAATACTTTTTTATCCAAACATTTAAAACTAAAAGGTGACAATCTTTGCCCCAAAACCTTCCCTTATCCATGCACCAGTGTGATCCCACAGTGTGTCCACAACAATCTGCTGTCTTTATCAAACTGCCCACAGTCCTCAATAAAGTCACGGCCTTTTCTGCATGGTCATGTTTCAATATCAATGAAATGTCTTCACAGATTGGAAGCAGTGTGTTGCATGACAAGAGTGTATGCGTGTGTGCTCATTTCACCTGCTCGCTGTCTCACACTTTCTTCCCTGAGTGACCCTGAGCAGCTTTACCTTACAGCGAGCATAGGTTGTCTTATGTTCTGAGTCGAATCTCTCTGTCGGCAGATGGAGGATGAGTATGCAGAGAGGAAGAGCGAGCAGCAGAATGGAGGATTGTATGAGGACAGCAAGCACAAAAAGGTGGAACGAACCCAGAGGTGGGTCAGATCACACAGTATGCCTTTATTAGTTTCTAACTGTGAACAACATGCTTATTAGAGTATCTGCTGTGCCTTTAATTAAATATGGAAAACAAACAAAGCAGTCTACTGTTTTAAAAAAAAATAAAGGGTGATGCATTCACTCATATGAACATGGTTGTGTTTGACTAAACCATAGCATGCATGCACAAGTAGAAAAAAAATTCACATTTATTCCGATTCAGGCCTGACCTTGGATTATGCTGTGTGTGGAGTACATTTGTCCCAAGTGACTGTGTGGGTTTTCTGCAGTTTGTATACTCCTCTCAAAGATATGCCTGAGCATGGATAAGCTACGGTGCATGAACGTGTGTGTGTGTGTGTGTGTGTGTGTGTGTGTGTGTGTGTGTGTGTGTGTGTGTGTGTACGGTGTCTCATCAAGAGAATATGTCCACCTTACAGTGATTAAAGGATATACTTCACGTTATGACTAGCATAAATTGGTTACTGAAAATAGATGAATAAATGAATACATCTGACATTTAAAGGTAATACACAAAGTTTACATTTTGTCCCATGTCACACCATTCTGTTGTTAATTAAATGTAATAAATGTTTGAGGGTTTTTTTTCCTCCTGTGTTCTTTTTATCAAGAATAGAGAACTTTATTTACTATTATTGTTATTATTATTATTACCGTATTTGACATAAGCACCCTGCTCCAATAAGCGCCCCCACCCCCAATTTTTTTTTTTTTCTTTTTTCTTTCTTCATCTCACGTCTAATAAACGCCCATGTATACTGGGAGCAAAATGGTAAATCAAACTTACCAATTTTATTAGATCAGTCTCTAACAGTAAAATGAGACGTTCACTGTGAAAGTGAGTTTACACGGTACTTCAAGACCCCCTGCCACTGGGGAATGTCTATACTGTTCATCAGTAACAACACATTTGGTCGTTCTGCCGTGCTTTATAAACCAGGAAAATATTTTGCTGTGTTCTCTTGGTAAGTGTCCAACAAGATGAACCATTAGAACCTGCTACAACAAAACTATGGGATGCTCTGAATGAATGGAGCGATGAGCCAGATATGGACCTATCAGAAAGTGATGACTAGTATTTTTCACCCGATTCTCCTGCTCACTAACTTCTTACATTTAAGCCCTTCCTGGCCATGTGCTTTTCAACGTGCCATGTGCTAAAGTTGACATTCATGTTGATTGGTTTGATTTTACATCGGGGAAAATATTTAAAGGAACAGCATGGAAGGAAAATTAAAGGGTCTTTTTTTATTTATTAATTATGCTGTTTTCTGTTTATTTTCAGCTTTCATGTAAGTAATTTGGTTGATATCACAAAATGAATAACCCAAATACCAGTAAAACTCTTTAATTGTTCTGTTATTATTCATGTTTTCCACCTTGATGTTAATAAGCACTTACCGTTCCAATCTGCTGGTAACCATTTTAACAAGCGCCCACCCAATCCAATACGGTATTTTATTTATTATTATTATTATTATTATTATTATTATTATTATTATTTTGGGGGATTTTTTTTCCTGGGTTTTTCCTCTCCTAGTTTAGTCATGGTCAGTCCCCACCCATCAAGTATTTTACCTCCTTTTCTCATGATCAGCACCAGCCAGCAAGGGGCGTAAGAAGTATGTTCCCCATCTGTACCACATGTATCTTTACAAACTGCTATGCATGCACATTCAGGGGCTGCCTGGCACATTTGGAGGGAAAGTACTATCCACCTCTTGTACACATGAGCACACAAACACCCATGATTGGTTAGTGATCACTAATTGACAGGGAGGTGAGCATATGCCCTTCCTTCCAGGTGTGCATGGCAAGCTAGCTCCCATGTACTCCAGTACACTGATGTGCATCAACCTGGATTCGAACTTGTGGGCTCCGAGTTGATAGCCACACACCTTATTCAGTCGTCACTCAGGTGCTCCTACTTTATAAATTCAATTGGATTCACAGAGGATCTTCTCTAAAATAAATGAGAAATCTAAAGCCCTTTGCATATGACTAACAGGAATATATTAGTTCTCATTATTCCCATTGTATTTGACCTTTCAAACATTTTGTATTTGATTCCCAGTCATTCAATATAAGGCTTGTAATTCAAGACTGTAACCCTAGACAGGAGTGCTCTAGTGTCTCTGGGTGTGTGGGAGTGTGTGTACCTGAACAATACTTGGACAGTATTCCTCCCTCAGACTGTTAGCATATCGTTGTATGCACTTACATAGCTCTCTCTTGCTGTGTGTGTGTGTGTGCACAAACCAGCCGTGGTAGTGTACACTCTTCCGAGGGGCCAACGGCAGAGGAAGTTGACGACGGGGAGCAAACGCGCCTTGAAGCTGAGAGGAAGCTGGAGGAGCTAAAGAGGAGGAGAGACGAGATAGAGAACGAGGAGTTTGAAAGGATGAAACAGAAGCAGCAGGAAGCTGAGGCTGAGCTGGAAGAGCTGAAGAAGAAGAGGGAGGAACGGAGGAAGGTGCTGGAGGAAGAAGAGCGGTTGAAAAAACAAGAGGAGACTGAGAGGAAAGCGAAAGAGGAGGTCTGTTAAACTAGTGCCATACATTCCTTCCTTCCAGCGATCTGAATAAGATCAATTTGTGCTTTAATGTTTTCTGAGGACAGTCTTTATGTATTTGAGTTGGCTGACTTTTCTGGCTCTGGTTCAAGTTTTAGTCTGAGAATCGAATCGAGCTCCTATTAAAAAAAAAACACACATTCTTTGCATTCTTGCACCAACCCTATGTCACTGAGAATTTTTTTTTAATAGTTAAGATAAAATTTGACTGAGCCTCTGTCACACTACACATATTTCCATATTAGGATGTTCCTTTTGAATCTTGTATGTGTGATAAGCCTGTGTAACCTTGAATAACATGTGACATAGGCTCATAAATCTTTTTTTTTTAATTTTTTGCACTTTCACACTGGCAGTGCTGTTTTAACCTAGAGTCTGAATACAAACAGGTGCTTTCATTGTGTGCATTACTGATTATGGCATGCCATCTTTTAAACATTTGCAATTATGTTATGCAAATGGCCACACAGCTTTGTATAGGATTTCAGCTTTAAGCAGGCCTCAACCATGCCAGGCTGCACGTGCCGGTCAGGTTGCCTATTTCCTGCTTTGTGGTACTAACAAGCCCCCTGTTCTTAATTAAAAGGTGGAGTAAATAAAGGACTTATTAAATACCGCAAGGTCCCGTGTCTGAAGGCTGAGAGCTGAGTCAAGAGTTGCCGCAGGCCGAGAAAGCAGCTTTATGATTCCCATGCAGTTTTCTAGATGGAGTGTGTGTGATGTAATTGAGCAGCGTTTGTGTTTTACTTGTGGAGGAGGAGAAGAGGAGGATGAAGGAGGAGATAGAGAGGAGGAGAGCGGAGGCGGCTGAACGGAGGCAGAAGGTTGAGGAAGAGGTAGACGGAGACACCAGCAAGCCCTTTAAGTGTGTGAGTCCCCGAGGGTCGTCTCTGAAGGTGAGCTTCCACCCATACAGTCCCTCTCTTCCCTGTTTCTTTTTTTTTTCTGTCAGTGTACTGCCTGACTCAGAGGAACACACTGGCTCCACATATACAGATTCTGCTGTCTCTATCATTTAATGAGAGAATGGACATCTTAACAGCATGAAGAGAAAATTGTTTCCAAGAAAAAATGATTAAGGGCACTTCGTGTGTGTGTGTGTGTGTGTGTGTGTGTTATACATATGTACACAGATACACATATGTATGTGTGTATGTGTGTGTTATACATACGTATACACATGTGTGTATGTATATATGTGAGAGAATGTGTGTGTGTGTGTCTCCAAATGCAAGAAGCAATGAGGGTTTTTTTAATTGACTTTAACACGGTGACAATGTCTTTGAAAAAACATTGTGGATGAAAATATCAAGGGATTAAACGTGTCTGAAATGTTCAAAGTTTGCATACAATGATACAACATGTATCTCCCTAGTAGAAGCTCTGCAGACAGCAATGTCTTGTTGATGAGAGAGGTCAGGGGAGAATACTCAGATTGGTTCAACTGACAGAATGCTACACTTACTCAGATGTAGGTATCTGAGATTGTACCAAACATGTCAAGCCTTGAGGTGTATGGGCTATAACAGCAGAAGAGCTCATCAGGTTCCTCTCCTGTTAGCCAGGAAAAATCTTAGGCTGCACTTGAAACATAGCCCTAGACAGGTGAAGGTGGGGGAAAATAGACATGTGTCCATTGCTGCCTTGGATAACTCTGCTTACTGTGGTCAAAGCCTCTTTGCCTAAAACTCTTAATCTGTATCTACATCATTTAGCTGCTTGTTTGGCTGATTTGGTAATTGCATAAATGACCAAGTGTACAGGCAAGTACATGGATTTGCCCTGATAAATTACAAGATCATCTGCATCATCTCTCAGCAATGCTACTCTCTCTGCAATAGCACTGTGCTGTCTTAGGCAGGGTAGGTGGCATTGTCAACAAAGCAGAATTATGTAGATATGAAAACATTTACACAATAATAGAAATCTGAACAGATTTTTGGGTGAAGGGGTAGCTTTTATGTGGCTTGGCCCATCCTGACAGCAGCTCTTGATGCATGTACCATATTTTCTGGACTATAAGTCGCACTCTCTTCATACTTTGTCTGAAGGTGCAACTTTTGCTCCAGAGCAACTTATATGTGAAATTGTTACATATAATTCTGTTCGTCATAATAATAAGGCATAGTTTCACATGTTCGTTATTTTTACACTCACAACCACGAGAGGGCACTCCAGCCTTGGGTACCAGTATCTGCTCATCCACCACTGAAGAAATGACCCCAAAAAGAAAATCCTATTCTGTGGATTACAAGCCGCAAGTAGTGAAATATGCATGAGAAAATGGTAATCAAGCAGCAGAAAGCAAGTTTGCAGTGAACGAGAAACTTGTCATGGACTGGAGAAAAGCGGAGATTACTATTACCGCAATGAAGAAAACAAAAAAATCTAATCGCGGGCTAAAAGCTAGATGGCCACAGCTAGAGGAACAAGCTTGCACATGGGTGCTTAACCAATGTGCTACAGGGAGAGGCTTGTCAACAGTGCACTTGCGTCTCCATGTCCAGGTAGTGAAATTATTACATGTAATTATTACATGTATCATAATAATAATGAACATAATTACACATGTTTATTTTTACACTCACAATCGCAAGAAGGCAACAAGAGGACGGAAAAGCGGAGATTATTATTACTGCAATGAAAAAAACAAACAAAAAAGGCTAATCGCGGACTAAAAGCTAATTATGGGCTAAAAGCTAATCACGGGCTAAAAGCTAGATGGTCACAACTAGAGGAACAAGTTCGTACAGGGGTGCTTGAGCAATGTGCATCAGGGAGGGGCTTGTCAACAGTGCAGTCCATGCCCAGGTAGTTGTCAAGGAGATGAATATAAATGACTTTACAGGAGGACTTTCTTGCTGTTATCGCTTCATGCAACGTAACCGCCTCTCTATCAGAGTGAGGACCTCAATGTCAAAAAAACTGCAAGCAGATTTCCAAGCCAAGGTAGACAGTTTCCATGAGTTTGCGACTTACAGTCCTGTGCAACTTTTATATGTTTTTACTCTTTATTATGCATTTTTTGGCCAATGCAACTTGTACTCCAGAGCGACCGTAAAATCCGGTATGTAAATTCACTTGTTCCTAAAGTTATACACCAATCAGCCATAACAGTAACGCCACCTAACCTACCAAGGTTAACGTGGATTGTCATTTGTAAATAAGAGATTGGGTTGAGGTTAGGTTGCCGTTTGCATATTTCTGCTCTGTGATCGCCTAGCATGCTGTCCAGGGTGTGCTCTGCCCTCGTCCAGAGTCGACTGAGAATTACACTATTATCTCTGTTACTCGAATTAGGATTAAGCAGTTCAGAAAGTGAATGAATGAAATGTGCATAAAGATGTATTCTGATAAACATCAGCTGTCTTCTTTTAATGCTTATACCAATTAGATATAAGATGAGTCAAGGGCCTTAGAATTTCAGTGACATAAAGTTGTGCTTTATGGGCAATAGAACATCATATGTAGCTTGTAGTAGAGTGAGAAAATGTGAAATAGGGTTTTGTGTAAACACTGCAAAAATTTAGGTGTAGTCCATCAAAAGAATAGATACAATTTCATGAACATTGTTGTTTTTGTTATTGAATAAAAAGATGGCAGTCGAAGTATCAAAAAAGTACCCGGTTTTGTGGTGTGTTTTGTAACATCCCCAACATGTCTGTATTGGACACCTAAATGCACCAAGAATAATAGCTGGGAACACAAAAACAGTGTTGCAGTATAAAGTCGAGTTGAATTGATATTAGAAAAATTCCTTGCTACTTCGTGCTTCAATTCATGCGGCTTCAGTGTATCTTTTTTTTTATTTTATTTTAAATATTCATCGAATTAAAAAAATAAGGAAATTTAGGAAGAATAAGGGAAAAAAGTTAAGGAAAATGCCACAAAACAAGGCCAATTATGCAAAAAAAAACCCAAAAAAATCCAAAACAATTGGGGGCATTTTTATGTGAGGTGCGCATCTGCGTGCGTGCATGCGCATCTGCGTGAGCACGTCTGTATGTGTGTGTATTTATATTTCATTTGCATCTTATGCATTATTTATAAAAGATTTAATTGTTATTATAAGCATTTATAGCGTTGAATATGTATTTATTGATATTATATACATGTACGTATGCTTCAGTCGGGGGGGGGGGTGTTGATCCTACTTTGCGGAATTCAGTGGTCACGGGGGGATCTCGGTCCCAATTAACCGCGGAAAGTGAGGGATCTTTTTATTCACAGTAAGGATTAATTGCCAAATAAATTGATTTTTAAATTACTCTTTGCATATGTTTGGACGTCTGTCAAACTCATTTTGAAGTGTTATGACTTTTTATAGCAAAATTACAGGTCACAAAACTTTGGAAGCGATATAGAAGCAACAAACTTGTTCGGTTTAGATTTAAGATTTTACAGGGCAAACTTCAATTTGTTTTTGAAAAACTGAAGTTTAAAAACACATAGCATTATATCTGTCAAACGTAACATACCCCCAAGGGCAAGTGAGGTGAAATTTTGTTAATCGCTCAGCCTCAGCTGACTTTTATTGTCTGTAGTATGAAATATGTGGGTTATATTTAACATGACTAAAATTTAAAAATGACTACTTTTATTTTTTTTGACTCGCTTGTTACAAAAAAAAAAAAAAATATATATATATATATATATATATATATATATATATATATATATATATATATAATATGTATATGTATATGTTTCATATATTGTGATTCAGTACTTTTGTTATGACAGAATCACACACGGTGGATATAATTTCATGTCAAACATTAAAATTAAATCTATGCTGTTTCAGAATCAGACAAATAAATACCCAACTCTAAATATAGTATCATGGTATTATAATAAGTATTCATAAAAATCTTGTCAGCCATGTCAGTTCATCACCATTATGTGACTTTGACATGGCAGAAGTACACTGAGGTACAAAATCAGCTGTCAAGGAGTTGTGATATAAACCATGCTGGAAAGTGTCATGACACAGCCTTATGTCATCTCAAATATATGTCACTTGAATGAGGTGTTATGTCAAATTGATATCAGGTTTAACAAAGCGATCGTTATGACAGCTGATGCCTGTTGAATGTTTTTCTTATTTCAGTTATTATGAGAGGCTTTAAATTTGCATATTATTTAGTAATTGCTGTGAATTTATTAATAGACCAGTACTGTATGTAGAATGTAAGTTTGAGTCCACAAAAAGGTCATGCGATCCCATTGTTCCGAAAATAGAGCCCTTTTCTACTATTTTGCTAAACTCTAAGACATAGTCCTACTAATCTACGACAAAATTCTTAAAAAGTTTTAGACATCTCCATTTATTCTGACATAAGGCGGGGGGGCACTCATCTAGGAAAGAAGATTGCATTCGTAGTAGGTACTTCCTACTATAGCTTGGGAGTCTTTGTCATTCATCTTATGGCATGTTTAAACAACAGATTTAGAAACGCCAGTTCACAGATTAATTGACGGATCATTATATATGGTCAGGCTATCAGAGGGTTTGAGTAATATTATCCATATTTTGAGTTTGTGTGTTGTTTAACCTGAAATAGGTTATATTCTAAGGAAAAAACTCACCATGTCCTTTCTCTGTTTACAGCTTTATTTTGTCATCATGTTCACTGTATGTAACGCATGGTGTGTGATCCTTTCAGTGTGAGATTTGACTATATTCCGATGCTTATGCATGCCAATCGTTTTACATTTATTTAACAAAAGTAAGCACAGTATGTGGGTGTATCATTCTGGGAAAACCTAGTGAATTTCAGTGTAATTATTAAAAAATTATTTTGGTCACAATTGGGTTGGGGTTTGGTTTGTCTGACATTAGCAGCTCTACTCTAAAAGACTGTCTCTTAAAAATAAATAAATTAAGTTGTGTGTGTGTGTGTGTGTGTGTGTGTGTGTGTGTGTGTGTATCCCCAACTTACAAAATTAATCCATTCCAGAGCAGTTCTCGTATAGCGGGGATTTCATAAGTAGGGGTCGCATCTTACATGTTAAATGCCTAATTTGTTCCAAGGCTCCAGTCTTTGGACTGGATAAACCCCATAAACCCTTTAAAAATGATAAAAGTACACCAATTTTGAATGAAATATGTGTTAAAAGTAAAAGAAAATTATTTATTAAACCATTTAAACATTTTATTAACATATTAAACCATTTTATGAACATATTTATTAATTAAACCATTATTAAACATTTTTCATTAACACACACACACAGACACATACCCCCCTCTCTCTCTCTCTCTCTCTCTCTCTCTCTCTCTCGCTCTCTCTCTCACTCTCTCTCTTGTGCGCGCGATGTGGGACACGCCCACAAGACATGGAATTCAAGGCACATTCCCTGCTTGACAAACTCAACTTTAATTTGATTCCTTGAGGGATCAGAATTCCATTTGAGCTTAAATACGCCCACATTTATTAAACATTTACTGAATTAAACAACTTAAAAAACTAAAAACTAAAGCGTTATTCCCTCTCTCTCTCTCTCTCTCTCTCTGTCTCTTGCACGTGTGCACGCTGCGGGCCACGCCCACAGGACGTGAATTCAAAGCGCATTCCCTGCTTAACAAACTCAACTTTAATTTGATTCCTTGAGGGATCGGAATTCCAGATGAGCTCAAATCCGCCCACATTTATTAAACATTTACTGAAATAAAACAACTTAAAAAACTAAACTATACTAAAGAGTGAAGCTTCCTACTGTCTCTATCTGGGAGGCCAGCAAGGCGGGATGTTGAGAGACAGCCAATGAGAGAGCAACTCGCCGTCATGTAAAATTTTGATTGGCGCATTTGAATTTCTTTTCGTAAGAGGGGGTTGTCTTGTATCTCGGGGACGGAAACTAAGGAAAATGTTTTTCGTAACCCGTGGATTTCGTACACAGGGGTCTTCGTAATTTGGGGGCTGACTGTGTGTGTGTGTGTGTGTGTGTGTATATATATATATATATATATATATATATATATATAAACAATTGTTTACAACAAACATTTACAACAAACAAAGCATTGTGTGTAAATCCGACTATTAATACAGTGTTGAACAAGAGCACTCGGAGAGCACCAACCCCCAACAAGCCAAAAAACCTACACACACTAAGAGCATAGCACTCCTTGCTGGGCCTGTTGTACAACTACTACTACTAGCTTTGTGCTTAGGTAGCACATAAGGCCTCAACTAGAGCCTGCCATTTATGTTGGTCGGCTGAAACACGTTCCAGATAGCCCCATGTCCAACCCTTCTCCTTTCTCTCTCAACTGTTCTCCTCCAAGTCTCCTTGGGGCAGCCTCGCTTTCTTCGTAATACAACACACATAGTACAAAATATACAATACAAAATAGTATTACTTCACGATTGTTAAAGAATCCTTGAAAAATTCCTTGATATTTCCTTGTCCAAAATACCAATTCTTTGCTAAAGAACAGATGGTTAAACATGACCTCATAACATGTGTGTATATATATGTATATATATATATACATACATACATATATACACATGTATATATATATATATATATATATACACATGTATGTATATATATATATATATATACATACATGTGTATATATATATATATATATATACATGTGTATATATGTATGTATGTATATGTATATACACATATGTATATATATGTGTGTGTGTATATAATGTATTAGCAAAATGTGTGTATGTATAATCAGTTATTTTGTCATTTATCATTTAAGGTCAACATTTTCATACAATATATGTGTATATATATATATATATACATACAGTAAAACCTCCGCTGACGAACGCTTAAGCTCACGAACTTTTCGCCTCAAGAACATTACATTTGCGAGCATATTGTCTCTGCTGACGAACTAGTTTTCAGTGGACGAATCAAACCACGCGGTCGAACAGCGCCACGGTGGCGGCCACGAGAAGCTGACGCACGTTCACGGCGTCACAGTTCGTCACACCCCTTTCTTTGAATGCGGAAGTGGTTTGTGTTTGCTAGACATTTTGGACCCTATTGAGTGTACTTTTGCTATTATGGGACCGAAAAAGACCCCACCACAGGCGGAGATCATCGAAAAACACGAACGAGGTGTGCGTTTGTGTGACTCAGCGTCCCAGTACCAGTACGCTAAGTCTACCATTGCTCCCATCCTTAAGAACAAGGAAGCTATTAAGGGTGCGTGTGTGGCTATGCGTGTTTCCAAACAGTAGGCGTTTCCAAACTCTCCTTCCAAACAGTAAGTCCCTCCCTCCCTCCTCCTCCCACTCCATTCCATCAAGCCATCAACTACCATCACAAAGGTAAATAAAACGACTTTATTATACAGTACAGTTTATTTCTTTAATTACAATACAAGAGCACATTTATTATACATAAAATAAGGTATATTTTTGTGTAGTTTTAAGGCTTATTTAGTAGAAAATTATGTTTTATGGGGACCTGGGAACGGATTATTCTCATTTTAATGGTTTCTTATGGGAAATAAATGTTCGGAAGACGAACTTTTCGCCTCACACACACACTTTCTGGGAACCAATTATGTTCGTGAGCAGAGGTATCACTGTATATATATATATATATATATATATATATGTATGTGTGTGTGTGTGTGTGTGTGTGTGTGTATATACATATATATGTGTGTGTGTATATATATATATATATATATGTATATATGTATATAATGTATTAGCAAAATGTGTGTATGTATAATCAGTTATTTTGTCATTTATCATTTAAGGTCAACATTTTCATACAATTTGCACATTCATTCATTTATTTTCTGTACCACTTAATCTTAATTAGGCTAGCACCTATCTCACCCAAGACCTCAGACAGCTCCCCAGGTCATCGCAGGGCAGAAACACGCTGACGGCAATTCAGCCTACTCTTGACTTTAGCATTGCCGTCAACATGTTATCAAAGGGAGCCTATATAGAGATATACAGATAACTGCACTGGAGGGACAGTAGTTGACAACAGTTGACAGTGGAGCTTGATCCACCAACCCTGGGGTCCGTAATCTAGTACCTTACCCTCGGACCACCACTGCTCTACAATTTGTACATCTACTCTCAAATTTGCAAGCCTCCAGCATGTAATCACGGAATGTAGTTGGGGTTTTTTTTTTTTAACTTTATTTTCCCTATTTATATGCGGGAGCACATTCCCAGGTGTAACTCTCAGATCCATAACTTGTATGTGGCAAATAAATAATCTTGAATCTTCATTCAGTGATCAGATACCATCAGTCAAAAAGTATTTATTACTCCTGGGCACAGTCAGAGTAAACATTTCAAAAGAAGTTTTGTTCCAGTTGAATTCTGTCGGTAACCAGATTTTAAAATGTTGCTTATGTTTGAGATACACATTTTAGTTATTGTGAACACTTTTCAGAACTTAAACTTTTTTATTTATTTATATAATATATATATATATATATATATATATATATATATATATATATATATATATATATAAATAATACACACACACACACACAGTGGTACCTCACCTTCAATAGTCCCAGCAAACGAAAAATCCAGGTTACGAAACGCGCCATTCAAACAATGCACGAGCTGCTCTCCCATTGACTATCTTCCAATATCCCTCCCTGCCGGCTTCCCATTGGCTCGGAGGGATGACGCAGCTCCCTCCCATTGGGTATCTCCCAACATATCA
This sequence comes from Plotosus lineatus, assembly GCA_024760905.1. NCBI lineage: Eukaryota > Metazoa > Chordata > Actinopteri > Siluriformes > Plotosidae > Plotosus > Plotosus lineatus. Next base: position 21,468,634 of record CM045733.1, read on the forward strand.
CCCCGCTGGCCTCCCATTGGCTAGGAGGGATGACGCAGCTCCTTTCCATTGACTAGATTCCAATATCCTGCCCTGCTGGCTTCCCATTGGCTAGGAGGGATGACGCAGCTCCCTCCCATTGGGTATCTCCCAACATCCTGCCCTGCTGGCATCCCATTTGCAAGGAGGGATGACGCAGCTTCCTCCCATTGGCTCTCTCCCAACATCCCACCCCGTTGGCCTCCCATTGGCTAGGAGGGATGACGCAGTTCCCTCCCATTGGCTATTATGGAGCACCCATAATGCTTTTCATGTAAAGGACAGAGTTACTGTTGTTTCATGAGTTTTTCGAGTGTGCTCATTGCAACTTTATTTTTTGGCTCAGGCTTTTAACCTTGCATAAACATTTGTAAGATTATAACTCTGCTAAGAAGACATTGTCAACACACGCACGCACGCGCGTGATTCCCAGTGTGAGTGAAAAGAAGCAGGCTCGTGGCATGCTGCTGAGTGATATCACAAAGGAATATGGCCAAACCCGCCTACCATTGGTACGATATTGAAGCAGAAGGAGGCCTTAATTTGCTTTTATAAAAAAATGCTTTTATAATTTTTAAAGAGTTTAGGGGTAGTTTCGGGGGCCTTGGAACAAATCACACATTTGACATGTAAAATGCGGTTCAACTTCCAAAAAAAATCTAGGTTCCGAAAAAGGCTCTGGAACGAATTAATTTCGTAAGTTGGGGTACCACTGTGTGTGTGTGTGTGTGTGTGTGTGTGTGTGTGTGTGTGTATATATATATATATATATATATATATATATATATATATATATATATATATATACACACACACGTATATATGTATATACATTTATACACACTATATATATATGTGCGTGTGTGTGTGTGTACTTAATATTTGCATGTTTTGAATATTCTGTAAAGAAAGACAGTGTGCTCCTTTCATTCTGTTTATCAGTTTGCGGAGACAATTGTTTGAAAAGGAAACAATAAGATGGACTGTTGCTGCTTCCATCCGTGTGTCAGTACTGAGGGAATGCAGGAAGGCCATTAGCCTAATAGGATTACTGTAACCACATTTGATCAGAGCTCTTCCAAACATGCCAGAGAATGGGGAATTTCCTGAAGGGAGTATTTTAGGACCTCCCACATTTGCTTTCTCCAATTGTAGGAGTGGGGGGGCAACTGGGGGTAAAGGTGGAATGTGTGTGTGTGTGTGTGTGTGTGTGTGTGTGTGTGTGTGTGTGTGTGTTTGGTTGTTTGCTTTGCGAGAAAGAACATTAACCCCCTTCTTAGCCCGACTGTCATATATCATAAACATGCTGTAGTTCCCACAGACATTCAGAGCTAAAAAGGGGTCCTGCTTTTCCTGGCCAGCTGACAGACTAGTCTCTGCCTTGAATGTGTGTGTGTGTGTGTGTGTGTGCGCGCCTCTCTTTCTCTCTCTCTCTCTCTCTCTCTCTCTCTCCCTGTGTGTGTGTCTGTGGGAGGGGGGTGGTTTCCGCATGACCAACACAGTAAGATTTCCATCCATTATCTGATCTCTTTTCCCAGATTGGTGAAAGGGCAGAATTCCTCAACAGGTCAGCACAGAAGAGGTATGTTTACAGACTTTTTTCCCCCCAGAATTCTCAGAATCAGAACTTATCTCTAAGCACATGGGTGCATATTGAAATTATGAGATGTCCCCACTTATGAGATTATCTAAATACACACAAACAGGCATTCATACTTTTGTTCATTGCACCATCTACAGGTAGTTTTTCAAGCTCATTCACCAATAATGTGTATTGCCTGGTGTCTGTCTGTCTTGCGTTGTGTCAGTGCCATGAAGATGTCTCATTCTCCTGTGGTTTCAAAGATTGATAACAGATTGGAACAGTATACCACAGCTGTGCAGGTAAGTCCCACATGCAATCTCACTGACAGCCTATCAGTGCTTCCCACAGAGCAGCACAACACACATGTTATGACAAAGATCAATTGAGGCATACAGACTGCTGGACCAGAATCACAGAGTTGTATGTACTGCAAGTCACAACTGCAGAATGCCTTGTCTTAATTACACTACCAGACTGTCGTGAAGACACACAATCATAACTAATCTCACAGACAGAATCATGCAGAGTGCATTAAATATAATGTGAAATTAATCAAAATCATATCCGCTTGCAACTGATATATGTGACCTGCTCCAGCATAATATAGGCAAAAGTAGGAAGAAATGTGACCTACTGAGATATTCATGTGTTTAGAGAATTTCATTCATTTTCTAAGCTGCTTTATCCTAATTAGTGTCACAGGGGGGGGGAAGCTGGCATCCATCTCAGCTCACTCTGGGAGAGGGCAGTGTCACCCTGGACAGCTCACAAGGCCATCGGGAGAGGGCAATGTCACCCTGGACAGCTCGCCAGGCCATCGTAAGGCGAACAATCACACAACGATTCAACATAACTGCCAGTTAGCCTCCTGTACATGTTTTTGGAATGTGCGAGGAAGAAACCCACACAGGCACAGAGAGAGCATGCAAACTCCACACAGAAACGCCCGATCTGGGAATCGAACCCAGGTCTTCTTGCTGAGAGGCAGACGTTCTAACCATTACGCCACTGTGCCACCCTTTACAGAATATTATATGGTTTAAAATTATGTATAATGCATGATTCTTCTTCTTTTCCTTTCGGCTGTTCCCTTCAGGGGTCGCCACAGCAAATGATCTGCCTCCATCTCTCCCTATCCTCTGCATCTTCTACTCTTACTCCAACGACCTTCATGTCCGCCTTCACCGCATCCATAAATCTTCTCTTTTATAGTATGAAAATTAACTTGGTTACATCGCTTTGTGTGGCGCTTTTAAGAATATAACCTATCGGCAACTTTTAAGAAAATAGTAATTCCAGTTACAGAATCAGATTCTGAATGTCACCATTTGAAACTTCCATAAGATAAATCAATCTGGCTCTCAACCAATCAGTGCAATCTTATCTGAATATGGATAATAGGGAAATACCCTAAGCAATCACAAAAGTGGTTTGAAAATTGACAATAAAAGTGGATATTCCCATTGTTGTACAAAAATGCAGAATTGAAACCATTTCTTAAACAAGTATTTTAGCATGGATAGATTGTGTTTATGGATATTTGAACTTTGGCATGTACAAGATGATGTCTTGAAGCATATATTTTTGGCAGTATTGCATTTTTGTTCAGGTAAACTATTCAACTTCACCTTTGGGTCTTATTCTAAAGGGTCTACACCTTTTGACTGGAGCAAGTCACATATGTGAAGTCATATAAATATTAAGCACTGCTTAAAAGTGGAGCATTTATTTTTCCAGTAAAGAAACGTACGTAATATAACTTACTGTCTTTTCAATGGTATTCAAAAACTTGCTTCTCCTCAAGAAGCAAAAACACTGACTAAATGAAAACAAACAATAAAATATCCTGCGAAGTGCAGGTGCACTCAGCACCGACGATGGTGGTGTACGCTGATTGGCTGTAAACGCCAAAAGGACAACATCTGTAAAAAGCAGAGATGAGAGCCGATGGCCACCAAACCAGAACCTCTCAATGCCACAGCTGCACTTAGAAATTCGGTCCAAAAATTATGAACAGAATTGTTGACAAAGGATAGCTTTGGCGGACTACAACCCACGAATTCGACCTGTTGTTACCAATGTGGACCAATCTCTGGCTGCCGTGTTTCAGAGACTGAATGGCCGTAGTAACAGATCCAGTACACCACACTCCCAGAGCACACCCCACAAGATAGCCCGAGGGACATGGTGGAAAGCCTTCTCTAAATCCACAAAGCACATGTGGACAGATAGGGCAAACTCCCATGCCTCCTCCAGAGTCCTGTAGAGTAAATAGAGTTGGTTGAGAGTGCCAATGTCAGGACAGAATCCATATTATTCCTCCTAAATCTGAGGTTCAACCATCAGTCGGATCCTCCTCTCCAGTACCCCTGCAAAGGGGGACTACCACCCTGGTTTTCCAATCCAGAGGTACGGCCCCCGATAACCACATGATGCTGCAGAGACACGTGACAACCAGGACAGTCCTACAGTATCCAGAGCCCTGAGATATTCAGGGCGGATCTCATTCACCCCCAGAGCCCAACCACAGAGGAGATTTTGACTACCTCAGTGACCTTAACCCCAGTGATGGATGGACCCCCACCCAAACACCCAGGGTCTTCTTCCTCCACGGAGGGCATGATGGTGGGCTTGAGAAGGTCCTCAAAGTATTCCTTTCACCTCCCAACAATGTCCCCAGTTGAGCCAGGTGAGCAGCTCAACACTTCCACTGTAAACTGTATTTGTGGAGAACTGCTTCCCCCTCCTGAGGTGTTGGATGGTGATCCAGAAGCTTTTCGAGGCCAATAGATAGTCGTTTTCCAGGCCCTCATTGGACTCCTCCCACACCCAAAATTTTGCATCAGCGGCAGCTCAGGCTGCAGCATGTTTGGTCTGCCGGTACCTGTTAGCTGCCTCGAGAGTCCCACAAGCCAATAAGACCCGATAGGCTTCCTTTTTCAGTTGAACAACCAAGTTCAGGTGTTCGATGACCTTCTGGCCACAGCTATGGACTGCCGCCTCAACAGTGGAGGCATGAAACGTAGCCCATTCAGGTTCTATGTACCCCGCCTTCTTCAGTATGTGGTTGTAGCTCTGCCAGAGGTGGCAGTTAAAGGCCCCTCAGGCAGGAGACTCCACACCAAACGTTCCTAGGAAGCCCTTACTTCATGCTTGGGCCTGCCAGGTCTGGAAAGCAGCCTCGCCCACCACTGGAGTCAGCTTATTACCAGGTGGCAATCGGTTGACACCTCAGATCCTCTCTTTACCCAAGTATCCAGAACTTGTGGCTGCAAGTTTGGTGACACGACTACAAAGTCGATCGTCGAACTGTAGCCTAGGGTGTCCTGGTGCTAAGTGCACTTATGGACACCCTTATGTTTTGAACATGGTGTTTGTGATGGATAAACCGTGACGAGCACAGAAGTCCAACAACGAAACACCATTCGAGTTGAGGCTGTACCTACTGATCACACCCTTCCAGGTCACACTATCATTGGGATCATTAAGACATATAAACCGCTCCACAACAATACGGCGGCCTTTTTTTTTTTTTTTTTTTCCAAATCTTTACACATTCTTCTGCACATTTCAGTTATTACTATGTCATACACTGCTTCTTTAAAGCATATCTGTGGGGATGAATTATGGCAACGTTTGATTTATTGTTTTGCTTCTTTTCAAGCTATTTCTCTCAAGTATTGCAGCATGCACCCACTATTCATGTTTAACAATTTGAAATTATCTTTATTTACAATTCATGCAAAAAAGGCACAATTTCCTTTTCTTACCAGAAAGAATGATGGATGCAACCTTTTGTGTTAAATCAATTATTCCTAGCCAATTTTCTCTGTAAACATTAGCTCACACTCTAGTCTGCTAGGTTCATTTTGCTGCACAGAAGATTCTATGATTGCAGTGAAAATGCAATCACTCTTTTATGTTTACTGAATTTATGGAAGATATGGATTATAAATTTTTTAGGTATACATTCAGTCATTTAACGGAGATTAATATCCAACACACATAATGTATGTTTTATTGAATTCTAAATGACAATGCTGAAGTAAATTTCTTCGAATATATATTAAAATAGGAAAACTTTCACGTACAAGAAAATAGATGGCAGATGGCACTGGAGGAGTGGTGGTGTCTTAAGGGCACGCTTTGTGCTGGATATGTACAAGTCTTTTGCAGTATGTATATTTATGAAACTACATGACGGCATTAAGTCAGTGTGTCATACTGCTATGATTGTGTATTTCCATATGTGTACTGTTTATAAAAGATTTAATGTAGAAACTCACCCTCTGGTGTAGGGGGAGAGTCACCCTATTGGTCATTACTGCTTTTATTAAAATATTACCACTATGATACAAACGCAGCATTTTACACTCCTCCATTAGTCATTCTGACGTATACATACTGTTAGAGGTTTTTATAGTCAGTCCATCTTTCTTTAACTCTAAAATTATTTTTCAGAACAATAAAGAGGTGCGCTCCCCACGCGTGGCTGCAATCGACATGCCCGTGGTTTCTGATGGTGTGCGGAACATAAAGAGCATGTGGGAGAAGGGCAACGTTTTCAGCTCCACCACCAGCACACCCTCAAGCAATAAGGTCAGCGATATTCAGTCACATCACCCCAACAGCCGTGAGGCCTTTCTTTCCTTTTTTACTATCTTCGTCCTAGCACTCTGACCTCTGACTTACAGGGACTTTCTTTCCTGTTCTCAGGATGCAGCTGGAATAAAGGTGGGCGTTGCAGGCCGCATCAACGATTGGCTGAACAAAACACCAGAGGCGAGCAAAACGCCAGGAGGAAGGCCCACGGTACGCTACAATTACTGACAATCAACATCACTATGCATGCCTCTCTGATTCGTTTAGTAGATTAGGACGTGAAGCAGCATGCCATGAATTGACTGTATAGCTGGCTCCATCTAGTGGCAATCGTTTGTTCACTGTTTGTAACTGATGTAAGGGTGAATGGTCTTAATGTAGTTGTCCCTTAGATTATTTGTTTTGTTACAGTATACCATCATGTTGAGGTCACTTGTGTGTTGCATGATGAGTTTAGTTCCATTTTTAGTATAAATCACTCCTCACTTCAGTAGTAGACCACTTAGCTTAAAGCTGCAATTTGTGAGGGGAAAAGTGTGTGTGTGTGTGTGTGTGTGTGTGTGTGTGTGTGTGTGTGTGTGTGTGTGTGTGTATATATATATATATACAAAATATACACACACAGGGATCCCTCGCTTTCCGTGGTTAATGGGGACCGAGACTCACCCCCCAGACTGCTGATTTCTGCGAAGTAGGATCGATCCTGACTGACGTATACGTACATGTGTATATAACATCAATAAATACATATTCAATGCTATAAATGCTTATAATAATAATTAAACATTCATAAATAATGCATAAGCTGTAAATAAAATGTAAATACACACACATACAGATGCACACCTCACATAAAAATGTAAGTAGTTTTGTTTTTTTTGGGGGGGGGGGGGGGTTGTTGTTGGTTTTTTTTTTTTTTTTTTTGCATAATTGGCCTTGTTTTGCGTATTTTCCTTAACTTTTCCCCTATTTTTCCTTAATTTCCTTATTTTTTATTTTTCAGTGAATGTTTTTGAAAAACCGCAATGCACTGAAGCACAAAGTAGCGAGGGATCAGTGTGTGTGTGTGTGTGTGTTTATATATATATATATATATATATATATATATATATATATATATGTGTGTGTGTGTGTGTGTGTGTGTGTGTGTGTCTGGATGAAAGAGAGAAATTTATATTTTTACAAGTTGGGCAAGCGCAGGGTATCCCTGAACAAAACTGCCAGTATTTTACAAGGTTAATGTTATTAATGTTTAAGGTTAATGACAATCAACTAGTTACACTCACATTCATACGTATGGGCAATTTATAGTAGCCAGATTACCAAACGTGCATGTCTTTGGATTGTGGATTGTTGGTGGAAACCAACACAGGCATGGAAAGAAGATGCACACTCCACACAGAAAGGTCCTTCCACAAGATTCCAGAAACGTTTTCACTGCGTTACATCAATTTAATTAATTGTTAATAATATTTATACAGACGCTCCCTGACTTGCGTTCATCTGTTTTACATTTTTTCGATTTAACTTTTTTTTTTTCAAAAAAAAGTCAAGTTTTGAGTTTAGACATACCTACGTAGTACGCTGATGTAATATGCAATGACGCTGCATCCATTGTTTACAAACTACAGACTGACCGTGTCCCCCCCTTCCCAGTTCAGTTATATGTATATCGTTTTATATATATATATTTATCAGTTATATAGCGTGTTACCCTTGTGTTAAGACGTCGTCACTGATCTTTGTATTTACCGTACACTGTTTTGTGGACTTTTGTAACCCTAAGCAAATATGGTTGGTCAGAAGTGTAAGCCTACTAGCATGGGTGCAAGTCTCATACACAGAGATGAATGAACTATCTGCTCAGATCAGCACAATCTAATGCATACTCAGTTAAGCAAAGAGAGTTGTAAAATGAATGAAAACACAAATTACTGAACAATTACAGATATTTATTATCTTTTAGCAGAATCCTAAGATTGTATACTTATTTTTATATTAATATTCATTAGGATTTGTACTTGTTCTTTGTATGCATCTCTTGAATAAAGTTTACTTACTTACACAAAAGAAAGAACTCTCCGCTTTGCTGGGATGCACATCAGTGCAGGCTGTGTTCTAAATGAGTTCAGCGGCACCCTTGTGCACTTGAAAGACAGGAAGTCTGGATAACCTACAGCAAGTACACTACTTTTGCAAGTACACTACTTTCGGTATTGAGCGCTTCACATATTGTAAGCGTTGATTGGCTGTTTTAGGCTTCATGTAAAGTGATTTGGTATAAATATGTGACTTATTTGAAATTAATGCTGATATTATTTGATATATTTGATATGATTTTACAATGTTATGTTTATGATAATTGATTTAGGGGAATTTTATGAGATACGGTAATGGTATTTATGGATGTATAGTACAGTACGAGTGTCATCTGTCACACATCATACGTCACTGTAACAACTTGCGTTCACTTTCAACTTGCGTTCGGCTGTCCGGATCCAATTAAAAACGTAAGTCGGGGAGCGTCTGAATATAGCTTCATGTAAAGTGACCATCCGTCGACCATCGGAACAGGTGCAAGCAGACAAGCAGAAAGATCGCATCATAGAGAATGTTAAAGGTTATATTTGATACTGTATTTGATATTTGATGAGTGAATTTGATTAAAATTTATCTATTTGAAATTATTTTGCTTGAATTTAATTTATTTTAAATTAATGTTTATTATTTGATATATTTGATATTATTTTACAATGTTATGTTTATAATAATTGATTTAGGGGTGTTTTATGCGGTAAGGGTGTTTATGGATGTATACTGTAGTATAGTATGAACTTCATTCCTCACTGGAACATACAGTAACAACTTGCGTTCATTTTCAACTTGCGTTTGGCCATCCAGAACCAAACAAAAACGTAAGTCGGGGAGCGTCTGTAATTTCTTCCTCACTATAATGTCATCTGTTAACAGTAACATTTGTTTGCTAAATAAAGAAAGTATAATAATTAGGGCAGTTTATGAACTGAGCGATGACATGTGTAAGGGTTTTGTTAGTTTAAAACCTTTGGCACATATGGATTTTAATAATTTAGACTTAATGACTGGTTCATTCTCTGAAACTAGTACCATAAAGTGTGGCATTCACAATGTCTGAGATTCAATTAAGTCCTTCTTATTTCTCTCTATAGTGACCATAAATTCATGAATCAAAGACAGTTACAGAACTACTTAATGAATATAACTGCACCTTTATTAGTAATAAACAGGAATAAATTGCAAATTGGTATGCGATTCTCAGTCCACAAAGCAAGAAAACCATAGGAAGTTCTACTTTTGATATAAATAAAATCAGTAAGAATTTAAAAAGCAGATAAATATATATTATGCTAAAATTAAGGTGCAGACCACAGTCTTTTACCATATATAGCAGGTTGGCTGATCTTGGTTAGGTGATGTTATATGGGGCTCCACGCATGTGGATTGTGCAATTTTCTACATGACCTAGAGAAATTTGCTTATGAACTTCGCTCTGGTAAGTGCATCATGGTATGGACAACTAAGATATGGTTTGACGTTCAGCTCTCTTGCAAGGTTAAGTTTATCAATTGCCTTTAATTAAAACAAAGCTGTGGTGAATCAGCTTTGTCTAAGTTCTGAGATAGCGTTCCTTTTTTTTTTTTTTTTTTTTTTTATTCTTTGGGGGGGTTATAAATCTGATCTTCTAATACTCCTGTGTAGTGTAAACTACCATTATTCTAATATGACCAAAAGGCGAGGTAAATTGCCCATGATGTCAGATATACTGAATGTTTTCTCTGTTTGTCCTCTGTCTGCTTAAGTTTTCCCTGTTGCCTAGACAAGTTCCTCAGCCTTGCTTTCCTCTGGGCTATTCTCTTCTGTCCCTTCTTCTCCTTTGTCTATGCTGAGGAACAGGTAGGACTATTGCCTCTGCAACTTTCTTCTCTTTCTCTCAGTATGTGCTCATCACCCTTCTTACATGTAGGGCTGTTTGTTGAAAAGTGTTCTGTGAAACCAGTGCATGTTCTATCAATCCATCTCGCTCTTCTTCAGGACCTGAAACCTGGTGATGTTACTGGCAAGCGCAATCTATGGGAAAACAAAAGCTCCTCTGCTGCAAAGGTAACATGCTACACAACTGCATCTTTTAATTAGGGTTTTATTGTACTCCAGACTCTTTATGCCCCTCAGGGAGAAATGTTATGTCTCTTCATTCTAAAAATATCCATATCATAAGTTGCTATAATTCTCAGTATTTCAAGACATGAAAACAATAAGTGATTCGTGAAAGTTAGCTAAACAGTAACAATGTGTGTTTTTGTTTAAAGACTTCTTCCTGCTAGTTGTCATCAGATTTGGCTCCTTGAGGAGGTAAATGTTACTTTATCATAAAAGGGATGCATAGCTGATTACTGTTCATATAATCACAAAGCAAATTCACCCGCTGTGTAATTTAATGCTTTTGATCGTTGGCTTCCGTCTCAATTTGTGAGTATTTCCCTCCTTCTCTTTTCTCTTTAACTCACTGGCATGGAAAAGGGGATTTATGCAATGCTAATGATGCTAATTTTTTTAAAAAGATACAATTAGTTTCTAAAACGTTCTGTTTATTTATTGTGCTGTACAGGGCTTACCGGTAGTTTGTTTAAATGTACAGTCACCATAAGTGCTTGCTCTACCCTTATTTTTTTCTATGTTCTGTCTGTTCACATATTGTATACTGAGTGGGCTGAACAGTTCATATGCTTGGCCAAGATAGACACCACCTATTTACCAATCCAGCTGTCTTTCAGTTTCATTCGGTCCAGGGGGACTTGCACTATCGCATTGGCTTGTACACTACTTTTAGCTCGATAGGTAGTGTCTTGTAGGTGTAAGCTTATGAATTGTTCAGCTTCCTATACACACAAAGCACGCACTCTCAGTTTCACACGCAAACGCACATGCATGCACAATAAAACCAGCTAAATTGTTTTTCCAGAGTTTTTCTCAGGCATAGTTATTTTTGCTCTATATTGAGTGTTCAGAGAAAAATGCAATAACAAAATAGAAGAAAAAATTAAAAAAAAAAAAACAACTTTCCAGAAGTCTCTGTCTGTCTGTCTATCTATCCATGTGTAGTGTGCGTGTGTGTCTGTCTGTCTGTCTATCTATCTATCTATATATATATATATATATATATATATATATATATATATATACACACACACACACACACACACACATACATACATACAGTTTATTGGAGATATTGATCTGTAGCCCCCACTGTCAACACTGTTGGCCCTTGACCCTCAATTTTTCAGTTGTATACAAATGATAATTGCAAGTTGCTCTGGATAATAGCGTTTGCCAAATTCTGCAAATGTGCATGTGACATTCTGGAATGATCTAACAAACCTATTTAACAATAACAACGTTTTTGCATCAAAAAAAGTAGAATACAGCGGAGCATTTCCCCATTAATTTAAGTACATTTTACACTAGCCAATTTACTCACACACATGCACACAATATGCAGGTCATTCTGTTATCTTCTATTTTAGCACAACCCCTTGTGGTTGCCATTGGCTTTTACACTAACAGACACACACTCATATTCACACATATCCTGAACAGCTGCCAGTATAGTAGATAGCATCCATATCGGCCCTGCATGCGAAAGCTGAGAAGGCATGTTCTATCCTTGACTCTCCTGTATGAAGCCACATATTTGTATAGGGATGATGATCTTCAGATAAAGCAACACAGCCGAGATATTTATTTTGATGCGCTATTTTTGGCAATATCCAAGTTACATGGTGCGAAGCAGCACAGGCATGTTGTGGTTATGGTAAGGCCAGGCCAAGGCTGAGCTCTTAAGGCACACTGCACCTGTGTGGCCTAAATTTAATCCTGAGGTCTGATGAGGAAAACGCTCAGTTAATCGGTGCACTGATTAAACAAAATTAGGGACAACCATAATTTTACACTCGCAGATAGAGGTTAGTTTTCCATCTGCCTTATATTCAACAACGCCACTTATTTTGGATCACCCTGCAAAAAAGGTATAGTTACATTATAAGAAATGAATACTGAGTTTGAGGTGAAAATTGATCACAGGAGTCCAAATGCTCCTACTTCAAGATCCTAAGAATAATATTTGTCAGTTTAATAAGTCCAGTATATAAAATGTGACCTTGAAACAAGGTCAAGGTGACTCATATATGATCCCACCCTATTTGCCCTGTGGGTGATCATACACCAAATTTTGTAATCTTATGTCATTTCCTTCCAGAGGGGCAGTGGTGGTCTAGTGGGGGGCAGTGGTGGTCTAGTGGTATAGGGCGCTGGATCGCTGATCCAAAGGTTGGGGGTTCGAGTCCCACTCTCCACAAGGTTGTCACTGTCCCCCCCCAGTGCGGCTAACTGGGTTATCAAAGGCGGGCCATGTCTGTCACTGTCTATGGTGAGAGGCATGTAAAAGAACCATTGTTGACTTTCGTAAAGAGTAGTTGCAAAGTCGTCAGCGTGTTTCTGTCCCTTGCTAAAAGGGTTGTGACAGGAAGGGCATCCGACGTAAAAACCTCTGCCAAATGAAAATGTGTGAATCAGATGATTTGCTGTGGCGTCTCCCGAGTAAAAGGGAAAAAGCCGAAAGGAAGACAGACATGTCATTTCCTTCCAGAGTAATCCCATTAACATTTCGGCTGGACAGACAGAGAGGTGCAACCCATCTCTATCGCTCCAACTTTGCTTGTGTGTGTCTGTGTATGTACACATGTATATATTTGTATATGTACACTTATGTATGTGTGTACATGCATAAGTGTGTATGAACACCCCCTTCCTTGCTTAGTAGAGGGAGTGTAGTCAAATGAGATACCTACATGGAAAAATGTGATGAACACACATTGAGGTCTACTTTCTCCAGGGAGGATGAGATCATAAGTAGCATTGTTTCATAACACAAATAAATCAATTGTGTATAAATAAGGCAGAAATCATAAAGACTGACCATGTCATGAAGACATAGATGTGTCAGGGGGTTGGCCAGCATTTTCATTTTGAATACTTGCATGATAAAGCTGAAATGGCAGCAAGGGTTTCTATAATGATAGAAAAGTCTTTACAAATGTCTAGAAATTCCTCTTAAAATGGTAAACTCACTGGGAAAGGACACTAAAGGGCAACTGAATTTCTACAACACACACTCACTCATCCACTCATTTTCTGAAGCACTTAGTCTTACTAGGATCGCAGGGAGGATGGTACTATCTCACTTGAGACTATGTACAGGTGGGGTACACCCTGAACAGTTTTCCAGACAATTGCAGAGGGACATTCACACCTCATGACTATTTGGAACAGCCAATTCGACTAGTGTACATGTTTTTGAACCCGGAAGAAACCATCCCAAGCACAGGGAGAACATGCAAATTCCACATAGAAACTCCCAAAACTGGGAATCCAATCCAGGATCTTCGTGTTGTGAGACAGAAGTGCTAACCACTATGTCAAGCTACTGTGTACATGAATCTCATGCCAAAAAATATATCCCTTGAACATAATCTACTTGGAGTGGTAAATGATGTGAATGATGCTTTAGGTTTTTTTTGTTTTTTTAGAAAACCCTGCTGTAGAGATTATCTTTGTATAGCCTTATCGGGATATGCTATGCCCTCCATCTCTTGTTAGAATTGAGATCTAATTAGTTCTTAATACACCACCTTCAGAGCCTTCCTACAGGGGGCAGTATGGAGGGTAGTACATTTTAATTTTTGTAAGAGCTCCATCTTCTCACCACAAAGTGCCCAAAGAGCTATCACATCATTGTGGAATTTCCATTTTGCCTGATGCGGCATCCTCCAGCTTGCCAGGTACACAAGTAGCTATCCGTGACATGAAGCAAGTGCTACTCCAAAAGATCATTCTGTGTGCCATCACAGGCAGATGGCAGGAGTGTATGACCCACTGTATATTGATATAGCTGTCCACTGTGGTGTTGCGGCTGGAACCTGACTGAAATGAGACTTTGTGGAACCTTGACAACCGAGGGCATGACTGTTAGTTTGACGCTATCAAACCCAGGCGTCTGCGAGGGATGGATAAGAATGGAAAAGTTTGCATCCCTCATCCTGATTTAACATAAAAAGCATGACATAGACACAAAGTATATCAAAGATGCACCGGTCAAAATTCTGAATTTGCTTTTTTTTTTCTTACATTTTGTACATGTAGATCTAATATTGGTCATAGTCCTTTCTTTGCAGGCAGAAATTCCTCAAGTAGAATTCACATCAGCCTTTCTTATAGGTCTTTGTTTACAGTGATCGCATTTATTGATGTCAGGAAGTGAGAATCTTTAGTTGTAAGATTGTTTGTCCTCCCCCATCCTGTGATTGTTAACTGGGGTGGGGGGTGGGGGGTTCAATTCTGTCTCAGCTCAATTTGTAGCGCAGGTAATGCGGCTCAAGAACAAGGCTATTTTAGCAAAGCGTGGGGCTGGAGTCTGACTGGATTTTAGTGTCTTAAGATGCCAAAACTATGACCCAGTAAGCAGTTAAAAAAACAAACAAAACAAAACAAAAACTAGAAGTAGGGAATAAATACATGGTATCTCCCAGTTTCCCCAGTGCAGCTAACTGGGTTATCAAAGGCAGGCCATGTCTCTCACTGTCTATGGTTTCTACGACCTGGAGAGGGATGGACTCCGCCAGGCCAAATCAGCCCAAGTCTCGCCATGAAGCCACCCCAACGACATCCTCGGATATTAAGGGATAAGTAATGAAGTGAAGAAGATCTCCCAGTTTGGTTAAAAAATAAAAACTTCAGCTTTTTTTTCTTTTAAAAATTATTACACATTCTTAGAAAAACAAAAAAGTCCTCTCTTATGAGCCCAACATCAGTCATATCAGACAGTTACTATCATGAATTTTGGAGATATTATTTATGTCTCCAAGGCAATATTGGTAACCATAGTAACCAAATCCACTTTTTCTAAAAGCCTGTTCAACCACCTTTTCATATGAACCTAATATCAAGTCCTTTTTATAATATTAAACTGTGGAGATATGATTTTAGAGGACAAAGAATGGTGGGATGTAACAAATCGAGAGACACATGGGCAGAGTCCAGTCGCCGAGTGTATTGTTAAGTGGTCTACCTATTATCTGGGACATTATTGCAATTAAATTATCGTCATTTCAATATTGCTAATCTTGCAACCATTTTAACAGTCGTGACATGTCTGTCTCAAATCATGCATAATGAATTTACCAGAATGAGAATTCAGTGGTTAGCAGTTCGAGGGTTAAAGACAAAAATATGTGCCCATCGACTTGTTGCCCAAGGCATTTAGGAACAAACATAATTTGGTAAATAGACTTCTTGGTACCTGCTGAATGTGTGTAATTGTGTCTATTGGTTGCGCATTATAATATAATTAGATTTTACTTACAATTAATTAAAATGAGTTAACATTTTGAGGTTTACAAACTGTATATAACAGCTGGCCTTCATAGGACTCAGAGAAGTGTATTATAATATACACTGCAGTGTCTTAGAAATTGATTATGCACCCGTACTGATTATTCTCCAAACAGAACATTGATGTAATGGATATTATATACTGTATGACGTGGTCTAACCCACAGATAGCTCTTTTTGAGAAAATGACTAACATTTTTAATTTACATGTAATGAGGGACAAATGCTTACATTACAATTCAAGGAAGAAAGATGAAGGGTCCATTCTGGCACCTTATCCACATCTGTCAAAATATGGCATATATCTAATTTTTTCGCTTTTGTTTTTTTTCTTTTTTGTTTAATACCACTAAGCTTCTCGGCCCTTCGTATGTGGAATCAAAGGTGCTGGAATAAAGGCTTCTTTACTTGCATTTCTCTGTGTATGTACAGTATCAGCTTTCCTTTCTCTCTCTCTCTCTCTCTCTCTCTCTCTCTCTCTCTCTCTCTCTCTCTCTCTCTCACTTACTCACGCACTTTCTATTTCACCTAGGTGACAAGCAGAGGAGAGAGCAAATCTGTTGCCAATGGTAAGAGAATTTGATAGCCGCATGTTATAGTCTGCAGTTTTTATCGTGTGTGTGTGTGTGTGTGTGTGTGTGTGTGTGTGTGTGTGTGTGTGTGTGTGTGTGAGAGAGAGAGAGAGAGAGAGAGAGAGAGAGAGAGAGAGAGAGAGAGAGAGAGAGACTTTGACGAGAATAAATGTCCTCATATGGCGAGGAGTCTATGCAATTTTAAAACTTAAAGAGCCATAAGATTGTTTTGATGATTGTCGTTATGGTAGTAATTAATTTAGCAGCATTAATAATTACATTAATGGACATTTCTCAACAGAACAGTACATTGGTACAAATGATATAATTCACTATTTTCACTCATTGGAATGATTGATTGTCAGTTGCCCTTTACCCCCTAAAAAGCCTTGGCTTATGCTTAAAGGTGTTTTTAACCTCATTAGTGATTGGTGTGTGCCTATTCAGATTCAAAGGACAGCTTCTCTTCCATACTTCTGCGTGTGACAGGTTATCCTGCTAATCTTTTGTCACCCCACTTAGTAATGTGACAAACAGGCAGCTGCTGGTCCTGTCCGAGTCTAGAATGCAGGCTGAGGCAGTGGGGGACAAAACGTGTGTGTGTGTGTGTGTGTGTGTGTGTGTGTGTGTGTGTGTGTGTGTGTGTGAGAGAGAGAGAGTGTGTGAGCGCGTGTGCATGTATGCATGCGCTCAGCAGACACATTGCACATTATCTATCCATGTCCGGTATGTCCGAAGGCCACAGTGTCCTCCTATAATGGAACAAAAGGTGTGCTTTTAAAATAGAACACTATGCCACAGGGGCATGTTAAAACGCACAACCCATGTACGAATGGTGATTTATAGCTGCCATGGGTCACCAGGCCAAGTTCTAGGCATGGACTTTTTGAAAATTGTGGGATATGGATGATATTGTTTCTTTGATTTAATGTATAAGACACATCTTCCATGCATGCAAAGGCCCTCACACTTTCACTATATAGGGAATTAAATGCAGAGGGCACTACTCCTCAGCACCCATAATTACGTAATGCACATTGAAAACATGACCGGTCAATTTCAGCTGAGCGGAAGGACTATTCATAAATGCCACCACTGCCTTTTTATTAAATCAGATTCAAAGTTTTAGATTAATTTCTTTCACTGTGTTATTTTTTTTTTTTAATTGTGCAGTATATAGGAAGTAGTGAGCGATTTCTGGCAGGGCTTTTCTTTAAACGTTTTTGTTGTTGTTGTTGTTGTTTTAACGTCAATTGAGGGAATTTTTATGGTTTTCTTCAGTTGCCTGGCACAGATATGCTGGTAGATGGAGCGGCTACTTTAAATTGTCAGTCATTGTGAGTTTATGTGCATGCATGGATGAATAGAATTGATTCTTGGTGTAAGGTTTTCCAATCTATTAGAATGTTAATCTACTGAATTCAGTGAATGTGTGATTAATGCTAACAACACTTTTTGTGAATCCCTGTACTAAAAAAAAGTGAGTGAGGTCTACTGAGGTAAATAAAAATACAGATTTGGTAAGCCAGTTTATCTATCTCTTTTTCAGACCTTCATATTTATAATGTAATAGTCTTAAATTTGGGATTCTGTATATCCAGATAAGTTATGTCTTTATAATTATGTTTTATCCAAGCAGATTATCAAGGATTTTTTTTCACAGTATAGAAAAATATGAGATTCTTGCTTCTTGAAGTTCTGCATATATAAGTGTTTCATATAGAGAATACAATAGAGCCTCGGAATCCGAACGCTCTAGAGTTTGAACAAATCGGAATCCGAATAAAAAAATCCGTGATTTTTTTTTTTTTGGTCCCGGAAATCGAACTCAAGAAATGCGTGAAAAAAAAAAAAAAAACAAGACCGAGAGGGGGGAAAAGTGCACGACTTCCGGAAGTTGTTTATACTATGTATCACCCTGATTAAGCGTGCTGTTCTGGGGAAGTCTGGAAGTTGTTGATACTATGTATCACCCTAATAAAGCGCGCTGTTCTGGAGAAGTTCGGAGTTTGTTGATACTATGTATCACCCTCATAAAGCTAAAGCTAGTGCTAAAGTGCTAAGGCTAAGCTAAAGTGCTAGCAGCACTGTGAACACCTTTAACAAAGAGCTCATGAGCCACTTCTGTAAGTTTTTGAAAAGAAGGCAGAAACAAGCCACGTTAGAAATGCTCTTCAAGAAAAGAAAGGAACATCCTGAAGAAGAATCATTGCAAGAGAAAAAAAAACACCTTTGGCTGATTTACCTCAAGCTGCTATGGAAGGAGATTCGCTTCTTCTCTTCCTCTTTAAAATTTACAACATTTATGTATGCTAACTGCTCATCACCACAAAGGATAAAATTCTTATCTTTATTGTTCTTATGCTTTAACTGCACTGTGGTTTTTATTTTAGTGTGTTATGGTCTCTCACGAAAGAGTTTCAGAATGAAATGCATTGAAAAGTTTACTGAGCCTCTATGTGGTATATACATAAACTCATTAGAACAATATATGTTGGAGAAGTGAAAAAAGATGCACACATATTAAATGTAATCAAAATGTTTTGGGACTGTTCCTATAGCAAAAGAATGAAGATGACTGTGTATGGCAATGCATGTACAGTATAACTGAGCAGTTAGTCCCGTGAGTCATTATACCATACTGTATCAAGCAGATTTTCAGGTATCAAGCTTCAAGTTCAAGTGTTAAGTTTTTTAATCGTTATATATCGGAAACAAGTAAACATCACCAGCAAAGAAATTCCTGGATTCAGAGTGCCCTCAATACTGCACATAAACAATTAATGCACAAAAAATTAGAAATATAGAGTTTAAAATATATAAATAAAATAAATAAAGATGTAAGATGTAAGTTGAAAATTTTATACCGTATAAGTGAAATGGTAGTGAAATGTTTGACACTGACCTTTTACATTTTCTGCAGATTTAGAAAAAAATCGTTTTTTGTTTTCAGTATGTGGACAGAATGAATAGCCTTCTATTCACTAATAATAGCTTTAGCTAATAACTGTGGAATTAGTTACACTATACTAATTGATAATGCGTGATATTTTCAACTTTATTATCTGAAGTCAATAAATGCCCATACATCAGTGATCAGTAGGAGCACAAGATAACACTGTGTAACATGCACAGGAAAGTTACAAAAATCATCGATCCCAGAAGTCTGATGCTCATTTACAAATGTTTATGTTCGGTTCACCTGTGGTCCTATTCATTTGGTTGTTGGACCTGTGAAGACCTTAGCAAAGGCTCAGCAGTACGTGAAAATAATGAGGTCTTGTCACAAAATTGAGCATCAAAAAGGTGTAAACTAGGAAGTATTTGAATTATTTCAAAAACTGTGATCATTATATGTACATATTTTGATATAGTTATCTCCCAGGCAAGCACTAAAGATTTTGATGTCCTGGATGGCTGGCAGTTTAGACCTGGTAATGCATTTTGCTGATCTGAACATTCTCTAAAGAGCTTTGCAGTCAAGAGCTCGACAGAAGGTAGTCAGATAAGCACAATGCATCATCAGGTCTGAAGTGATCGATTCAATGGACTAAAGAGCAAACATCAACTTTTTTGTGTCAAACTTGAGAAAACAGCAGTGGAGAGCTACAGTAATGAAAGGTGAAAGTTTTATCAGTGGCAATCACACATAATGCTCCTTGGCTTTCATCACTTCTTTACTGCAAGCATTCCAAAGGTTTTTGAAGATCTCTGCAGCCAGTCACAAATGATGGACATGGGCACTATTCACGAATGCATACATCCCAAAGTCACAAAAATGCATTCCATGGGTCTTATTGTTGGAACCACAGTGTCCCATATCATAACCCGTCATCTCGGTTACTGCTGAATCCTGTTGCTCATGCATAACTGCGCAACTTCCGATTTATTTGCAAAAGGAACAAGCTCAGAACTTTTCAGTTCCATCCATACAGGATGTAAACAAGTAATATTAATATAACACCTTTAAAGAAGTCACTAGGAATTAATCCATATTATGATGGGATATTTTCACTATGAGTATGTGCAGTATTTTCTATTCTTGTTTCCTAACAGGCTGTTTTTATATCTCAACAGGAATGGGCCACTAACCTTTCCAAGAAGCCACAGAACCAGGGACCAAACGAAAGCAACATATTACGTTCACATGCATGTACTTGTACCAAAAATATTCTTCAGTGTTTTTATGACCCAGACATATGTCAAAGATGAGGTAGAGTTAAAAGAAAGTCTTATATTTCCATCCAATCAAAAGTCTCCAGACCGCATGGTCCTGATTACAGAGCAGTATTTCATATGAAACCACTTTAATGATGTAAAATGTGGACATTCTTATCAACTGAAAACACTGAGCAGTTCTAAAATGACACACTGCCTTTAGATGGATTAGACATATTTAAATACCTTGCATAATTTCATTCATAATTTTTAAACAGCTTATAATGTGCTGCTTTTTTAGAATCTCTTCTCTGCTAGTCACCCTTCACACCATTTAATTTATAATTAAAGCAAAGCTTGACATATACATATTTTATTCATGTTCACTAGTCCAGGGCAAGATATGGGCACCCATAGAGTAGTGTATTTTTTACTTTTTCTTTTTTTTTTTTTTGTCAAAGTGACACATTTTTAATAGTGAAACTATGGTCTTAATAATATATGTTAGCACATATTGTATGTTTTGTAATTAACTATATTTTGTATGTTGCCACTTTATATTAAATGGACTTTGTTGCTTCTGCTCTCAATATTAAGATCGGAATACAGCCATTATAAACACTCCTAATTATTACAGTATTTTCTTTTATTCATTTTTACTTTCAGTTCTTTTTAATCAGTATATTAAACATAAATATCTGATATAAATATATATCAGATGGGCATACACACTTCACTCTGAACTCAATAAAGGGCACATAAAATTTAAGAAAAAGATTTTCACAAACATTTCTCTGCGTATTATGCTTGCTTCAGTTGCCATTATCATTTTAAATCTATGTTCACTATGTAAAAGGACAGATGGCTCAAAGCCATTACTGCGGACCAATTAATGTTGTGTTTTGTTTCTTTTTTTTTTCTTTTTTTAACACTTCATTTAAAGTAGAGTACTAGATTGATCTAGTTGTCAGCAGTTTAATTGGGCTCTAGTATGTGCTGGCGGGCAGATGGACAGTGGCTTCTTGAATCAGCAGGTTTCATTGGTTGATGATTTTGTGACTGATGGCGTAAGTGTTTGTGGCTTCTGTTGTGTTGTTGAGGTTGGTTTCCTCCAATTTAGTATTTTGGTTCATGTTTTAAAATGTGAAAACGTCTGCGTTGTGGTCTTTGACAATCAATTAAAAGACAATATTGTACTCTATATATTCCATAATGAACCTTGACTGTATTGGGGTATTTCTCTTCAAATCATTCCAACTTTAATTCTGTACCGTTTAACACTCTGACCATTTATTATAATCAAGTTTCACACAGGGAATCTTTTTAAATATTGTATCATTGACTCAAAACAGGAATAAAAAAAAATCAAAGTAAACAAATCATGCTGTGTCTTTTTTGTATGTAATATCTGTAGGGCTTCTTAAAAAAACAAAAAGAAAAGAAAAATCCTTCCCTGTGTGTGTGTCCAGTATTCTGACCGCAAGTAAGATACCATGCTAAACTTGTATCACTTTTTGATTGTCACATGTACCACTCCCCTCAAATCCTAACAATAGACCCACTGTAACTGTCAAATCAGAGGGCAACATGCAGGTCACATGGGCACACAGGTCTGCATTTTGTTAGTGGCTTTAAGTGTGTGCTGCCTATTGTGTCCTGGACCCTTGAGAATAAGATCATCTCTGTCCTTGTAGACATCTCAGGTAAGAGGCAGAAAGATATTCTTTTCATTATGATGAATCCCAGACTGGTTTAAAATGTCTCGGACTGTGTCTCTGTCTGATCGTCATGTAAACAGAACTTCAGCTGCATGCATACTTGGCTTGTGTTTGATAGCTGTTTTGTAAAATGTCGAAAAAGCTTTGCAAAATTGGTGACAACCAAGGCCAGAATTTTAGCTCTGTATTGCAACCCAATTCAAGTAGCCAGCATGGCTGTGGGCTGATCTCTGACGAGACCAGCATGCTTTGGGGTTTTTACTTAATGCTGTTTAATGCAGGAATTATTTACACCATTCCTACTGCTAGCAGTCCTGTGATATTCCAGTTCTTCCACTAGGGCAGAAGTGGCTTAGTAAAGTCTAACTTTTCTAATACCTCTGAGCGATAGTTAATCTCATGTAAAGACAGGTCGGATTATGATCAAGTTATTGTGCTGTAATATTAGACACGCATTACTAATAGCATTCCTTTTTGCTTACGATATTCAGTTTCTCACTGAACTTCCAATGAGGGCAAAAATGAACATTTCACAGTACAGTATTTTAATACAACATCTTAAAGTATGATGAGACTTTCAGCATAACCAGCTCACTGGAACATAATCATCTTATGAAAGGTTAGTTAATAAAAACAATAGTATATATGGCATAATTTAGATATATAAAAGATAGTAGTGGGTGTGGGGGGGTCTATGTATACTGATCTGAGCAAACCGTGTATGTTTCAAAAATAGATGACAAGGACACCATTGATTTACTGTGCAAACGAGGGGGAGGTTTAGATGAGATCAGCCAAGTTCATTGTTCTCAGGAGCAAATAGCACCTGTTCCAAACCATAGTTTATTATTCTTAAAAATAACCCCTTCTCATTACCCTCACAACACCTCTCTGATACTTTTTCACAGCCTGCTGATTTACTTCCGGCGGTATTATTTCAGACTTAATATGCAGCCATATCACTTTTAAAACCACAAACTTTTCTTTTGGAGGGATTATTAAACTTAAGAAGGTGAATAATGGTGGTAATGCAATAGTACTTTACAATGTACTTTAAACTGATTATACTAGTACATACGATACAGTGGTATGAAAAAGTATCTCAACCTTTTGGAATTTCTCACATTTTTGCATAAAATCACCATCAAATGTAATCTGATCTTTGTCAAAATCACACAGATGAAAAAACAGCGTCTGCTTTAATTAAAACCACCCAAACATTTATAGGTTTTCATATTTTAATGAGGATAGCATGCAAACAATGGCAGAAGGGGGATGAATAAGTAACTGAACCATCACATTTAATATTTTGTGCCCCCCCCCCCCCCTTTGGCAGCAATAACTTCAACCAGACGCTTCCTGTAGCTGCAGATCAGTCTGGCACATCGATCAGGACTAATCTTGGCCAATTCTTCTTTACAAAACTGCTGTAGTTCAGTCAGATTCCTGGGATGTCTGGCATGAATCGCTGTCTTGAGGTGATGCCACAGCATCTCAATGGGTTTCAAGTCTGGACTTTGACTTGGCCACTCCAGAACGTGTATTTTGTTCTTCTGAAACCATTCTGAAGTTGATTTACTTCTGTGTTTTGGATCATTGTCTTGTTGCAGCATCCATCCTCTTTTTAGCTTCAACTGTCTGACAGACGGCCTCAGGTTTTCCTGCAAAACATCCTGATAAACTTTTGAATTCATTTTTTCATTAACGATTGCAAGTTGTCCAGGCCCTGAGGCAGCAAAACAGCCCCAAACCATGATGCACCCTCCACCATGCTTCACGGTGGGGATGAGGTGTTGATGTTTGTGAGCTGTTCCATTTTTCCTCCACACATGACATTGTGTGTTCCTCCCAAACAATTCAACTTTTTTTGCCAAAAAATTTGCCAAAACTTCTGTGGAGTGTCCAAGTACCTTTTTGCGAACATTAAACAAGCAACAATGTTTTGTAAGACAGCAGTGGCTTCCTCCTTGGAGTCCTCCCATGAACACCATTCTTGGCCATTGTTTTACATATAGTTGATGTGTGCACAGAGATATTGGACTGTGCCAGTGATTTCTGGAAGTCTTTAGCAGATACTCTAGGGTTTTTTTGAGTATTCTGCGCTGAACTCTTGGCATCATCTTTGGTGGACGGCCACTCCTTGGGAGAGAAGCAACAGTGCCAAACTCTCTCCATTTGTAGACAACTTCTCTGACTGTTGATTGATGAACATCCAGACTGTTAGAGATGGTTTTGTATCCTTTCCCAGCTTTATACACATTAACAATTCTTGATCGCAGGTGTTCAGACAGCTCTTTTGAGTGAGCCATGGTCACATCAGACAATGTTTCTCATTAAGACGATTCTTACCAGGTGTGTGTTTTATAGTGGGCAGGGCAGCTTTAAGCCACTCATCAGTGATTGGGCACACACCTGACTTAAATTGTTTGGTAAAAATTGGTTTCAATTGCTCTTTAAGTCTCCTTAGGCAGAGGGTTCAGTTACTTATTCCTCCCCCTTCTGTCATTGTTTGCATGCTATCCTCATTAAAATATGAAAACCTATAAATGTTTGGGTGGTTTTAGTTAAAGCAGACACTGTTTTTTCATCTCCGTGATTTTGACAAAGATCAGATCACTGTACATCTGCGAGAAGAAGTGCAACTGTTGCCGGAAAGATCTGAACTACTTTGCATTCTTTCCAAAATGAGCAATTAAACATATATAGATTATTGGTAGGTAAGGTAAAGTCTGTTGGGTTTTTACACCCAAGCCTAGTGGCTCATCAGGCCGGTGCTTATCCCCGGTTTCTGTAATGTGAAGCGACCAGTAGTTCAACAAAACCATTTATATTATATAAAGATTATTGGATTATCTATAAAATAGGTACACATCCAATCATCCAAAAAAAACAAACATTTAAAAAAAATAATGAGTATGTTTTGAATGTTTATGTAAATGATTGGTATCTCACTCTATCAGGAACTGTGTAGCCATGGCTGATACAGAGGAAGTGATGGAGGAGGAAGTACTGTACGTATCATCCCACTGATACATCTTTCCAATAATTTTAGTTCCTTCTGTAATGTTGACTGCATGACTTCTCTTTCTGTGTATATGTTGTGCTTTGATTCCATAGGGAAGAAGGTAAGATCGCCGAAAAGGTCACTCTCCTTTTTATCTTGCCTATTAATTAGCATTTATTTATCTATTAATTAGTTAATATTCATGTATGAAGGTGAATTGGTCCCTTTTGAAGCTGCAAATTGATGCAGCTGTAAATTCTTTTTTATAATCATAGGTTGTAGAAATAGTGTATGTAGTGTGAACATACAGTAGATTCACTCTCTGTCTCAATCATTTGCCAAACTATTTAGTCCTATTAAGGCCGCAGGGATGCTGGAGCCTGTCTCAGCCAATACTTGGTGAAAATCATCAGACACATGGCTATTCACATCTGGGGGCAATCTGAACAGTGGGAGGGAACCGGAGTACCCGGGGGTAACCCATGGAAGTATAGAAAGAAAATGCAATCTCCACACACAAAAGCCTGAGCCCCGGGATTCTAACCCACGTCCATCATGCTGCGAGGCGGAAATTTAAACCCCTGCACCACCCTGCCTTTGTATACCAAAATATAGGATCTAACAAGCTTCTGTAGCATCAAGCAACTAAGAGTTCGACTCTAGTACCCAGTATTTTTCTTACGGGTACCCAGTTATACTACTGGGTGGACAGAGGCACACTTGTGGTTAAGACCTTGCTCAGGGGTCTTAGCATGGAATTCAAACCCACAAATTCTTAATCATGATTTCAGCACAGGAACCACTACTACACCACCGAACCCAATGATATAGATTCAATAGATTACTAATTCCTTGAAAAAATGTACAGATTTTGCAAAGAAATAAGGTTAAGAGTTCTTGGCTTCATAACTTTGTATTTCTGTTCAAACTGATGAACACTTAATTGTTAGTTACTGTTTTTTCATGTCTAACTCTGTGCCTTATCTAGATGTTGTATGATCAAAGATATATCTTCTTCTTTTTTCCTTTCGGCTTTTCCCTTCAGGGGTTGCCACAGCGAATCATCTGCCTCCATCTCACCCTATCCTTTGCATTTTTTTTCTCTTACACCAACTACCTTCATGTCCTCCTTCACCACATCCATAAATCTTCTCTTTGGTCTTCCTCTGGGCCTTCTGCCTGGTAGTTCCAACCTCAGCATCCTACTACCAATATACTCACTATCCCTCCTCTGTACATGTCCAAACCATCTCAATCTAGCCTCTTTGATCTTGTCTCCAAAACGTCTTACATGTGCTGTCCCTCTGGTGTACTCATTCCTGATCCTATCCATCCTCGTTACTCCCAAAGAGAACCTCAACATTTTCATCTCTGCTTCCTCCAGCTCTGCCTCCTGTCTTTTCCCCAGTGCCGCTGTTTCTAAACCATACAACATCGCTGGCCTCATCACCATCTTGTACACTTTTCCTTTCATTCTTGCCGATACCTTCCTATCACACATCACACCGGACACTTTTCTCCAACCATTCCAACCAGCCTGCACACGCTTCTTCACCTCTTTTCCAAACTCTCCATTGCTCTGGATTGTTGAGCCTAAGTACTTAAAATCCTCCACCTTCCTTATCTCTGCTCCCTGTAATCTCACCGTTCCTGTTGGGTCCTTGTCATTCACACACATGTATTCTGTCTTACTGAGGCTAACCTTCACTCCCCTCCTTTCCAGGGCATACCTCCACCTGTCTAAATTTTCCTGCACTTGTTCTCTGCTCTCACTACAGATCACAATGTCATCCGCAAACATCATAGTCCACAGATATTCTTGTCTAACCTCGTCTGTCAGCCTATCCATCACCATAGCAAACAAGAAGGGGCTCAGAGCTGATCCTTGATGCAGTCCTACCTCCACCTTGAACTCTTTAGATAGATAGATAGATAGATAGATAGATAGATCACAGTATCACTACAGTAGCTCCAGAATTATTGTCATCTTTTCAAAACACTTGTGGGGCACAGGGACATGGACAACTACTAGTACTTACCCATCACTGTTCCAGCACCTGCAATTTCTAGGCAGTCTCTTATCCAAGTCCTACCCTGCTTAGCTTTCATGATTATACAGGATTATAGAAATCACAGGGTTCATGAGAGAGACACAAGCAGTAGTTGCCAGAAATTATCAAGGCCCTTTATTCCTGGATTTACACTGGAGCACAATGTCCACAATCTCCATAATTTACGCAGCTCATGGTGAGTATAAGGGGTTATGATGATCTCAAGGGAACTTGGTGGACTCGTGATGATCATGCTGATTGTGGAAAAAAATTTGATTGCCAAAAATTTTGTGTCAATAATTAGACTGTATCACAATTTGATTCCAATTGTGATAGAATGTGGGAATCATAGTAGAGTGCAGTAGAGCTTAACAGACCTTAATAGAGCTTAAAAGACCCTGCCATTGTATGGGATCTTGATGAACTTGGAAACTTGATGTGCCATCCTTCAAGTTTCATCTCTTGGATGCACGATGCCTTCTTTTCAAACGTTCCATCATTCTCTTAAATCATAGCCTTTCATGCTTTTATTTGAATGATGTAGATTGTGGACATCGTGCCCCAATGTAAACCCAGGGTTAATATTGCTGCATGCCGCTTGGCAACCCTCAGACCAGTTTTCATCTTGTCATTTTATCAGTTTTTCAGGGACATCCAGTTCTTTCTACTGTGCCACTCTGTTGATGACTGACTTCAATTTGATCATGTCTAATGCCTTGGAAAAAAGTTGTCCTCTTTTCCTACCTGACACATTTTAACAGCGATATCTCTTTGATACTTTGAGCTTTGTAGACTTTTTATATCCCCTGTATATCCGTGTCCACATAGAAGTGAGCTTTTGATATTCTCATCCCATTCACTGACTCAAGTTACACTCATGGGCTGAAAATACGAAGAGATTGCTTACTTAGTGTGTCTCGGAGTGTCTTAGATTCCACTATATTCTCCTCTCATTTCATTCATCAGTATTATTATAGCTATTCTGGATGTAAAGCCTTGCTTTAATACTTACATTTAGCTCCTATTTTCAAAATGAAAAGCAAATTACCAGATATATGATACATTTACCAATCTTTACCAATTTATGTACACTCAGTTGAGGAGGAAATCATTGAAGAAGGTAAAGCTTTGGTTCAGTGTTGACTTGCTGTGAGCTGCATGCTTGTATTCACGCTGTTAACACTAGTGACGTGGTGTAAGGTTAGCACTGGTTCATATAACATACCCTTGTTTTGTATACACGCATACACAACCCCCATGTTGTCCCTGTCATAATATCGGATTTAGCTCCTGCTATATACTCTTTCCTGTTCAGTTTGCTAATAGTGAAATTTTAATGTAGTTGTGTGTGTGTGTGTGTGTGTGTGTGTGTGTGTGTGTGTGTGTGTGTGTGATTTCATGTAGACTAACACTGCATCAGATATTTTCATCTCATTTACTGAACTGCTTAAACCTATTAGGGTGGTTGGAGCCTAACTCAGGGAACACTGGGCAAAGGCAGGGTGCACCCTGAGCAGCTCTGTGGTGATATTGCATGATGAAAATGATGAAAATGATGAAAATGGTGACACAGACCTTGGTAGTCATTGTATATTTTCTTGTGACAAAAGTTAGAAAAGGCCCTTTAGTAGTGAGCGTTATTTGATTTATTCTAAACTGTGTTTATTCTATTATTATTATTATTATTATTATTATTATTATTGATAATTTCATGGGTGTTATCAATTTTATTTTCTTATACCAGTGCCTCCCCCTGAAGTGGAAGGTAAAACACATTTTATTCCTTTGAGTTTCCAATATTCAGTAAGCTTGCATCTGAATATTAGTTTATGCAGTCATTCATTTATAATTTATTACATTTATTTATCACTTGTATTTTTATATATAATTTTAAAATATTTTTAATAATTATATAATTGTATATATATTTTGAATATTATACCTTTATTCACATTTATTGTTCTTTGTATCCATTTTTATCTTATTTTCTTCTAAAGCACCTTCGCAGGAAGTTGAAGGTAACATTGCATGACTTATTTTAACTATAAAATTTTCACTGCAGCTTAAATATAGCAATTCTAAGTAGTTATTAATGGGTCAGAGTGAGTAGCGAAAAATTATGTTAACATTGGATCTCCTGCTAAAGATTCCAAACAATAATTATGATAATATTAAATTTTTTCACTTAAATACTAAAACATCAGCCTGTATCTCATATTCTCTTCATATTTTCACATCAGAGCCAGAAGTTGAAGAAGAAGGTAACAAAACACTTCCTCACTGGCTTTCTAATCACATTTTTTTTCTTATTTAGCCATCATGACAATGTTATTGTTTTACCACGTTTCTTCTGTAATGGTATACTCCATAGTGCATTATAATGTGCAATAAAATCTTCATATTAACATTTTATAACTCCAAGTCTAAGACACATTTTTCATATTTTCATATCAGAACCAGAAGCTGAAGTAGAAGGTAACAACACAGTGATACACTCGCTTCTTCTTCCCATTTTCCTCACACAGCTGTCATGACCCTGATATTGTTGTGCTATCTTTTGTCCACAGTAACATATAGTACATTGCAATGTGCAATAAAAATGTAAAAATTACATTTCCAAGTCTAAGCTGCATTTTTTCATGTTTTAATATCAGAACCAGAAGCTGAAGAAGAAGGTAAAAACACAGTAATGCACTCACTTTCTTTTCATCTTTTACCACATAGCCTTCATGACACTGATATTGTTCTGCTGGCTTTCATCCAGAATAATGTCGAGTGCATTACAGTTTGCAAGAACATTTTCTTATTAAGTCTTGTACACATTTTTTATGGTTTCATATCAGAACCAAAATCTGAAGTAGAAAGTGACTGCCTTATTATATATATATATATTTTCCTCATCTCAAAAACTTCTACCAACTAATTTTGAGCGGAGCAGTTATACGGATTTAACTTTATTTATTTAACCATGATATCGCTGACTTTCGTCAAGAGTAGCTGCATAGCCATCAGCGTGTTTCTGCGCCTTGCTAAGGGTTGTGTCAGGAAGGGCATCCGACGTAAAAACCTACGCCAAATCAAACATGCGATTCATTAATATGACTTCCATGAAGATGAAGGCATATGATCCGCTGTGGTGACCCCTGAAGGGAACAGCCGAAAGGAAAAGAAGACGAGGAAGAAGATACTCACATATTACACACTCTACAGAACGTTATTATTTCTCACTCTTCTATTCTGCTACTTATTTTGGGCACAATGGCTAGAGAAGCAGATTTGGGACCCAAAGGTTGCTGGTTAGATTCAAAAGACATCAGGAAAAGTGTGTGGTGACGGAGAAAGTAAGCAGCACCTTCCCTTTTCCACCTTCATGGTTGAAGTGCCCTTGAACAAAGCACCCAACTGCTCCCTGAGTGATCCAGTGTGACTGCCCACTGCTCAGCGTGTACGTGTGCTCAGTGTTTGTGTGTCTGCTCATTTTAAATGAGTTAAATTCATTCATTCATTTTCTGAACCGCTTCATCCCAATTAGGGTCACAGAGAGGCTGGCATCCATCTCAGCCATCTGGCAGAGTGGACCCTGGAGAGCGCGCCATGCCATTGCAGGGCAGAAACACACTGACGGCAATGTAGCTATACTTGATGAAAGTCAGCAATTGTTCTTTTACAGCCTTTCAGCATAGACAATGACAGACATGACCAGCCTTTGGTAACCCAGTTAGCTGCACGGGGAAGGGGGGGGCAGCAGTGATAACCATTAATAGAGGGGCTTGAACCCCCAACCTTAGGATCAGTGATTCAGTAATGCCTACTACTAGGCCAATATTGTCCCAAGAGTTAAATGCAGAGACAAATTCCCCTTGTGGAATTAAGATAGTAATTTTTGATTTTGATATACTATGGAATTGTTAGGATTTCTCTCTATATAAGTTGTAGTAGTAGTAGTATTAGTAGGCCCCCGTCAGTCTTGAAGAACTATGGAGCTGCGCTCTGGCTGGTATCCCGGCTGGTGATACTCTCCAGTGATAGTCTCCAGTGCGCAGAGCCTGGGTAGGAAGTATGGAGGACAGGCTGTTACCCAAGCAGCAAGTCCCCCCTCTCGGCGCCACCAGAAGGGTCCAGTGGAAGGGAAGCTGATACGACTGGGTTCCAGTGTTGCTGCAGGAGTTGCCAGAATGAACTGCCTCAGGGGACTCTGACTCCCGATTAGAAACACGCTGACGGTCTTGCAGCCTACTCTTGTCAAAACTCAGCAATGGTTCTTTTACATGCCTCACACCATAGACAGTGAGCGACATGGTCAGCCTTTGATAACCCAGTTAGCTGCACTTGGGGGGGGTCAGTGACAACCTTTGTGTCCTTTTTTATATACATACAGTGGTACCTCACCTTACGAAATTAATCCGTTCCATAGCCTTTTTCTTAACCTGGATTTTTCGTAAATTGAACTGCATTTTACATGTAAAATGCGTGATTCGTTCCAAGGCCCCCAATACTACCCATAAACCCTTTAAAAATTATAAAAGCATACCTTTTAAGACCTCCTTCTGCTTCAATATTGTACCTATGGTAGACGGGTTTGGCCATATTCCTTTGCGATATCACGTGCCGGCTTCCTCTTTTCACTCACACCGGAAATCTCACGCGCGTGTGTGTGTGTGTGTGTGTGTGTTGACCATGTCTTCTCAGCAGAGTTATAATCTTACAAATGTTTATGGAAGGTTAAAAGCCTGAGTCAAAAAACAGTAACTCTGTCCCTTACACAAAAACATTATGGCTGATGCAGCTCTTACAAATGTTTATGCAAGGTTTAAAGCCTGAGCCAAAAAATAAAGTTGCAATGAGCACACTCGAAAAACTCGTGAACAAGATGCTGCTCAAAGGAGCTGCGTCATCCCTCCTAGCCAATGCGAGGCCAGCGGGGCGGGATGTTGGGAGATAGCCAATGGGAGGGAGCTGTGTCATCCCTCCTAGCCAATGGGAGGCCAGCGGGGCGGGATGTTGGAAGATAGTCAATGGGAAAGCAACTCATGCATTGTTTGAATATTTGAATGGCACGTTTGGCTTGTTTTGTAAGGAGAACTTGTTTCGTATACAGTGACAAAAAATTTTGGAAAATCTTTTTTGTAACCTGGATTTTTCATTTGCTGGGACTATCGTAAGGTGAGGTACCACTGTATGTGTATATATATATAAAAATATATATATATATATATATACATACGTAGACACACACAGTGTGTATATATATATATATGTGTATATATATATATATATATATATATATATATATATATATATATATATATATATATATAAAGTTGTACACACAAAACAACCACAATCGAGAATTTGTTTCACTGTTAATAGATATACATGTTATATTATGTCTGCTAACTGTATGACTTGGGCATGTAGGTCATTTGTGCATGTGCGTGTAGGCATGCATGTAGGTCATTTGTGTACCCCCCCCCAAAAAAAAAAAAAAATATATATATATATATATTACATCCCATAATGCAGTGTTTATTAGTACTGTTATCTAATTATCTATTGTCCATCTGAACAGTGACAGTCAGAACACTGGGTTGGTACTGGCTCCAATTAACATTTTACAAATTTAAGAAAACTGTGAAAGCTATTTTAATTTTATTTGTCACAAGTTTTTGTAATTTGTGAAATGCACAATATGTCCTAATGAATTTTTGTTATTGTTGCTGTTTAAAATCATTAGCCCCAGCTGAGGAGGAGCCCACAGGTAATTCAGCTTTCTCCCCCTTTATAATATACACATATTATACATTAATTTTGCTGAACCACTTAATCCTAATATAGACATTTAGAGACAACCTAAAAGCAGAGCACCCATATAATTTCTCTTACCTAACAATTGCTTTTAAACCCTGTGTGCATATCCTATGTTTATCAATATTAATTCATTTTAATAGCATGTTCATTGAAAGGAATAAAAATGCAGTAACCAAACACGTAATCATTGTCTTGGCATGGAAACTATATGAAAAAAAAATAAATAAATTGTTTAGTTGTGAATTGTTTATTCTCTAAAATGTATGATATTATTTTATTATAAATAACAATTTGCTACTAAATATCTAAGAAGTCATTTACCATAGTAAGAGTGCGAGCAAGTATCAGTAGGATGAAAAGACTTCAATGCGAGCTCCGCTATCACCACAGGGTAGTGAACTACCATTCCATCGAATAGGTTTACTTCCATAAGTACATTATATGTACCACAAACTTTATACATTTCGGCTTTTTCCCTTTATCAGGGGTCGCCACACCGAATGATTTGCATGTTTGATTTGAGTTTTTTTGCATCGGGATGCCCTTTCTGACACAACCCTTTAAGCAAGGGACAGAAACACGCTGACGGCTTTGCAGATACTCTTTACGAAAGTCATCAATGGTTCTTTTACATGAACCTCTCACCATAGACAGTGAGCGACATGGACAGCCTTTGATAACCCAGTTAGCTGCACTGGGGGGACAAGTGACAACCTTGTGGAGCGTGGGGTTCGAACCACCAACCTTAGGATCAGCGATCCAGCACCCTATACTACGAGGCCACAACTGCCCCTAAACTAAAAAACAAGATTATCAACTGCAAATGGCATATAGAATTCTGTTTACACTGTTCAGAAAGTGTATTGTATTTTATTTAAAAAGTGTAGTTTAACAATTAATAGTTTGGAAGATAGATTATCATCAGTCAGACATTCATTCCCAATATAACGATTATACAGTGGCATGAGAAATATCACCACATTCATTCTATGTGTATATGTATGCTGGAAGGACACCATAGGTGCTTTTTGATGTTCCAAAAAAACACAAAGGTTAGATCTCTAAAGCCAATCTCAGCCAACTCTGGGTAAAGGTGGGGTACGTGCTGAACAGCTTGCCGGATCATCGCAGGGCCGGCACATATAAACATTCACATTCACAAGTAATTTGGAACAGCCTAATGTGTATTTCTTCGGATGAAACCAGAATACCTGCAGGAAACGCGCAAGCCCGGAGGAGAACATACAAACTCCACACAGAAATTCCCAAGACCAGGACTCAAACCAAGGACCTTTTTGCTGTGAAGTGGACATTCTAATCACTGCACCTACGTTTTTTTTTTTTTTTCACTCAGATATAGAACAACAATCTAACAGCTCAAAACTGAGATAAACAATTTCATGGTTCAACACAACAGCTAACTTTTTAAAAATATATTTATCATCTAATAGAAATAATTTTCAATATTTTATTATACAGTAAGTGTGATCTTAAATCAGCAAAATGAAATTATGCCTAGAGCAAGTGGCAAGTGAACATATCTTCTATTCAGTATAGAACTTCTGTATTGTGCATATTACTCTTAAATCCAATACTACTGTAATGCTAATGTTGATGTCATTGCTTATTGTAGATGAGCTGAAACCAAAGCCAAAGTAAGACTTTTTTAATTAAATATATATTTTTCAATTATTGCAATGTTGACATATTCAATGCTCCATTAACCGAAATTAAAAATGAAAACTTTTTTAGAATGTTCATCCAAAATATTACTGCTCCAAAGATTCCAGAGGGAGAAAAAGTGGACTTTGATGTAAGTGTATTAAAAATGAATAAATGCTAATAGACACAAAAATAAATACGTACTATATAAAGTGTTGATTTTTTTTTTTTTCAACATATCTGAACAAGCACAAATTTCACACTCTTTGATGCAATTCCTGATGATAAAGGTGATATAACTGAACAAGCCCACTTGGAACATTATATTTTTCAATCATTTATTAAATAAAGGTAATATTCTTCTTTGGATAAAGTAAGTATACCATTGGTTGGCCTCAGAAGCTTTGCTCCCTACTGTTCTCAACCTCTGTAGACTGTGTCTAAAGTGTGAAATGTGTACAGGAAGACTAACAACAATGGAAAACTAACAACAATGGAAATGGGCTAGAGCCCATTCTGGTAGTGTCCCATCAACCTACATCTCTTCTCTGTTTTCTGCTCATCATGGTTGTAAAAAATGGAGCCAACCAATAACTGAAAGGGGTGGGGATATTTGATCTAACTTAAGCTTTCGAGACCAATATGGACCCCCAGATCCCACTTTGAGAAGTTAATATAGAGACAGTTAGGGTAGTGTAGGTACCCTAAGATCTTGTG
The DNA here is from genome assembly GCA_024760905.1 of Plotosus lineatus. Lineage (NCBI taxonomy): Eukaryota > Metazoa > Chordata > Actinopteri > Siluriformes > Plotosidae > Plotosus > Plotosus lineatus. The sequence continues at coordinate 21,504,015 of CM045733.1, forward strand.
TCAAACTAAAATATAATGGGGTGGGGGTGGGGGTTGGGGTGTCCATCCAACAGGACATTCACAGGAAGCGCCAAGAAAAGGACTTGTCAGAACTGCAGTCCCTAATTGAGGCTCACTTCATCCAACGAAAGAAGGATGAGGAGGAACTCATTGCTTTGGTCAACAGAATTGTAAGTACTCTACAAGTCTTTGGTGACTTCTGTCCCAGTCTAGCAGGACTTTCTAAAAAATTAAATGCTCACTTAATATGCAGGAGAAGCGACGTACTGAGAGAGCAGAGCAACACAGGATCCGGGCAGAGAAAGAAAAGGAAAGACAGGCCCGTCTGGCAGTGAGTGACACCTCTTCCATCCAATCTTTTCAAACATACTTTTCAGGAAGCTTGGGGGGGGAAAGCATGGAAAGAGTCAAACTTTTGGAAGAATAAATCTATTGACTATTATTTATAGGAGGAGAAGGAAAGAAGAGAGCAGGAGGAACAGAGGAAGAAGCAAGATGAAGATGCTAAAAAGAAAAAGGCTCTCACTAACATGACACACCAGTATGGTGGAATACAGCAGAAGGTCAGAACTACAAAATGAATGGTGTGATTATTTGTGTGGAGATGTTTAAAGTACAGTGGTACCTCACCTTACGATAGTCCCAGCAAACAAAACCTCCAGGTTACGAAAAACATTTTCCAAAATTTTTTGTCTCTGTATACGAAACAAGTTCTCCTTACGAAATGCGCCAAACGCGACATTCAAACATTCAAACAATGCATGAGCTGCTCTTCCAACATCCTGCCCTACTGGCTTCCCATTGGCTAGGAGGGATGAGCTAGGATGCAGCTCCCTCCCATTGGCTATTATGGAGCTGCATCTCCCATAATGCTTTTCATGTAAAGGACAGAGTTACTGTTGTTTCATGAGTTTTTTTGAGTGTGCTCATTGCTTTATTTTTTGACTCAGGCTTTTAACCTTCCATGAACATTTGTAAGATTATAAGTCTGCTAAGAAGACATGGTCAACACACACGCGCGTGCGCGCACGCACACACACATACACACACACACACACACACACACACACACACACACACACACACGTGCACACTTGAAAAGAAGAAGTGGGCTCGTGGCATGCGGTTGAGTGATATCGCAAAGGAATATGGCCAAACCCGTCTACCATCGGTACGATATTGAAGTAGAAGGAGGTCTTAAAGGGTATGCTTTTATAATTTTTAAAGGGTTTAGGGGTAAATTTGGGGGCCTTGGAACGAATCACGCGTTTCAAATGCGGTTCAATTTACGAAAAATCCAGGTTAAGAAAAAGGATTAATTTCGTAAGGCGAGGTACCACTGTATTTTAAAGGTTGTCAACCTAGAGATTACTAATTTGAATCCAGGTTGATGCAACTCATAGCAATCACCAGCCAATCCATGGACATTTGTGAGCTCATTCGTACAAAAGAGGCTGATGTCGCTGCGTTAGGCCACCTCCAAATGCGCAGGTTTAGCAGTTTATAAAGACACGGGTGGCAGCAAAGTCATGGAGGAGATAAGTGCATGCATGTTCCCCTTCCTGGTTGGTGGTGGTTGTATGTGACAGTGAGACACCACCTGACAGCTGGGAATTAGACAAGACTAAAATGGGGGGGGGGGGAGATTTCAAGCATTCATTGATTATTAAGATCATAAGATCACTTTTTGACGACTAAATTAGATTAGAATTATCACAGAACTCCTTCAAAACAGTTAACTATCACTCACACAGTTGCCAAACCATTTACTCCTACTTGGCTCTTGGGGAGGTTGGAGCCTATCTCTGCCAACACTGGGCAAAGGACACCCACACAAGTATGAGGAGAACATGCAAACTCCACATAGTACCAGTTAGCCTGTTACTTGAACCCAAGACCTTGTTGTTGTTGTGAGGCAGACATGTTACTATTTATTTTTATTTACTCATTTTGTCAATTTATCTATCTATCTGTCTATCTAGTGCCTGAGTCGTAGGACGACCATTGGCGACTCGCCATGAAGGATAACACCCTGGTTATCATCTTCATGGAGGTTTTCTTGGCAGGATTAGTGCAGTGGTTTGCTACTGGCTTCTGCACGATGTGAACCTACGGGCAATTTAGAACGGCCAATTAACCTACTGTGCATGTTTTTGGATTGTGGGAGGAAACCCATGCAAGCACGGCGAGAACATGCAAACTCCACACAGAAACGCCCAGGCTGGGAATCGAACCCAGGCCTTCTTGCTGTGAGGCGGACGTGCTAACTACTACGCCAATGTGCCGCCTGTCAATTTATATTAGGGCTAATTCCTGCCGGTTTGAAGTTCGGATATGCATGTGTAGTGTGTACATTTGTTGTTCCAGTCAAGAATCATATTTATAAACTGAGAAAAACTGTCCACTGGGAATATCTCATGGAAAAAACTGAAGTAGGAAACAAAGAGAGAGAGTACTTTTTATGTGAGCTTATGGTTCATACCATGATATCTTTATTATTTTGATCACGTTTCAGTACTTGGCCCTGCTCAACATCTAATGCTTTTGATATTAAATTGATGTCAGAGCTTTTCACTTTGAAGCAGCGTGTGCATCTTATTCTGACATTTCATCCTGACAGATGGAGGGTCGTAAAGGGGGAAAGAAACAGACTGAGAGGGAGAAGAAGAAAAAGATCCTGGCTGATAGGAGGAAGCCACTCAACATCGACCATCTGTCTGAGGATAAATTGAAGTGAGCCATTGCCCTGTGACTCGAAAAATTCACTCGGTGGCCACTTTAGCCCCCAGATCAAGTTCTGAAAATGTTTGATGTTAGAATATGTTACTTGATTCCACAGAGAGAAGGCCAACGAGCTGTGGCAGAGGATGATGGAGCTGGAGGCTGAGAAGTTTGACCTTAGTGAGAAACTGAAGCGACAGAAATATGACGTAAGTGTTTAGTTAATTTTGATACAAATGTAAACACCAGAATTTTACAACTATTTTATAGGTAATTATCATTTCACTGAGATACATTTTAAGAACTTATGACTTCACTATGAATTGAAATGATATTAACAGATACAGGGAATGCAGCCATGAGGTGGGGGGGGCACTAACCAGTGTCTCTCCCCCTCATGCTGGTCCCAAGCCCGGAGAAATGCAGAGGGTTGTGTCAGGAAGGGCATCCGACGTAAAACCAATGCCAATTATTTATGATACAAATCAAAAGTATTACCTCCATACCGGATCGGTCGAGGCCCGGGTTAACAACGACCGCCATCAGTGCTGTCAATCAACAGGGTGCTGATGGAAATTGGACTACTGTTGGTCGTAGACGTCGAAGAAGGAGAGGTGGGAGGCGTGTCCGTAGGCAGAGAGAGAAGAGGAAAGGCACGAGTCTAGGACTGAGAGTGGGGACTTTGAATGTTGGAACTATGCACAGAAAAGGGAGAGAGCTGGTTGACATGATGCAGAGGAGGAAGGTGGACATACTGTGTGTTCAGGAGACCAGGTGGAAAGGTAGCACAGCTAAAAGCTTAGGAGCAGGGTTTAAGCTATTTTATCACGGTGTGGATGGGAAGAGAAATGGAGTCGGAGTCATCTTGAAGGAGGAGTTTGTCAGGAATGTTCTAAAAGTGAAGAGTGTCAGACAGAGTGATGAGTCTCAAGTTAGAAATTGAAGGTGTAATGCTCAATGTTGTTAGTGCTTATGCCCCACAGGCAGGATGTGAGCTAGAAGAGAAGGAGAGATTCTGGAGTGACTTAGATGAAGTGATGCAGAGTACCACCAGAGGTGAAAGAGTGGTCATTGGTGCAGACTTCAATGGACATGTTGCTGCAGGCAACAGAGGGGACGAGGAAGTGATGGGCAGGTTTGGTATCCAGGACACGCAGAAGGACAGATGTTGATAGATTTTGCAAAAAAAATGGAAATGGCTGTGGTGAATACTTTCTTTGAGAAGAAACAGGAGCATAGGGTGACTTATAAAAGCGGAGGTAGGAGCTCACAGGTAGACTACATCTTGTGTAGGCGATGTAATTTGAAGGAAGTCAGTGACTGCAAAGTCATCGAGGGTGAGAGTGTTGCCAAACAGCATAGGATGGTGGTGTGCAGGATGACTCTGATGGTGAGAAAGGTGAAAAAGGCAAAGGCAGAGCAGAAGACAAAGTGGTGGAAGCTGAAAAAGGAAGAGTGTCGTGTTGTCTTCAAGGAGGAGTTGAAACAGGCTTTGGGTGGCCAGGAAGTGCTTCCAAATGACTGGACAACCACAGCAAATGTGATCAGGGACACAGGTAGGAGAGTACTTGGTGTGTCCTCTGGAAGGAAAGTAGATAAGGAGACTTGGTGGTGGAATGAGGAAGTGCAGGAGTGTGTACAAAGGAAGAGGTTAGCCAAGAAGAAGTGGGACATTGAGAGGACCAAAGAGAGTAAACAGGAGTACAGGGAGACACAGCGTAAGGCGAAAGTAGCAGTGCCTAAGGCCAAACAGAGGGCGTATGATGACTTGTATGATAGGTTGGATAGTAAAGAGGGAGAAAATGATCTATACAGGTTGGCACAGCAGAGAAATAGAGATGGGAAGGACGTGCAGCAAGTTAGATTGATAAAGGACAGAGAGGAAACTCTATTGACTAATGACAGAAGTGTGCTGGGAAGATGGAAAGAGTACTTTGAAGAGCTGATGAATGAGGAAAATGAGAGAGAAAAAAGAGTAGAAGAGGTAACCATTGAGGAGCAGGATGTAGCAAAGATCAGTAAGGGTGAAGTGAGAAGGGCATTGAAGAGGATGAAGAATGGAAAGGCAGTTGGTCCTGATGATATACCTGTGGAGGTATGGAAGTGTCTAGGAGAGGTAGCAGTAGATTTTCTGACAAGAACATTCAACAAGGTCCTAGAGAGTGAGCAGATGCCGGAGGAGTGGAGGAGAAGTGTGCTGGTGCCCATTTTTAAGAACAAGGGAGACGTGCAGAGTTGCAGCAACTACAGAGGGATAAAGTTGATGAGCCATACGATGAAGTTATGGGAAAGAATAGTGGAAGCTAGACTAAGGGCAGAGGTCAGCATTTGTGAACAACAGTTTGGTTTCATGCCAAGAAAGAGCACCACAGATGCAATGTTTGCTTTGAGGATGTCAATAGAGAAGTACAGAGAAGGTCAGAGGGAGCTACATTGTGCCTTTGTGGATCTGGAAAAAGCATATGACAGGGTGCCGAGAGAAGAACTGTGGTATTGCATGAGGCAGTCTGGAGTGGCAGAGAAGTATGTTAGAGTGGTGCAGGACATGTATGAGAGATGTAAGACAGTGGTGAGGTGTGCTGTCGGTGTGACCGACGAATTCAAGGTGGAGGTGGGACTGCATCAAGGGTCAGCTCTGAGCCCCTTCTTGTTTGCTATGGTGATGGACAGGCTGACAGACGAGGTGAGACAAGAATCTCCATGGACTATGATGTTTGCAGATGACATCGTTATCTGTAGTGAGAGCAGAGAACAAGTGCAGGAAAATCTAGAGAGGTGGAGGTATGCCCTGGAAAGGAGAGGAATGAAGATTAGCCTCAGAAAATCAGAATACATGTGTGTGAATGAGAAGGACCCAGGAGGAACGGTGATGTTACAGGGAGCAGAGATAACGAAGGTGGAGGATTTTAAGTACTTAGGCTCAACAATCCAGAGCAATGGAGAGTGTGGAAAAGAGGTGAAGAAGCGTGTGCAGGCAGGCTGGAATGGTTGGAGAAAAGTATCCGGTGTGATGTGCGATAGGAGAGTGTCAGCAAGAATGAAGGGAAAAGTGTACAAGATGGTGGTGAGGCCAGCGATGTTGTATGGCTTAGAAACAGTGGCGCTGAGGAAAAGGCAGGAGGCAGAGCTGGAGGTAGCGGATATGAAAATGTTTAGGTTCTCCCTGGGAGTAATGAGGATGGATAGGATCAGAAATGAGTATATCAGAGGGACAGCCCACGTAAGATGTTTTGGAGACAAAGTCAGAGAGGCTAGATTGAGATGGTTTGGACATGTACAGAGGAGGGATAGTGAGTATATTGGCAGTAGGATGCTGAGGTTGGAACTACCAGGCAGAAGGCCTCGAGGAAGACCGAAGAAGAGATTTATGGATGTGGTGAAGGAAGACATGAAGGTCGTTGGAGTCAGAAAAGAAGATGCGGAGGACAGGGTGAGGTGGAGGCGGATGATTTGCTGTGGCGACCCCTGAAGGGAACAGCCGAAAGTAAAAGAAGAATTAACAGATACAGGGTCACCAAAAGTCAAGTCTCTGGAGGGAAGCAATGCATAGAGACATCATGGGCGTCCCTGTCTAAAATTGTCATTTGCTTGCAGATGACTCTTCTCCAGGCCCGAGTCAGTTCATCATCAGTTCATTTTCTGTACCCGCTTAATCCCAATTAGGGTCACGGGGAGGCTGATCTCCCAACTCCGGGCGAGGGCAGAGTACACTCTGGACAGCTCGCCAGGCCATCGCAGGGCGGAAATACGCTGACGGCTATGCAGCTACTCTTATTGAAAGTCAGGAATAGTTCTTTTACATGCCTCACACCATAGACAGTGAGAGACCTGGCCGGTCATTGATAACCCAGTTAGCTGCATTGGGAGGGGACAGTGACAACCTTGTGGAGAGTGGGACTTGAACCCCCAACCTTTGGATCAGTGATCCAGCGCCCTATACCACTAGACCACCACTGCCCCAGGCCCAAGTCAGTGAACATCAAAAGTTGTAAGTAGTTGGTTGTGTGGACGGTGACCTCACTCCTGTGTAGCTTGCTGCCAGTAGCTATACTCAGACTTATTATCTCGGGTCTGGAGGCTCGCTTACTTGGTCATGGCTGCAGGTGTGTCTGGTAGGGTTCGGTCAGGGGTGGCTTCTCATGCACATGCAGACCTTTCTCATCCACAGGTTCCCTTCTTGCTGGTCTAGACAATCTGTCGTGTTGTCTTTTTTGCACTTAGCAAAGCTTCCATGTGTGTTCCTTTCAGATCACTCAACTACTGGCTCGTGTCAGGGATCACCAGAGGTAAGTCCACTGAGCCACACTGGTCATTGTTCCTCAATGGTCACAGAGCCCTGGACTGGCAGTACAACCTGACGTTTTTGTCATTTTGACAGGAGCTGGTCAATAATGCCATGTTGTGAATATGAATGCTTTTATAACAGGTTTTCGGATAAATTCAGATATCAAGTGTGCCAAACATAAACATGCAGGACACGCAAGTCTGTCAGGACTTTGAGACCAATAAATGCCCCGAGGAGTGAGCTCAGAGCATGTGATCCAGCGCAATCACAAAATCATAGGAAAATCTTGAGGGTTTGTAAAGATAGATGGATAGATGGATTGGTACATACATATATAAATACATACATACATTATTAATCCCAGAGGGAGATTCGCAAAAAGGCTGCCTAATATGATGTAATCCTACTATCATCAGTTACGCAGTTACGTGACTCTTTGACCTCCTGTACGACTTTTATTTTAAATTTTATACTGGCTGTATTAGCACATAAGCAGCTCAACATTTTTAGACTGTAACATTTCTGTAATAATCAATCAAGAGAAGAAATTTTAAAATTTGTTTTTAAGCCAGAGGCTCTTCAGGGGAAAGGTGGGTTTAATGCAAGTAACCTAATCTACTTTTGTAAAAAAAAAAAATAATAATAATAATGAATTATTTATTTAGAAAAGGACATGATAACACATAATTTTGTATCCTGTATGAAATACAGTGGTGTGTGTTTTTGCATAGATGCTTTCTCATTTGGCTTTCAGTCGTGGGTGCTGTCTTAATCTTAACACATGTAACTTGTATTTAATTTTTATAATTTAATAAATAAATAAACATGTTACTCGCTAGATATAAAGAGCTGGGGCTATGAAGTTAAATTGAAAATGATGTCAGGGTATCCAAGTAAACAAAGATGATAGCTCATTTATTTAAATAAGAATGATCCTTCTTATATTTTGTGCTGTTCAATAGAGAAGTATCTTTTATTTGAATTTATACAGAGTTACTTACTTTTTAAATCTAATTTATACAACTGAGCACATGAGACTTGAAGGCCATGCTCAAGGGCCCAACAGGAGCAGATTGGTAGAACTGGGGTTTCAACCCCCTACCTTTGGATCAGCAACCCAAAGCCTGATCTAATGATCCAGCACTCCACTTATATTAGTGCTTCTTACATTCATCTGCTATATGTTGAAATATTAATACATTTACATGTCATTTTAATAACAATCAGTAAATCTGGACATTCTCCATATAAAATAAAATAATTGTTGCATTTTTCCCCCCCATGCAGTACCAAAGGTCGTGGCAAGGGCAAGGTTGGTGGCAGGCTGAGATAAACATACCACCATCTGAGGTGTGCCAGGAATCCAGAAGATTAAATGTGTGTCATCTCAATATTTTCAAAAATCACACTGAACTACTGTATTATTTGACAGAACATGTAGCTCATAAAAACACAGTAAATGGATCTTTTGTTTTATTGTTTTCTCCCTGCTTGCTTTTTTCCCCTCATTTACAATACTTATATTCCAGTGAAATGCTCCCAAACTACAAATCCTAAGATTAGCACAAAGCGGGGTTCTTTGTAATTACACCAGCTGCTCTGAGATTCAAATCTACTGAAGCATGGGGAAGATTTGTACGTTATTGTTCTTTAACACCGCAATGCGGCAAAAAGATTTAGATGCAGAATGCAGCTGAAATTCACTTAAAGTAGAGCAGTGCAGACAAATCCAAAATCATTATCGAGTTAGTGGTTAAAAACAGGCACAGGTCAAACGCTCAGGCAGACAGTTCATCAAAGGAAAGCCACAAACAATGCCAGAGCAAAGGCTAAGTTTAAGATTAAAGTAGCAAAACTGGTTACACATTAGAGATCATGACAGTTAAACTAATTGCCCAGTAATGCATTAAAACCAATAGAGGAGCAATAATTTTGTAAGAATATATTCTAGACAAAGTCCTTATATGCTATGGTGATGTTTGTGGGTCAGACAGGGGTGATCACATTTACATAACATGACGTTTGGAAATCAGGTGTGATATATATATATATATATATATATATATATATATATATATATGTGTGTGTGTGTGTGTGTGTGTGTGTGTGTGTGTGTGTGTGAGTGAGTGTGAGTAAAGAGATCTTTACTGTCACCAATGCATAAACAATGAAAATTGTAATTTAGCAGCTCTGTGTTTAGCAGCAGTTACAAAATAAGTGCACACAAGACAACAAGTTGACTACACTGAGCTATACATACAAATATACCTACATGCACATATATACATGTCCCTATATATACACCTATAGACAAACATACATGCATACTGTGTATCCTATATACACCTATACATATACTCACACATAGACAGAATTATACGTATATTCGCACCTATTCACACATAAGCAGAAGAGTGAATGCTGTCAAAGCCACAGATATACACTGGGTAAGAGGTGGAGGTTTTAGTTAGAAGGTGCATGATGCTAAAATGTTATGATGTTCAAGACCTGCTCTAAACTTCAGTATTGCACTGTCCAGGAAGATGGTCTGAATGATGGTCAGTGTGTGTGATGGTATACACACACACACAGTATATATATATATATATATATATATATATATATATATATATATATATAAATATATATATATATATATATATAATTCTGTATTTACCACTAAATATAAAATGAATGTAGATTTTATATTGACTATATTGATTTTATATTAGTAGTAAATACAGTATTCTATCTATCTATGTATATATATATATCTATCTATCTATCTATCTATCTATCTATCTATCTATATATATATATATATATATATATATATATATATATATATATATTGTGTGTGTGTGTGTGTGTGTGTGTGTGTGTGTGTGTGAGAGACGGTATCCACACACACACAGTATATATATATATATATATATATGTACTGTATTTACTACTAAATATAAAATCAATATAGCTGTTTTCATGGAAAATTAAGTTACATTTAAATAAACAAGTAATGGTGTGGTGATTTTGGGGGAGATTGGTTTATAAATAATCCAGAGATACCAAGATGTTTAAAAGCAAATATTTGTAATTATTGTGACAAACATGGAATGAGTAAGAACAAAGAGTGTGTCTGTATGTTACAATTTCTGTTTTAAAATACATGGACAAAAGTATATAGACATCTGACCATCACACTGATTATATGCCCATTTGAAAACCATAATGAGCTCCAGTCCCCTCATGATTTTTCGTTTTCCTTCTACTTCCTCTGCTCCCTTTAAAGGCCGCCATCCCTTTCCATCTCACTCTGTCCTCTTGCATGAGCACAAGCAATAAAATCATTATGAGAATGGGGCAGTTGTGGCCTAATGGTTATAGAAGTGGCTTGAAGACTGAAAGGTTGCTGTTTTGATTTCCGAACCAGCAGGAAAAATGTGTGGTTCCAGGGGGGGCAGCGGCCCATTCCTGTGTGTGTGCTGATGTTTACATGTGTGTGTTGGTAGGATTAAGCGTAGAATTCAAAGTTGCCTTGTGGAAATAATATAGTATTAATTGATAAACATTCAATTTAATTTGTGTCAAATTATTATTTTTTTCAGTCAGTATCCATGAACTTAGTGGGATAAATTACATCAAGCTCTGCATCAGTACCTTAACCACTAGGTGCATTATCATTTGAACAACAACGGTGCAAATTGAGAATTTCTTCACTCACTTTATAAATGCAGCTAAATACTAAATGCAGCCGTGAGGGGGGGGCACAAACCAGTGTCTCTCCCTCACGCCGGTCCCAAGCCCGGATAAATGCAGAGGGTTGCGTCAGGAAGGGCATCCGGCGTAAAACAAATGCCAAATAAACTATGCGAATCACAAGAAAGAATGACATACCGGATCGGGTCGAGGCTGGTTAACAACGATCGCCATCAGTGCCGCCAACCAACAGGGTGCTGATGGAAATTGACTACTGTTGGTCAAGACGTCGAAGAAGGAGAGGCGGGAGGCGTGTCCTGCTGCCAGAGAGAGAAGAGGAAAGGCATGAGTCTAGGACTGAAAGTAGGGACTTTGAATATTGGAACTATGACAGGAAAAGGTAGAGAGCTGGCTGACATGATGCAGAGGAGGAAGGTGGACATACTGTGTGTTCAGGAGACCAGGTGGAAAGGTCGCAAGGCTAGAAGCATAGGAGCAGGGGGTAAGCTGTTTTATCACGGTGTGGATGGGAAGAGAAATGGAGTCGGAGTCATCTTGAAGGAGGAGTTTGCCAGGAATGTTCTAGAAGTGAAAAGAGTGTCAGACAGAGTGATGAGTCTCAAGTTAGAAATTAAAGGTGTGATGGTTAATGTTGTTAGTGCTTATGCCCCACAGACAGGATGTGAGCGAGAAGAGAAGGAGAGATTCTGGAGGGAGTTAGATGAAGTGATGCAGAGTACCCCAGAGGTGAAAGAGTGGTCATTGGGGCAGACTCAATGGACATGTTGGTGCAGGAAACAGAGGGGACGAGGAAGTGATGATGGGCAGGTTTGGTATCCAGGACAGGAACGCAGAAGGACAGATGTTGGTAGATTTTGCAAAAGGATGGAAATGGCTGTGAATACTTTCTTCCAGAAGAGAGGGAGCATAGGGTGACTTATAAAAGTGGGAGGTAGGAGCACACAGGTAGACTACATCTTGTGCAGGCGATGTAATTTAAAGGAAGTCAGTGACTGCAAAGTAGTAGTGGGTGAGAGTGTTGCCAAACAGCATAGATGGTGGTGTGCAGGATGATGCTGATGGTGAGGAAGGTGAAGAAGGCAAAGGCAGAGCAGAAGACAAAGTGGTGGAAGTTGAAAAGGAAGAGGTCGGGTTGTCTTCAAGGAGGAGTTGAAACAGGCTTTGGGTGGTCAGGGAAGTGCTTCCAGATGACTGGACAACTACAGCAGAATGTGATCAGGGAGACAGGTAGGAGAATACTTGGTGTGTCATCTGGAAGGAAAGTAGATAAGGAGACTTGGTGGTGGAATGAGGAAGTGCAGGAGTGTGTACAAAGGAAGAGATTAGCTAAGAAGAAGTGGGACATTGACAAAACCGGAAGAGAGTAAACAGGGAGTACAGGAGACACAGCGAAGGCAAAGGTAGTAGTGTCAAAGGCCAAACAGAGCGCTGCTGATGACTTGTATGCTCGGCTGGAAAGTAAGGAGGAGAAAATGATTTATACAGGTTGGCACAGCAGAGAAATAGAGATGGGAAGGACGTGCAGCAAGTTAGATTGATAAAGGACAGAGAGGGAAATGTATTGACTGGATGACAGAAGTGTGCTGGGAAGATGGAAAGAGTACTTTGAAGAGCTGGATGAATGAGGAAAATGAGAGAGAGAAAGAGTAGAAGAGGTGACTGTTGAGGACCAGGAAGTAGCAAAGATTAGTAAGGGTGAAGTGAGGAGGGCATTGAAGAGGATGAAGAATGGAAAGGCAGTTGGTCCTGATGACATACCGGTGGAGGTATGGAAGTGTCTAGGAGAGGTAGCAGTAGATTTTCTGACAAGAACATTTAACAAGGTCTTAGAGAGTGAGAGGATGCCAGAGGAATGGAGGAGAAGTGTGCTGGTGGCCATTTTTAAGAACAAGGAGACGTGCAGAGTTGTGGCAACTACAGAGGGATAAAGTTGATGAGCCATACGATGAAGATATGGGAAAGAATAGTGGAAGCTAGACTAAGTGCAGAAGTCATTTGTGAACAAATAGTTTGGTTTCATGCCCAGAAAGAGCACCACAGATGCAGTGTTTGCCTTGAGGATGTTAATGGAGAAGTACAGAGAAGGTCAGACAGAGCTGCATTGTGCCTTTGGGGATCTGGAGAAAGCATATGACAGGGTGCCGAGAGAAGAACTGTGGTATTGCATGAGGAAGTCTGGAGTGGCAGAGAAGTATGTTAGAGTGGTGCAGGACATGTATGAGAGATGTAAGACAGTGGTGAGGTGTGCTGTCGGTGTGACAGAAGAGTTCAAGGTGGAGGTGGACTGCATCAAGGGTCAGCCTCTCAGCCCCTTCTTGTTCGCAGGTGATGGACAGGCTGACAGACGAGGTTAGACAAGATTCCCCATGGACTATGATGTTTGCAGATGACATTGTAATCTGTAGTGAGAGCAGAGACCAAGTGCAGGAAAATCTAGAGAGGTGGGAGGTATGCCCTGGAAAGGAGGGGAATGAAGATTAGCCTCAGTAAGACAGAATACATGTGCATGAATGCCAAGGACCAAAGAGGAACGGTGAGATTACAGGGAGCAGAGATAAGAAGGGTGGAGGATTTTAAGTACTTAGGCTCAACAATCCAGAGCAATGGAGAGTGTGGAAAAGAGGTCAAGAAGCTGTGCAGGCAGGTTGAAATGGTTGGAGAAAAGTGTCCGTGTGATGTGTGATAGGAGGGTATCGGCAAAAATGAAAGGAAAAGTGTACAAAACGGTGTTGAGGCCAACGATGCTGTATGGGTTAGAAACAGTGGCCCTGGGGAAAAGACAGGAGGCAGAGTTGGAGGTAGCAGAGATGAAAATGTTGAGGTTCTCTTTGGGAGTAATCGAGGATGGATAGGATTAGGAATGAGATGCACGTCAGAGGGACAGCACATGTAAGACGTTTTGGAGACAAAGTCAGAGAGGCTAGATTGAGATGGTTTGGACATGTACAGAGGAGGGATAGTGAGTATATTAGGATGCTGAGGCTGGAACTACCAGGCAAAAGGCCTAGAGGAAGACCAAAGAGACGATTCATGGATGTGGTAAAGGAGGACATGAAGGTCGTTGGTGTAAGAGAAGAAGATGCAAAGGATAGGGTGAGATGGAGGCAGATGATTCGCTGTGGCGACCCCTGAAGGGAAAAGCCGAAAGGAAAAGAAGAAGAAGAAGAAGAAGAAGACTTTACTTGTTTGCTAGCCCACTTAATCTCACTTGGGTCATGAGAAGGCTGGAGCCTTTCTCAGTTAATACCGGGTGTGAAGGAACATGGGTGTGAAGGCACATGGGTACAAGCTGAACAGCTCGCCTGACCATCCCAGGGCCAAGGCACAACCATTCTCACTTGTACCTACCAGCAATTTGAAACAACTACTTGCGGAAAGTGCATGTTTTTGGACTGAGGAAGAAAACAAACTACCCAGAGGTAACCCCACTCAAGCACCAACTCTTTGTGACATCACAGATCAACATGAATCCTTTTTATGTGACGTTTCGATCAACGTGCCGAGTTAGAATAGGCTGGCCCGCTTGAGGGCGCCATTTCATGTAATGCATAATAAATAGACTTTTGATTCACAAATTCACATTACGCTATTCCTTTTACATTAAATCAAGAAAAAATGGAAAACAATAAGCTGTAATAAACCAAGTTTATTTTATTTGATTGCTGTACGTTACAGTTTTCTGCAAATCTTTTATTATTATTTTTCATTCTTTCAAAATTTTATTAATACGCGAATCTACGACCGTGGAAAACAAGACTTACTCTACGCTGAAACTGTGTACCACGTTGACGGCGGAACACAGTTTATCTGATTTCTAGTGCATGTGTTCAAGATTTTCGTGGGAATAATGGTATAAAGATCGGTGTATCGGCGACGCTCGCACGCATCCTTCATTGACACGTCATTTAAAACTTCGAAGACGGAAGCGTTCATCTTTAAACTTGAGGTTGCTGATTGTCTGTCCTCAGAGAACCTGGGTTGTCAGTTATAAAATGGGTAAGTTTTCTCCTTCTTTAGCTATAGCTACGAACACGGGGCAACTTGAACTGAAGTTGAAACTTTCATCCGTTGAATTTAGTGCTGTTGCTATGAGACATGCTAACACTAGCACTGGACTTTCATGGGTTAAATTCGAACAGTTCTGTTTGTTAAACCAAATTTTGGATGAAATTGAGATATTTATGTTCCAGTCCCCTCTTGCTGCTTTTGTAGGCGTTTATAAATTTCCAGAAGTTGCTCTCTGTTGGGTGTATAGTGTGAAAAGGTGGAGGAGACACTGTCCCCCCCCCCTTTCCTGATGATGAAAACATGGAGCAATTTGGGACGAGATCAAATTTGACTAGCCAGTTATCTTATGGTTGATAGTGGGCACTCTGGTTGATATTCCAGTCATTATAAGATTGCATAGTTGTAGATGTGTGTGTGATTTATCAGTACATGTTGAGACACGTGATTAAACATTTTAGCATCAAAATCAAATCAGCTGCATTTATATTGTTTAATAAATTGTCTGTTGGATTTGTTTGATGAGTCATTTAGCTGAAATTCCTGTTTGGCCAAATTGATGTGTCGGATTATTAAAATCTTATCTTAAGTGAAGATCAATAATCCTGATGTCTGTTGTTGTTTTTGTTATTTTTGTGTTCTACATATACAGGTCAGCCAATAAAACCTTCCACATTTCAAGGGTAACCAATCATCAAATTCTTTGCACACATGAAACCGAATCAATACAGTTTTTTTTTTTTTTTTTTATAGATTTGGGGTCTTTTTTTATAGGTTTATAGGTTTGAGGTCAATGAGTATGCACTCAGGCTTTAATTTGGGCCCCACAGGAAAAAAAAAAAAAAGTTATAAAGGCTGAGTTCAGGGGAACGGGTCAGACACCCAACATTACTACGCACAGATTTCTCAATCCTGAAGCATTTCCCTCAGCACTCCCAATGATCTTTTGAGCTGTAGCTCCATCTTGGTGAAACCACACGTCTAGTTCTTAAAGGTTAAGGTGTTCAAGTTGGGGTTGAGCCACCAACAGACATTAGCACTGCCTCTCCTATCTTACTGAATTGTATGTATACAAACCGATGAATAAAATCTGTATTGAATGAATTTTCATGTGTACAAATAATTTTATCTTTAACCCCCTCCCTTTTTTTTTTTTTTTGCGATTTGAAAACCTTTTGAAAAGTTGTGGAGGTTTTTAATAACCCCGTAGAATCCATTAATTGAAAGTGGAAGGAGTGCTGTTTTATGTGTATAAGATCCCAAAACTTACACACCATGCAAAATGAACAGCACATTGACATGTTTACATTAGTCACGCTTTGAAGTTTTAAAACAGCTATTTACGAACCAAACATCTGTAATTGTGGTATGATTCCATGCAGGGGGTTTCTTCTCCAACTTGTTTTCCGGTCTCTTTGGTGCACGAGAGATGAGAATTCTTATTTTGGGTTTGGATGGTGCTGGAAAGACAACAATCCTCTACAGATTACAAGTTGGAGAAGTTGTCACTACTATACCCAGTATGTTATGGTACTACTGAGAACCATCAACAGTCTGATGTTACATATAATCCATATGCTATTATAACTTTAATCTTCATTCTCTAAACACAGCTATTGGGTTCAACGTTGAAACTGTGACGTGCAGGAACCTGAGGTTCCAAGTCTGGGATCTTGGTGGACAGACAAGCATCAGGTAAGATGCACACGGGTTATAATATTGTTGCTGTTCAGGTAAACAGTCGTTCTGGATTTCTACAAGTTTATTGTGAGGGATGTGCTGATTTAGTTTTAAAAAATTATTTGTGTAGAGGTTGATGCGAGTCAAAAATAATGGATTATGGACTTGATGTCAGTTCTTGCACCGGTCTAAACAAGATGGTATTTAAAAGGGCCCAATTACAGACTACTTCTTTTACTTTCAGCTGCTCCCTTCAGGGGTCTCCACAGCAAATCATCCGCCTCCATCTCACCCTGTCCTATGCATCTTCTTTTCTGACTCCAACGACCTTCATGTCTTCCTTCACCACATCCATAAATCTCTTCTTTGGTCTTCCTCGAGGCCTCTGCCTGGTAGTTCCAACCTCAGCATCCTACTACCAATATACTCGCATTCCCTCCTCTGTCCATGTCCAAACCATCTCAGTCTATCCTCTCTGACTTTGTCTCCAAAACATCTTACATGGGCTGTCCCTCTGATATACTCATTTCTGATCCTATCCATCCTTGTTACTCCCAGAGAGAACCTCAACATTTTCATCTCCGCTACCTCCAGCTCTGCCTCCTGCCTTTTCCTCAGCGCCACTGTTTCTAAGCCATACAACATCGCTGGCCTCACCACCGTCTTGTACACTTTTCCCTTCATTCTTGCTGACACTTTCCTATCGCACATCACACCGGACACTTTTCTCCAACCATTCCAGCCTGCCTGCACACGCTTCTTCACCTCTTTTCCACACTCTCCATTGCACTGGATTGTTGAGCCTAAGTACGTAAAATCCTCCACCTTCGTTATCTCTGCTCCCTGTAACATCACCGTTCCTCCTGGGTCCTTCTCATTTACACACATGTATTCTGATTTTCTGAGGCTAACCTTCATTCCTCTCCTTTCCAGGGCATACCTCCACCTCTCTAGATTTTCCTGTACTTGTTCTCTGCTCTCACTACAGATCACAATGTCATCTGCAAACATCGTAGTCCATGGAGATTCTTGTCTCACCTCGTCTGTCAGCCTGTCCATCACCATAGCAAACAAGAAGGGGCTCAGAGCTGACCCTTGATGCAGTCCCACCTCCACCTTGAACTCTTCTGTCACACCGACAGCACACCTCACCACTGTCTTACATCTCTCATACATGTCCTGCACCACTCTAACATACTTCTCTGCCACTCCAGACTTCCTCATGCAATACCACAGTTCTTCTCTTAGCACCCTGTCATATGCTTTTTCCAGATCCACAAAGGCACAATGTAGCTCCCTCTGACCTTCTCTGTACTTCTCTATTAACATCCTCAAAGCAAACATTGCATCTGTGGTGCTCTTTCTTGGCATGAAACCAAACTGTTGTTCACAAATGCTGACCTCTGCCCTTAGTCTAGCTTCCACTATTCTTTCCCATAACTTCATCGTATGGCTCATCAACTTTATCCCTCTGTAGTTGCCGCAACTCTGCACGTCTCCCTTGTTCTTAAAAATGGGCACCAGCACACTTCTCCTCCACTCCTTCGGCATCTGCTCACTCTCTAGGACCTTGTTGAATGTTCTTGTCAGAAAATCTACTGCTACCTCTCCTAGACACTTCCATACCTCCACAGGTATGTCATCAGGACCAACTGCCTTTCCATTCTTCATCCTCTTCAATGCCCTTCTCACTTCACCCTTACTGATCTTTGCTACATCCTGCTCCTTAATGGTCACCTCTTCTGCTCTTTTTTTTTTCTCTCTCATTTAGCTTATTCATCAGCTCTTCAAAGTACTCTTTCCATCTTCCCAGCACACTTCTGTCATCAGTCAATACATTTCCCTCTCTGTCCTTTATCAATCTAACTTGCTGCACGTCCTTCCATCTCTGTTTCTCTGCTGTGCCAACCTGTATAGATCAGTGCTTCTCAATTATTTTCTGTTACGCCCCCCCTAGCAAGAAAAAAACAATTCGCGCCCCCCACCTACCCACTTTCCGCCGCAACTATAAATTATAACTTTTTTCTATTATATAGTTACAGGTATATCTCATTATATCGTATCCTTGTTAACATAAATAAAACAAAAAGAAAGAGATATAGTTCAACTTACAAGAATAACTTTTTTAACATTTTTTATTAGTCTGTAAAAGAAAGTGCATCAATTTGCCTTACATTTAAAAATAATAATATCCTTGTTACATTTTTGACAAACTTACCACACCATTTGCTGCTGAAAATAAAATCAATAAATAATTAATTCAAACTGACTTCAGAAACATTAACTCAGGAGCACAATATATAAACACTTTAACCTACAAAACAAGAACAAATAGAACAATTTGTGCTGATTTTTTTTTTCTCAAAATGAGGAAGCCAAGATTAATGGTTACAATGAGCACGAAGCGAGGTTTGAAGCATGACACTGCAACTCTCAGCTCCTGCTCAATGTTTAGCTGGGACCTGTACTTGCTGTGCACAATGGGCAATGAGGGCGCCACTGCCAACTACTGGAGTGGATGTGCAATTACACTTTCTTGTAGTACGGCGGGAAAAAAGCATGTTCTCCTGGGTCACACGCGCCCCCCTCAGCATCCCATCGCGCCCCCCCAGGGGGGCGCGCCCCACTATTTGAGAAGCACTGGTATAGATCATTTTCTCCCTCTTTAATGTCCAACCTATCATACAAGTCATCATACGCCCTCTGTTTGGCCTTAGGCACTGCTACTTTCGCCTTACGCTGTGTCTCCCTGTACTCCTGTTTACTCTCTTCGGTCCTCTCTATGTCCCACTTTTTCTTAGCTAACCTCTTCCTTTGTACACACTCCTGCACTTCCTCATTCCACCACCAAGTCTCCTTATCTACTTTCCTTCCAGAGGACACACCAAGTACTCTCCTACCTGTGTCCCTGATCACATTTGCTGTGGTTGTCCAGTCATTTGGAAGCACTTCCTGGCCACCCAAAGCCTGTTTCAACTCCTCTTTGAAGACAACACGACACTGTTCCTTTTTCAACTTCCACCACTTTGTCTTCTGCTCTGCCTTTGCCTTCTTTACCTTCCTCACCATCAGCGTCATCCTGCATACCACCATCCCATGCTGTTTGGCAACACTCTCACCCACTACTACTTTGCAGTCACTGACTTCCTTCAAATTACATCGCCTACACAAGATGTAGTCTACCTGTGTGCTCCTACCTCCGCTTTTATAAGTCACCCTGTGCTCCTGTTTCTTCTGGAAGAAAGTATTCACCACAGCCATTTCCATCCTTTTTGCAAAATCTATCAACAACTGTCCTTCTGGGTTCCGGTCCTGGATACCAAACCTGCCCATCACTTCCTCATCCCCTCTGTTGCCTGCAGCAACATGTCCATTGAAGTCTGCACCAATGACCACTCTTTCACCTCTGGGGGTACTCTGCATCACTTCATCTAACTCACTCCAGAATCTCTCCTTCTCTTCTCGCTCACATCCTGCCTGTGGGGCATAAGCACTAACAACATTGAGCATTACACCTTCAATTTCTAACTTGAGACTCATCACTCTGTCTGACACTCTTTTCACTTTTAGAACATTCCTGACAAACCCCTCCTTCAAGATGACTCCTACTCCATTTCTCTTCCCATCCACACCATGATTAAAATAGCTTAAACCCTGCTCCTAAACTTTTAGCTTTGCTACCTTTCCACCTGGTCTCCTGAACACACAGTATGTCCACCTTCCTCCTCTGCATCATGTCAGCCAGCTCTCTACCTTTTCTTTGCATAGTTCCAACATTCAAAGTCTCCACTCTCAGTCCTAGACTCATGCCTTTCCTCTTCTCTCTCTGCCTACGGACACGCCTCCCACCTCTCCTTCTTTGACGTCTTCGACCAACAGTACAATTTCCATCAGCACCCTGTTGATTGACAGACTGATGGCGATCGTTGTTAACCCGGGCCTCGACCGATCCGGTATGGGGGTAATACTTCTGATTTGCATCATAAAAGTTTGGCATTGGTTTTACGTCGGATGCCCTTCCTGACACAACCCTCTGCATTTCTCCGGGCTTGGGACCGGCATGAGGGGGAGAGACTCTGGTTAGTCCCAGACACACACATCTTGGCTGCATTGGCCCAATTACAGACTAGCCATATAATTATAAACATGATATATCCCAGGTTATCTTTTGGAAATAAAATGGAATCAGCTACGATGTCTTTCTGAAACTATTTGCTCTGCTCTGTCTGAGTGTCAGCCACCCCTGAGCCTGACATGAGGATATTAAACATCACCTTTTTATAGTTTCTCTTACAATCGTATAGCTCCCTTCGTTTAGTAATACTGATCCTGGGACTTTCTCTCTTTGTGTATTGGTGTTGCACTGCCAAGTTATGCATGCACAAAATTGTTTGTAAGATTATGTATTGTTATTTTAACAGACACTGAATCAAAAGAAGAGATAAAATCAGTGAATAAGAGATTGATCCTGTTGGCTGAGAGTTTCACCAGGAAACCTTTTTGTTCGGCCAGAATGAACTGATAATAGAAAATGAAACATGCAGGATTTTTAGTAGTCAATCAGCTCCATTTTAATGTTCAGTTTCCCAACTGGATAAAGTTTACCTCCGGAAATGAGGATATGTTTTTCTTCCTTGTGTAATCCTGTTAACAAATCGGAAGTTCTGTTCGAGTTTTAATAACATTTCTCCAGGAGATGGGTCTTTTGACAAGAGACTTCATTAGATTTTGGAGATCTTGACATTTTGATACTAGAATTTTTAAAGGCTTGACCATTGGGGGAGAGAATGATTTTTGGTGTTTTGGTTTATTTGGAGAATTTGCACACCATGTGACTGAAATAACGTGAAATACTTAAGTTTAAAAAAATACACGCTGCTGATGCTTCTCGTAACTTTGACACTTGGGGTAGCTGTGGTCGAAGGGCTAAAGAAGTGTTTTTGGGACCGAAAATTTTTGTTCACTTCTCGAACCAGCAGGACAAATGTGTGGTGGCTGAAGGAGTGAGCTGCACCCTCTCTTACTACATATTCATGGCCATAAAAATAAAAAGTGGAAATAGGTGCATTGATTTGATTCTTGATGTTTGTGCTTTCTCCAGGCCATACTGGCGCTGCTATTATTCGAACACAGATGCTGTCATCTATGTTGTGGACAGCAGTGACCGTGACAGGATGGGTATCTCAAAGTCTGAGCTGGTTGCAATGCTGGAGGTAGTTGAAATAACCGGTCGAATCACTGTATGATCATGTTAGGTAACATATGTTCGTAGTCTTTACCGTTTTGTCTTCCTGCAGGAGGAGGAACTGAAGAAAGCCATCCTGGTTGTGTTTGCTAACAAACAGGACATGGAGCAAGCCATGACTCCTACTGAGGTAGCCAATGCACTGGGGTTACCTGCACTTAAAGACAGAAAATGGCAGATCTTCAAGACATCTGCCACTAAAGGAACAGGGCTGGACGAAGCCATGGACTGGTATGGAGCTCTTAAAAGTACTCCACATAATGTACATTTTACAGTTGCTAAATAATAATAATAATAAAACATGTTTGTTTTTCTATACAGGTTGGTGGAGTCCTTGAAGAGCCGGCAGTAATTGCACTTGCACCACTCCCTGTAAATACTTTTGACTTCTCATTGAAAGTCTTTGGTGCCCTTTGGACCAGTGACTGCATTTCCCTTTCCCCTTTATGTGAAGGCATTTTTCTTGTTCCATTTGTTTTTAAATGAAGCTGCAGTAACAGTACAACCTGAAAATTGAATATCCACCGATTTTCCAGTTCATATGGACTCTGCACATGAGCTGTAGGAGGCACAATGTGTCTGTAATAATGCTGATTCATCCATATTGATGCCAGTTAGACCTGTTCCTCCTGTCAGTTATGTCCACTACATTGGAGTATTCTAGTCATTGACTTGCTTCTGGTCAATTCCTCTGTTAGCATGGTCCCAGTTGACAGTTACTCCTTATCCTTCGACTATTCCTGCAACTTTAATATCTAACTACACATGGGTCTTTTAGTGGGTTGTTTATTTAAGAGTAATCATTGTTTTTGTATGCAGTGGATGTGTCGGTGTGTTTATACAGCTATACACAGTAAACTATTGTTTGGTAACACTGAAATAAATCTGGTATTAACAGTTGTTTTGCCACACTGGAGAGGTGAAATGATCATGTCGTTGATATTGCATGAAGTATTTCTTCTAGGTATATGATTAACGTTAGCCTTTTTGCTGGCTTTATTGTTCCCTTTAATAAAGTGTGCACAGTGTAATCAATGGTAGATATTTTAGGTTAATCAGGGACTGAAAAGTAAGCTATGAAGAATAATTCATTTCCAGCGTGCTTTCTTAACCCATGATCAGAATGTAAAGCCTCGTACCATGTCTGGAACTTGGATATTAGCATACCTTACCTGTAATTACAGTTTGAATCGGTTATGATTTTTATATTGCCTGAATTAAACACTATACATGCATTCACACCATTTGGAAACCAACTATACTCCCATTGGTATTACCAAAATACCTCTGGATTACTGTGTTGGGGGGGGGGGACAAAACTGCTGTTACCCTGTTTAAAATCGATATGGGGTTACTTTTATTTTAAAACAAACAAACATTTAACTGCACACAATACAACTGAAATGTAAAACTTAATATTAACTCTATGAACCATGATGGCCCAAAACACTCACTTGATGGATGTTATTTAAAATGGGGGAGGGGGGAATAATCACTGAATCATAGCCAAGTCTCTGAGAGAAGTGCGTTTGCTTTTCTTTGCTTTGTGTCCTGGCTGTAAAAATTCTATTTTCCTTTTCTTTGCTTCTGTTTTCTTTTGGTGCTTCTTTATCTTTTTCCTCGCAGCAATATCAGGATTTTTTACAGCCTGAGAAACAATACAAAAAAAAATACTCAGTCATGACATCCACATTAGCAAGGTGTACTGTGAAACGTCCAGCGAGCATTCTTTTCCCAGAGAAGCTCACCTGTAGGGCCTTGAGTGTCTTGCGTGAGGCTCGTCGCTGTGATGCCTCCTTCTGCACTGCAGAAAAGGCCAGTGAAAACCTTTCAAGACCTATTAACTTCTTCAGCAGATCAATGAGCTCTTGGGCCAGGTTCTTTAGTGTAGGTTCTGAAGTAATCCAACAAGATTCGAATTAGGACATGAAATCTACCGATTAAAGAGAAACTCTGGACCGATTGGGTGGTATGAATAAAAGCTACAGATACCTTGGTCCGCATACGTGCTCTCCAGTTCTCTGTAAAGAGGAGCAATGATGGTAGTCAAGTAGGGTCCAAGACGCTCTTTGCCCAGGTCAACAGCTATGGCTCCCAAGAACTTGAAAATGCATGTTCTCTGAAAAACATCGAATAAAAATCCAGTCAACCTTTTCCCTCCCATCACTCTGTCTCCTCTTATAACAGGCCTCACAATCATATGCCTCTTGAAAATCCATCCAAGGGACAGTGGTGGCCTGCTGATAGGGTGCAGGATTACTGATCCCACGGTATGGGGTTCAAGCCCCACTATCAGTGTGTTGCCACTGCTGATTCCCAATACAGCTAACTAGGTTATCAAAGACCGGCCATGTCCCTCACTGTCTATGGTGAGAGGTATGTAAAGGAACCATTGCTGATTTTCTTCAAGAGTAGGCTGCATAGCTGTTAGCATTTTTCTGCCCTGGCAAGCTGTCCAGAGTGAACTTTGCCTTCGCCCAGAGTCATCTAAGATGAGCGCCAGCCTCCTCGAGCTTAATTAAGAATAAGTGGATTATCCAGAATGCAGCAGCACGGCTTGTTTTCAACCTTCCCAAATTTTCCCACATCACACCACACCACTGCTATGATCTCTCCACTGGCTTCCTGTGGAGCTGCACCTTCCTACCTCAAAGCACTTCTCACACCTCGCTCCGCACCATGCTCTCTCAGATCCTCTAGCACTGTGAGACTGATCCCTCCCTCTACCAAGGGACAAGGGGAAAATGCAATTAAACTCTTCTCTTTTCTGACTCCAAGGTGGTGGAATCAACTTCCTCTGGACATCCGGACAGCTGAGTCAAAGGGTATTTTCAAGTGACGGCTGAAAACTTACCTTTTTCAGCGGTACCTAGATTAAGCACTATGCTGTATACAAACACACACCACATTACACCTACCACCCGAGTTTAACTGATGGTATACTTAGTCTCTGTTCTAACAAACCAGTATAAGAATATATTCACTGATAGACTTTAAAGTGCTTCTGTAAGTCGCTCTGGATAAGAGCATCTGCTAAATACTGTAAAGGTAAGCGGTTCAAAAAAAAATGAATGAACAAACATCCACAAAGTAGCTGGGACTACACTCAAAGGGGTATACTGCACAGATTGCCAATCTATTTCAATGGTCTTGCAGCTGTTCAGGGTGTACCCTGCCTTCGCCCAGTGGCCTCCATGCAACCATAATAGGATAAAGTGGTTCAGCAAATGAGCGAGAGTAGATCTTTAGCTGAAATCTTAGTTGATTTCTCAGACCTAGAAGTTCATTGGTAAACTATCATCGAGATCAGAAGAGGGTAGCGTGGGCTTCTGAGTGATGCATCAACAAAGTACGTACGGACTATCAATCTCAAGATCGCCGGTTCGAACACAGGTTGATGCTGCAGCCATCTG
This sequence comes from Plotosus lineatus, assembly GCA_024760905.1. Taxonomy (NCBI): domain Eukaryota; kingdom Metazoa; phylum Chordata; class Actinopteri; order Siluriformes; family Plotosidae; genus Plotosus; species Plotosus lineatus. Next base: position 21,529,081 of record CM045733.1, read on the forward strand.
TGATTGGCATCCATGAACGGTAACTGTTCCAGCGCTCACTGGAGGGATGGCATATGTTTACTTCCCAGTCACTCACGGATCACCAACCCATCATGGACATTTGAGCTCATGCATACAAGGGGGTGGATAGTACTTCCCCTCCAAGTGTGTTACACCCAAATACACATACGCAGCAGTTCGTGGCAGGATCATGTCACAGAGAGGGCATGTGCATGCTTACACCCCTCTCTGGTTGGTTGGTGGTGGCTGTGTAATAGGGAAGGCAACACGTGATGGATGGGAATTGAATATGACCAAAACGGGGGATAATTGGGGGGGAGGCAAGTTATTTAACGGCTTACCTTCATTGGTTCTTTGGGGGTGTTGGCTGCCTCTCTCTTAGCCAGCAGTGTGAGTTTCTTAATCACCCAGAGCAGAGAAGGTGGCCGATTTTCTTCTTGTTCTTCTATAACCTGCTGTTGCTCCTCTTCCTCATCATTCTGCTCCACAGCTCCATCTTCTTTCTCCTCTGTTTTTTCCTCAGCATCCTTTCCTCTTTCATTCTCCTCTGAGTCACACTCTGGTGAGATAAGATAGATCACCTTGGCCACGAAGAGGAGGTTCTTGATTACCTGTTGGCAGTCATAATGTATCAACTTATTATTTTACACTCACTTGATTTTCACACTGTGCTTGATTTGGTTTGGGGAGATTTCCTACCTGCTCGCCAGCACTGACGTCCAGAAACTTGGACTGCAGCTGGTGACAGAAGGATAAGACAAGCTCCCTCATCTGTAAGTGAACGGAAAAAGAAGAAATGAAATCATGTTTGAATTACTGACAAAGGAAATGATGACCATTTCCTGTATAATGGTGTTCAGATTCTGAGAAGTGGAAGTGACTCACCTGCTTCTCCAGATTGGTTGTGAGGAAAAGTAAGGCCACAGACTGAACATTTTTGGGGGCATTTCTTCTGGACTGCCACAGAGACAGCAGCTCCTCTGGTTTCTGAGCAGCAAAAAGCAGGCCAAAGATCTGCGACGCAGTCAGCCAGACCCAGGAGTGAGGATAACGCAAGTGCGCTTCTATGTGACCTAGAAGAATCATTCGGGGTACAGATTAGTCCAGAGAATCAGAGTTTGATATATATGGGTAGTGTGATCTTGATCCACCTGAAAACTATGAGCCAAGGTTCACTTTAATACAGGGATTAAATAAAACATTCTATCTTAGCTATAAAGCAAACCTGTGCTTTTTTTAATGACAGCATTGATTAACATTGATTTACAATAACAATTTTTGTTCCAGAAAAGCACTTAAAAACGAAATCAATCATTCTGAGTAATGTAAAATTGCCTGAGATTAATTTGAGAAGTAAAGAGTAAAACTCTTGAACTTCAGCTGAACGTCTCCATTTTCCTGTGCACTGGACAGAAGTCTCAGTGGAAGGTCAGTGGTGCACACCTTCCACCAAGAGCTATTCGAATATTACAGTTAAGAAGACATCTCTAATACGTAGGGGTTACGCTGTTGCTACGATGCCAAATATTTATCCTTTAAGTTTTTAAAGAAAGAAAAGTGACTCGTTCACAGCTGCTCGTTCACATCACACACACAGCAAGAGCTCTGGAGCATCATGGTTGAAATGTTGTAGTATAAAGATTTAGGCACTGCCTAAAAGCTGAGCTCCGAAAAAATTATTTCCAGATAAAGTGGATTCACTTTGCTGACACTATCGATGAAATAATGTCTTGAAATTGTCACATTATCACTGCCCCTGCACAAAGTTTTGACATTATATGAAATTTTTAGGCTATTGAGATAAGATTTCTTTAATGCAGGAGTCGGGAGTCCTGTCATATTGACCATGTTTGGCTCCACATGCGAGCAGTCCTTGTCACATATGAAAAACATCAAGACCAACCTGCGGTCATGTTTAACAGATGGAAGCCTAAACGCCTGCATGAAGCTGAACTTCAGTAAGTATCAACCAGACTCCAAAGCCATCAGCAAAACCATGCAGCACCAGAAGGCACATTAGTAGTAAAAAGTACTTTTCTTATTAATAAATAACTTCGTTATAACAAATAAAATAATATATATATATATATATATATATAAAATAAATTCAGTCTTATTATACTCTCAACTTGTTGGTCTTCTTTTTCCATTTAGTTGTATTCAGTATTAATATGGCTCTCAGAGGATTAGATTTTAAAATGTGTGTTTATTTTTGTCTCTCTTAGTCAAAAAGGTTCCCGACCCCTGCTTTAATGGAAGCCAAATCTCACCACAGGGTAGTGCGATGCCATTCTACTGACAGGTTTACTTCCACGTGCCAGAAGCGTCATGCGCTGCCTCAGTGAGATGACGTTAAAAGCCTTTGTATTCAAATGAGTAATGTATTCCGTGGAAGTAATAGTTTCCTTTGCCAGCGAAAACAAATGAAGCATATGGCACATAGAATTCTGTTTACATTGTTTTCATCCTCATTACGCTGGTTGTATACCAGCATGCAAAATATCGCCACACAGGTCCCACATGTACATGTTCAGATGGACAAACAGACAGACAAATAGACACAATGCTTGTGACATAAATAAAATCAGATCAGCCCGTGACAATTTCTCTTAGGTATGGTGCTATGCCATTAACTAGTACCTAGGAGGTGTAGCTTTTAGATGTGTGTATCCTGTCAAATGCACATATACTTGTCCAAGAAATATGACACATGCTGATTTGAGAAAATTCTCAGCTGTGGAATCATCATAACTGTGAGTTATTAAGCAATTTTTAATATAATCTCACATTTTTTATTTAAACAAATTTAAATTAAACCATGGCATAGTGGTTAGCACATCCGTATGACAGAAAGATGATCCTGGGTTTGAGTGCTGGCGTTTCTGGGCAGAATTTGCATGTTCTCCTTGTGCTTGTGCTGTTTCCTCTGGGTACTCCGTTTTTTCCCTATAGTCTAGAGACCTGCACTTTAGGCCAATTGGCTATTCTAAATTGCTCCGTAGTGTCTGACTGTGCATGGTTGTGTATTGGCACTGCAGGGACTGGTGAGTTGTCCGGATTGTACCCCCTTAAATGCCCAGAGTTGGCTTGGATAGGCTCCAGCTTTTCCATGACCCTAATAGAAGTAAGCGGTTCAGCAAATGACGATGTGTAAGTACATTTTTAAAAATGTAAAAAAAAAAAAAAAAAAAAAAAAAAAAAGTTATACAGACGCTCCCCAACTTACGTTTTAGTTAGGTTCCGGACGGCCGAACGTAAGGTTAAAAAAAAAAAAAACAAAAAAAAAACATAAGTTGTTACTGTATGTTCCAGTGACGAATGACGTTCATACTGTACTATACATCCATACATACCATTACTGTATCTCATAAAACACACCTAAATCAATTATTATAAACATAACATTGTAAAATAATATCAAATAATGTCAACATTAATTTCAAATAAATTAAATTCAAGCAAAATAATTTCAAGATAAATTTTAATCAAATTCACTCATCAAATATCAAATACAGTATGAAATATAACCATTAACATGCTCTGTGATGCGATCTTTCTGTTTGTAAATCGTTCCAATGGTCGACGGAGCCATTTGGAAGAAACGTGCCACATTCACATGTTTTTCACCAGCATCAGTTTCTAACAAGATGGCTTGCCGCTTTTTCTGATTACCACTATCACTAGTACATGGGAGACCTTGCCAGCGATGTCAGATTTCTTTATGAAACTCGCCAAAGGTTCTGATACGTACTGAGTCTGCCGATTTTCACCTCAAATTTCACAATCTTTTCTAGCCATTCCCACTTAAACTTATTCTTAACATCCTAAACTATTTCTGACATGCAGGATTCCTCTTCTTTCATTAAAGTTCGCCTCATTTTAAACACAACACGTTGCAAATTTGCATTGAGCAGAGTCACTTTACATTTACATGAGCTGAGCCGAGTCACTTTACATTAAGCTTAAAATAGCCAATCAACGCTTACAATATGTGAGGCGCTCCACCGAAAGTTGTTCACTTGCTTGTGCTTGAGACAAAGCGCGGGTTATCCGGACTTCCGGTCTTTCAAGTGAGCAAAGGTACCGTTGAATACTTGTTTAGTATCTCAGCCTGCACTTATGTGAATCACCAGCAGAGCGGAGAGTTCTCTTTCTTTTCTGGATTTTTCATTTTACAACTCGCTTTGCTTAACTGAGTATGCATGGTAGATTGCGCCGATCTGAGCAGATAGTTAATTCAGTCTTGGGAAAACCGGAAATTCCGGCATATGCCGGAAAATTTACACCCATGCTAGTAGGCTTACGCTTCTGACCAACCATATTTGCTTAGGGTTACAAAAGCCCGCAAAACAGTGTAAACACAAAGATCACAGAGACGATGTCTTAACACAAGGGTAAAATGCGGTGAACTGGGAAGAATTAGGGGCACGTTCAGTCTGTCATTTGTAAACAATGGACTCAGCGTCATTATGTCATTGCGTCATTACGTCAGCGTACTCCATAGAGCACGCTAAACTCAAAATTTGACTTTTTTTTTTGGGGGGGGGGGTGTGGAAACGTAAAATCGAAAAAAAAAAAAACCAACAAAAAAAAAACGTAAAACGAATGAACGTAAGTCGGGGAGCCTCTGTAATCCTTTGTATGTAACTAAAGGCTTTTCAGTGAATCTCAATGGTGAGACTACTTGCTTAACGAGAAAAGGTGTAGACGGCAGAACTGATGACTTCAACTTTTAGCACATGAATCCCCTACAGCAACTAATAAGGAGGATTAATAAGTGAACATAACCATGTCTATGCAGATGGAATTGGTCCTATGTGTAAAAGTACACATATAATATAAAAAAAGAGGGTTAAGTGTGTGTGGATTCATACCCCAGATGCTAGACAGTGTGTCTGCTGGTTTACAAAGGTCCAAGAAGCTGCAGTGCTGGATGAGTTTGGTGATGAGGGTGAGATAGTAGTAGAGTAACCTATCTGCAGCCTTCTCATTTTCTTCCTCTTCGATCTAAACAAAAAATATAGTTGGATGTATGTGGATTGTAAATTTACCTTTGACTTGCACACATACTTCACATCACTTGATACATCACACAGAAACAGGATGTCTCACACCAATACTCACATCAGCAAAGTTAGCGCTGTGGATTTCTCGCTCTATTAGAGGCAACAGAAAATCGAGTCTGTGACCAAACCGCTCCCCTTCTACTTCGACAAAAAGCCCACACACCTGAGCACCCAATCTTCGTAGAGCCACCTACACATGTATATAAGCACAGAAAACCACAGCGCATGAGCATTTTTTAACACACTTATGCACTCATCATTCTTCATACCAGTGTTTTATAAGTTCACCTTCTCTCCAGTCAGCCAACTGTTGACCAACGTGAACATGGAGTTCTGTTGTTTCACGTCAAGATGATTTAGTAATGACATGATGGCAAGCGAGGCCATTTTCTTACAGCGTGCCGAGTCATCATTGACCATAGCCAGGGATAGAGGCACAAAGAAGAGTCCACAGTGCTCCAAGAGAAGAGGCTGTATACAAAAACATTATCCAATATTCAGAAGCCCATACCTCAGCGACAGACTGAACAGAAAGAATAACTCTTTAATAATCCATGGAGTGAGGTGATACCTGAGGGAATGACTGGAAAATGAATGCCATCATCTCAAGAGCAGACTGTCTCCCTGTATCATACTCATATCTGCAAAAGTGAGATAGTCTGAATACCTTTCAGAGGCACAAGAGAACCAATTTTACTCTTCAGCTCTCTGAGGTATTCAGTGATTTGTGCTGAAGATAGATGGATTAGGAAAAACTAAATGCTAATATACGGCATGCATCCTATTACTCTGTGTTTATACAGCTAACATTTTGCCAATGATTATTTCCTGTCGTCAGATGGTTTAACACCAAAATAATGTTTCCTATGATTTCTTTGAAATTGCTTGTTGTTTATGCAGCTCAGCAGTGGCCATTAATGAATTTTTCTTTTTAAGGGTCAGTCTCAAAGCCTAGCTAATCCAATGAATTTGAGTCACTATGAGGCTTAAACAGCCAATCAAGAAGGCAACATGTCTGAGTATGCCTAGAGTCACAAAACTCATGAGCATGGGCATGGACTGATGTTGCCGGAAGGAATTGCTGATGTTATACGTTATCATTTTAAATAGCTAGTCACACTAATTCACCACAGGTACACTTTAAACACATGCACACGTACTGCCAATGCTAGAAGACATCAACGTTTGTGCAAGAGGTGGCATTTCCTGAACTAGCAGGCACCTTGACACGCCTGCTTTTCATTACTGCAAATATTTGTGGTTCACACTTTTGTGATTGGGCAGATTTTTACACACCATCAGAATGTGAAGCTGGGGGGGGGGGGAAATCACTGGCATCATATCTTCAAACATTCTAGTGCAAAATACTTACGTAAGCTGAGCAACAATGAAGTCAAAATGGTTCCTCAACTTCTTCCCAAGTGGATAATCCATGAGATATCTCAGATAGATCTAAAATTGAATAAACACAAATAAATTATTGAAAACATCAGAAACAAGGAAAAAGGGTACGCCACACATTAGGGTCACATGATATACCTTTGGCATGAACCTTTTTAGTGTGTGCTTCAACTGTGACCCTAATCCATGACCTTAGAGCCTGTTCCAGTTCGTGGGTATTTAATACGTAACTGATGAAAGTTTGGTCCAAAGCTAGGCAATGTTTATCATGCAGAGTGTGGAGAAGATTTTCCTAAGATGACCTCATATGACTTTGACCTTTGACCTTAGAATCTGTACCAGTTGATGGGTATTTAGTAGTGGGGAGCTGGTGAAAGCTTGGTCAAAATCGACTGAGGGATTCAGAAGACAAAGTACCCCTGGCACCAGCATGGTGGGTGGATGATAATAAAGGATAATGATAATGATGATGGCTAGCATTACTGACCTGTCTACAGCGGACGCGAACCTGCTCATTTGAGCCATTGATGGACAGTTTGGCAACTTTTTTCATCACCTCCTCCATCTCTGGAACCACCAGCTTCTTGGAAAGTATCGCCTAAAAGCATAGAGCATTAAATCAAGGACAAATCCTTCCAGCTTTTTAAAAGCATGACACATATCACCTATTTGCCTTTTTTCTATATGACTGCACATTGTGATCATCTACATTGCTTTGACATTTTTCATGTTTTGTTGCCTCTCAAGCTAGAATTAAAGTGGATTGTTTGAGGGGATGGTGTTCTTGGGGTGATTGGATGTGTTGGGCTTGCGCCAGACATAGCGTTTTCTTTGGTGACAGAAAAGTCAAATTTTACTCTCGTCTGGCCAGGGTACCTTCCTCCATACATTTGGGCAGTCTGGCAAGCTCATAATGTGCTTTCTTATTTTTAACACTAAGTACGGCATATTGTCGTCCAATGCACAGACACACCAATCTCTGTGAAACTCTGCAGCTCCTTCAGGGTTACCTTTGATCTCTGTGCTGCTTCTCTGACTAATGTTCTCCTTGCTCGGTCGGTGGCCCTCCCTTGGCAGGTTTGTTTTGGTACCATGTTCCTTTCATTTGAAGATGATGGATTTGATGGTGCTCTGGGGGATCTTCAAGGATATGAATATTTTTTATAACCCAGACCTGACTAGTCCTTCTCAGCAACTTTGTGCCCGACTTGTTTGGAGAGCTACCTGACCTTTATGGTCTGATGTCTCTTTCTTAGTGGTGTTGGAGCTTCTGTGGCCATTTAGAAAAGGTGATTTTATACCGACAGATCATGTCACACTTTGTTTGCACAAAAGCGGACTTCATTTCACTAATTATGTGACTTCAAAATGTAATTGCTTGCACCAGAACTTTTGAGGAACTTCATAGCAAAAGGGGTGAATACCTATATGCTGATTTTCAGTTTTTTATTTTTAAAAATGTTTGATATATACGTGAGGCGCTCCACTGAATGTAGGCGCTTGTTGCAAGCGACGTATGGTGCTTGTGAGACAAAGCGCGGCTATCCAGACTTCTGATCTTTCAAGTGAGCAAGTGAAGGTTGAGTACTAAACAAGTATTGAATGTGCACTTGCTCACTTGAAAGATCAGAAGTCCGGATAAGCCGCGCTTTGTCTCACAAGCACCATACGTCACTTGCGACAAGTGCCTACATTCGGTGGAGCGCCTCACACGCACACATATTTCCTCATTCACTTTATTACTTACACTATTTTGTGCAGATTCATCAAATAAAATTAGAATATAATATTAAAAAAAATTATATTACAGATTATAATGTAACAAAATGGGTAAAAAGCCAAGGGGGTGAATACTTTTACAAGACAATATAGTTATCATAAACTAATTGGCTGCTCCAAATTGCCCCTAGAGGTGAGTATGAATCCCAGTGACCCAAGTAGGGGTATGCTCATTTATTCATTTTCTGTAACCGCTTAATCCTAATTAGAGTTGTGGGGAGGCTGGCACCCATCCCAGCCGACTCCAGGCAAGGGCAGAGTACACCCTGGACAGCTCTTTAGGCCATCGCAGGGAAGAAACACGCTGACGACTATGCCGCCTACTCTTGTCAAAATTCAGCAATATTTTTTATTTATTTATTTTTTTTTTTTTACATGCCTCACACCCTAGACAGTGAGAGACAGAGCTGACCTTTGATAACCGAGTGAGCTGCACTGGGGGTAGGATTATGTGAATCTGCAAACGAATGAATGAATGTTCTATAATCTATACCACAATGGCCACTTTTTCCCTCAGAGTGTGCTTAAAATATGGTTGCATTGATTGCAATTAGCAAACAATATTAGTTAATAAATACGTATTTCTATATCAGGGTAAAAATATACCTTGAGTAAGCCGAATGCAGTGGCTTGGCGAGAATTATCATAAATATCCTCCTCAGCATATCCCAGCAACACTTGCAGCTGTGTATCAGAGATGCATTTTTTCTTCACACTCTTTACTATGACAGTTATGACCTAAAAGAACAGAGGTGGAATGAAGTGAGATTGAACTGAAGCAGGAGTATCAAAGCAGATTTCATGAAAAAAAAGGTATGTATGATAGCCAGCATGTGCACCTTGAAGCAGTTCTGGACGAGGTGGAAATTTTCTCCATGGCCAGCACCTGCTTTAGCATAGTCCTTCAGAAGAATAAACAGCTGCTTGGTGAGCTGTTCAACATTTTGCTCCACTGCAGGAAGAGGAAATTTCAGGATCCAGATAAGGGCCTGCAAAGACTCGGTGATCACCTACACACACACACACACACACACACACACACACACACACACACACACACACACACACACACACACACGGCTAGGGTTACACATAAAACATGCTGAGATCTGATATACAAACATGGTTTATTGATCACCTGAAAGTAAAAGCACTGCCAGTGAACCACATGGGACAGACCTTGACATGCATGGAGTTGAGACAGTCCAGCAGAAGAGAGACAAACGGGTCCAACATCTCTCGAACAGTTTCCACAGAGGAGTTGACCTTCGAAGTCTTCAAACTGCCATGTAGCAGCTAGGTGTACACATGGACATAAATATTAAATAAATAACAAATAAACATAATAATACTACAATATAAGCGGGACAGTCAGCATTCTTTCTTAAAATCCATACTCTATCGAATAATGTCTATGTTCTTACATTCAGTCCAGTGTCCACTAGGATGTGCATGTTGGTCTGGCGACTGAGGGCCACCTTCTGGCTGCCTCTCTTTGGGGTGGGGGGCAGGAGCAAGCAACTAGGGGGTGGGCGCCGGGGGTCTGGAGGAGGACCTGCCTTCTGTCTAAACCACAGAGACAACATATTAGTTGAACGTGTACGGTTTGGTTTTCATCATGTGGATACCTAAATCACTGTTGGCAAAATCCCTTGCTTTACGTTTAAAGTCAGTTAGGGTTAGGTTAAGCTGATGCAAGTAGTGGTTATGAATAGGAATAGGGTAAGTCTCCAGAAAATGAATGTAAGTATATGTATTATTTACTAAGGTTATCGAGGTAGGATCGCGTGTGTGTGTGTGTGTGTGTGTGTGTGTGTGTGTGTGCACATGTGAGAGAGAGAGAGAGAGAGAGAGAGAGAGAGAGAGAGAGAGAGAGAGAGAGAGAGAGAGAGAGAAACATACTTGCACTTGTTTGTGATGAGTGGCAGGCTCTGACTGACCAGGCTGTGGCTCAGCAGCAGAATGGACTGAGGGGTCATGCTCTGATTCAACAGAAATCCTGCAACAATCCTCCTCAGAACACTGTGTACTCGTCGAGAGACTTTCAGACTGGCGGTCTTCTCCAAAATCTAATAGTCATACACCAGTGATGGCACTGAAAATATTTGCGAACAAAGGGTTCCATTTTTTTTCAACAAACACAATAACAACTGTCTGTACTATACCACTTTGAGTGGAAGGATGAGCTGTGTGATCCTCTCCTGGCTGCAGAACTGAGCCAGTAACTCATACGAGTCTGAGCTCTTGCTGTGACGTGCCTCCATGACTTTTGAAACAATACCTTTGATGTTCTTCTCCTCCGCAAGAGAGCCAAACAGCTCATTGTTGAAAATCTGAGAAAGATTCTCACCGTCAGCTACCTTAAATTACCTACTTACACTCAAGTGCAGACAGGACCACTCACCTCTATCAGAATGTCCAAGCAAGGGTCAAGTTCTCCAGCTTTTAAAGATGGCCTCAGGACTGAGAGTAGATGGTAAACAGTGAAGGTCAATACATGGATCTGTAAAAATAGCACAAACCCAAAAAATTTGGTGTAACCCAGCTCAGGCTTAATTCACTGATTAATGATGTAGATTATAATGTAGTTTATATAGTTTATACCTGATATCCTTTTACAAGAACACCCTTCATCTCTTGCAGAAGGTATTGCAGGTAATGATGTCCCAAGGCCTCAATAATCTTAATCAATGTGTTTCGAGCTACATCACGTATCTCTTGGAAACGGCTCTTTAGGTGGACACACACTTTGAGAAGAACCCTGTACATACATGTTTAGCATGTCACTTAAAGCAATTCAGTCACCTAAATCCTGCCCAAGTGCTGAACACATCAAACTATAATCAACCACAGCACACAATTGGCAAGGCAAAGGACATATACAAGTTCACATTACAAAAGCACCATCTTAAAAATTCAAACGCGCCATTCAAACATTAAAACAATGCATGAGCTGCTCTCCCATCAATGACGTTCAAACATCCCACCCCACTGGCCTCCCATTGGCTAACAACTGAGCTGTCGTTCATGTCGCCTTCACTCGAGCGCCATCTAAAGAGAAAGATTGCATCATAGAGAATGTTAAAGGTTATATTTGATACTGTATTTGATATTTGATGAGTGAATTTGATTAAAATTTATCAATTTTAAATTATTTTGCTTGAATTTAATTTATTTGAAATTAATATTGATATTATTTGATATATTTGATATAATTATACAATGTTATGTTTAAAATAATTAATTTAGGGGTGTTTTATGAGATATGGTAATGGTATTTATGGATGTATAGTACAGTATGAACATCATACGTCACACGTCACTGTAACAACTTACGTTCATTTTCAACTTGCGTTCGGCCGTCCGGAACCAATTAAAAACATAAGTCGGGGAGCGTCTGTATGTATACAGTCGGCCCTTGACTCTTCGCGGTTTTGCACTCACGGTTTGAGTATACGCGGACTCCCGAGCAGCTCACACGTGATTCAAATTCAGCCACTTTTTCCTCATTCTCGCTAAGTTGGCAATGAGCCTTTCTTTTAGTGTGTTTTAATTACCAGTTAAGTTCTATGATGTCACTCCTGCTAAGCACCAGAAGGACGTTGGATGTCTCTTCAGAGGAAATAAGACTTTCTCCGGAAGAAACGACAGTTTCCTCTGAAGTGCCTGAAGCATTGGCCTGAAGAGGAATAATCATCTGAACTGTTTTAAAACACTCCACCATTAAACTCATTTTCAATTATTATTCCAGTACATGACCGAAGGTAATGTTTAAAATGTTTGTGTGTTATATTTTATTTACTGTGGTGTAGCGTGTTTCTCATTTTGTTTTGTTTATCCAATTTATTACATTTCTTGTTCTTTTATGTCCTTTGTGTTATGGTCTGTGTTTTGGGGGACTTTAATTTTGGCACTGTGCCTCTAACTGTTTACTCTCCACTTCACCTCGGCTGAGGGGCGTGGCTGAGCTGCTTTCAGGTAGTACACACCTGAATTCACTATTCTCATTTACCCCCAATAAACAAAAGCATGCTCACCTCTGCTCCAGAGGATTAACTCACATCACATCACCCTTTGGTTTGTAAGGCCTCTACCTTTCTCACTCTACAACTCTGTTTGAACTCGCTCCGGCTGAGGGGCGTGGCTGAGCTGCTCGGATTTAATGCAGTTAATACCTGAATTCAGTCATGTCATGCCTAATGCAATACATTCCTGTAGTGGGCATTTTCGAAAACTACACTGCTGTATGTTTTTCAGAGAAAGCATGTAAAGGTGTTTTTATATGTATGCTGTATAATGTTTATATTTTATTATCAATCAATATCACAGTAAAAAAAAATTAAGTTTTTTTCAATCATTACTACATTTTACTACATTAATACTATTAATGTTTTTATGTTTTAATGTAATACTATTAATGTATTAATATTATTACTATGTATTAATGAGTAAGACTGTCTAAAGAATGTGTTTAAGAAGCATATTTTAGCGCATGTAATAGATACATAGTATTTTACTTCCGGTTGCTCATTCGCGCATTTGACGTGATACATGGGGTTTTACTTCCGGGTACAGAACTCGCAGATTATCTCGATTCGCGGGAGGGCTCGGAACCGAACCCCCGCGAATGTCGAGGGCCTACTGTGTGCTGTGTGCATATATATATATATATATATATATATATATATATATATATATATATATATGAAATGTGTGTGCATACATATACACGTGTGTGTTTAAATAATATAAATTTACTTTTCATTTTTTAGGTGATGGTGTTAGTCGCTTTCATTATCATTATTGAAATGCAAGTATATTTTGAACTCATGGAAAGTTAATTAACGGAACTTCAAATTTTGTAGCATACACACAGTACACACCCAGGCAAGTTGGCCTCCATTACTTCCTGTGGAAGGCTCTGCATGAGCCGGATCATGGCAAAGGCAATGGGCACTCTGACCACCTCCTCATCCTTCACTTCCTTCGATTTCACAGTCTTGTGTTCCTCATCTCTCTTCACCTACAGTTATATTTAATCAGTTATTTTATTTTGCTATCACTCGACATTAAAACCACAATGAAAAAATTTTATCCTAACCTTGGCTATTAGGCATTTATGCAATTTGGGCAGGATGCTTTGAGAAACTGTGTGATGAATTGAGGAGATGAGAGCCTCCAGTTCTTCTTTACTCTGTGGAAGGCCAGTGCTAATAACAGGGGGCACTGTCTTTGGCCGAGTTCCTGTGTTTTCTTTAGCTTTGACCAAGTCACCTTCACCTGTGTCCATCCCATCAGTTTCAGTGGCAATAGCATGAGCATCACTTGTGTCCATGGCATTCTCAATATCACTTTCATCTGAATCCATGGCTTCTACTTGCTCTTCATCTGCAACTTCCTGAAGAACACTTATTTCTGAAATAATAAAAAGTAAATAAATAAATATAAAAAAAAAAAAAAAAACATGGCTCAGCACTTTACTTTTAGGGTACACATTCAGATTGCTTGACAGATGACAAAAATATAACATTTTTAGTGAGAATCCTGCTCCAAATAGCAAAAAATAACAGACTTCCAGCATATTGCATTGGAAAGAAAGGGTAAAAATGTCTTTATTATGGAGAAAACCACAACAAGACTACAGATGAAAACAGGCTTATTTATTCAGTGATGGTCGTTACGAATACAAGCAATGCCAGAACCCTAGTCACCGCCTTTCTTTCTTTCTGTGTACACTGTAACACTACATTTATTTTGTAAAAATAATGAAGGGACTATAGAAATAAAATGATGATTAAGTGTATGAACACTGACAATATGTTTTGCAATAATCTCGTCCATAATACAAGAAAATGTTAGATAAGGTTGTGTAACATTTTTTTTGTAGTGTGTGTGTGTGTGTGTGTGTGTGTGTGTGTATATATATATATATATATATATATATATATATATATATATATATATATATATATATATATATATATATATATATATATATATATATATATATATCATTCGTATTAGTTGGGCCTGTGTATTTATGCTCAATAAGTTTAAAAAAATTAAAATCAGGGCTGAACCTAGAATCATTGAAATACTAACATGCTTATGAAATTATTCCCTAGACTCACCATCTGCCTTTTTGTTTTTGGCTGCCTCAATTTCTTTGCTCAGACTCTCATGATCGAAGTGAAAGGCTTCCAGAATCATCAGCAACAAACTACAATAGAGCAACACAGCAAGGTTACTCGAGTTTACCAGAAACTTAGGATACTCACAGTAGTGGAACTTGTCCTTACCTTACAGCCAATTTCTGCTCAACTATTCCTGTTTGGAGGACATGGATGAAGTGTTTGAGATAGTAGAGGTATTTAGACCAAGTGAGACATTTACACACTGCTCCAATAACATCGACTGCGGCGGAGGTCATAGCTTCATGCTGCATTATGAAAAAGACAGGGTGGTCAGGAACAATAACAGCAGCATCGCTTATTACTTGTAATTAAAATAATTCAATGCAAATTAATTCCTTTCTGAATAAGCACACATTTGTTTATTCAATCATTATTTATATTATATTAATACGTGCATTATTTATTCACTGCAATTTTATTTAATGGTCCTACATGCCCATACATAAGAAAACAACAAACAAAGTATCTATTCAGAAAGCATTTTCCATGTTTATTGTGTAAATAATATTTATTGTTTGTGCACACACTGTGATTACAGTAACTGTCACTACCTTGAGGAGTTTCTCATCAAACAGTGCAATCATGGCATAAGGCATGATAAAGTTCTGCATGGAGCGGGAAGACATCACCACCGTTCCCTCGGTCAGCTGCTTGGCAAACCTCCTGAGGGCTCGTCCCCTTCGGTGCACCTGGATTCAGAACACCCCCAGTGACATATTTTTCTTATCACATTAGATTACCGAGTGGTCTATCATTTTAGTATTTGCATGAAACTTGAGATTACAGGTTTGTTCGGATTCACTTCTAATTGCACTATTATTGTTTTATTAAAATTATTTTCCAAATAATTCAGATTTTATATATAGTGGTACCTCACCTTACGAAAGTCTCACCAAAAAAAATGCAGGTTACAAAAAACATTTTCCTAAAATTTTTGTCTCAGGATACAAAACAAGTTCACATTACGAAAGCGCCATTTTAAAAATTCAAACGTGCCCTGTCCAAGATGGTGTCAGGTGGACCTGTCCAAGATGGCGCTTGAGTGAAGGCCACATTAAAATGCGCCATTCAAACAATGCACGAGCTGCTCTCCCATCAATGACGTTCAAACATCCCGCCCGCTGGCTGCTCATTGGCTAACAGCTGAGCTGTCATTCATGTCGCCATCACTCAAGCGCCATCTTGGACAGGTCCACCTGATGCCATCTTGGACAGGTACGCCATCTTGACCTGACGCATCTTGGACGCCATCTTGGACATCATTGCCTAGGAGGAATGACACATCTACCTCCCACTGCCTATTATAGAGCTGAATCCACCATGATGCTATTCATGTAAAAGACAAAGTTACGGTTGTTTTATTTCTTGACTCAGGCTTTTAACCTTCCATAAACATTTGTAAGATTATAACTCTGCCAAGAAGACATGGTCAACACGCGCACACGCGCGCGCACACACACACACACACACACACACACACACACACACACACACACAGAGAAGAAGAAACGGGCTCAAGTGATATCACAAAGGAATATGGCGAAACCCGTCTACCATCGGTATGATATTGAAGCAGAAGGAGGTCTTAAAGGTATGCTTTTATAATTTTTAAAGGGTTTAGGGGGGTAGTATTGGGAGCTTTGGAACGAATCACGCGTTTTACATGTAAAATGTGGTTCAACATACGAAAAATGCAGGTTACGAAAAAAGCTCTGGAATGGATTAATTCCGTAAGGTGAGGTACCACTGTGTATATATTTCTCTTTACCTGAATGTGCTTCATGTGCTCAAAGAAGTCTGACTCTGGATCAGTGTAGTTGGTGAGCTGCACCAGGTCTCTGAACTCTGAGCGACTGGGAAACGTTTTCACCAGACAGGCAAGAACTGAAGTGTAATCGTTCCTTACACTCTGTATTCAAGAGAACAGAACAGGTTTATCAGTGCATATGTATGCTTTTGTCTCAGCCTTAGTTATTTCAGGCATACATACAAGTTTACCATAAGTATACCTCTGTTTTGCTCTTCAAACCTCTTCTCACAGCATCCAGCACAGTGTACTGCACAATCTCTTTATACTCCTGCTCAGGGCAACCCACCGCTGCCAGCTGGGTAAGTATAGCTGAGAGACACAAAGTGGCACTGTCCGCCAGAGACATATCTCCAATCTAAAACACACACACACACACACACACACACACACACACACACACACACACACACACACACACACACACACACAAAGTCAATAATGTAGTGGATGTGTGTATTAGGGGAAATACATGATGATATGTGGGTTTTAAACACCACAAGCCAAAGCTCAGTGCCCATATCAGGAAAGGTGCTCGTCAAGCATACGTAAGCACATACGTACATGCAGACACACACTTCTTTCTTACTCACTTCAAATGAGTGGAAGCAGTTGTGCATGATGACCATGAGGTATTGCATGTCCAGTGGGTTCATCTCTTCAATGTGTTTAATTGTTTTCTGGAAAGCTATCAGGCGCACATCAAAGTGGATCTCATCGAGATGCCGACTATCGAAGGCATTAAGCTGGAGAGAGACATAGAGAGGGGAAACAGAGGGGGGGAGAGAAACAGAGGAAGGTAAAAAGAGGGAAGAAGAGAAAAAGAGAAACAGACGAGAAAAAGAAAGAGGGAAGAAGGAAGAGACCCAGAAAGAGAGGGAAACAGATGTCGGAAAAGGTAAAGTGAGAGAGAGAGAGAGAGAGAGAGAGAGAGAGAGAAGGTAACGTGAGTTAAATAGAGGGAGAAATCAAGGTTGGGGAGAGGGAGAAATAGTGTGATAGAACATGAAAGAAATAGAGAGGGGGCAATGGAAAAGTGAGATTAACAGAGGAAGAGAGATAGAGTGGGAGAGGGAGGTAAAGAGAGTGAGAGAGAAATAGAAACAAAGAGAGGAAAAGGAAAAGAGAGATAGAGAGAAATAGAGTGGGAGTGAGAAAGAAAAACAGAAGAAAAAGAAAAGCAAGACAAACAGAAGCCAAGATAGAAAAAGAGAAACAGACAGAGAGAGAGGTAGATAAATAGACCGAGGGAGGAAAAAAGACACGAACAAAAAGAGAAAAAGAGAGAAACAGAGGGTGATGAACAAACAGGAAGTGAGAAAGAGAGACAAGAGACGAGACGTGGGAGAGGTGAGCACTGTGTAAGAAGATAAAGAGAAATTAATGTAAACATAATCTAAACTCTCTGGTTGGTGATGATCTCTTACCTGCACAGCAACCTCAACTATATACTTTAGGTCATCATTCAGATCGGACAGAGTCTGTGGAGGAGAAAAAGACAGATATATGTGCAGTCAGTGGTAGCTGGCTCAGAGTTATACAGTTAATAATGATCATTAGTATCTCACTTTGAAGACTTCACACAGGACTTTGCGGCTTGGTTTGTTGCGTATGACAGAAAAGAGTTTACTGAGAGGTTTGAGGAAGACGCTGGAGTCTGTACATTGTCTCAGCAGGTTCTGGACTGTATTCAGAATGTCCAGCTCTGTCTCCTGTATGAGAAGAAAACAAACTCAGATGTTTATTTATGACTGCTGAAATAATACCCCTTATACACTGCTGTGATGAATACGGATAATACCTCAGCAATCTTTGGCTTATGGAGATATGGTAGCAGCAGATGGATAAGTGTTGAGCTCTGTTCCTCATTACTGACAAATCTACTAATCCTGGAACAAAGTAATAAAAATCACACACACACACATATATAATATATACATACATACATACATACATACACACACACATACAAATAAATATATATATTATACACACACATTAATATACACATACACACAATGTGGGGCCGTTGGTGTAGTGGTTAGGGTGTTGGGTTCATGATCGGGAGATTGTGTTCTCAAATCCTAGTGAGACCCCCACTGTGCTAAGACCCCTGGGCAAGGTCTCAACCACAAGTGTGCCTCTGTTCACCCAGCGGTATAAATGGATACCAGTAAAAATATCCTGGGAAGGTAACCTGCGATGGACTCGCGTCCCATCCAGGAGGAGTTGAACTCCTAGTCGCCTCACGCTATGGAAACCGGGGATAAGCACCGGCCTCAGTGTGTAAAAAGCCCAGAAGACTTTTTTTTTTTTTTTTTTTTTTTTTACACATACACACACACACACACACACACACATATATATATATATATGCACATACACAGGGATCCCTCGCTACTTCGCGCTTCAATTCATGCGGCTGCAGTGCATCGCAGTTTTTGGTTTTTACTTTTAAATTCATAGAATTAAAAAATAAGGAAAAGGCCACAAAACAAGAACAATTATGCGCAAAAAAAAAAAAAAAAAAAAAAAAAAAAACCCCAAACAAACAACCCAAAACCCCCATCAAAACTACTTACATTTTTATGTGAGGTGCGTATATGAGTGTGTGTATTTATATTTTATTTACCTCTTATGCATTATCTGTGAATAGTTAATTGTTATTATAAGCATTTATAGCGTTGAGTATGTATTATTGATATTATATACACATATACATATACGTCAGTCGTGGTCTAGTGGTATAGGGCGCTGGATCGCTGACCCAAAGGTTGGGGGTTCGAGTCCCACTCTCCACAGGGTTGTCACTGTCCCCCCCAGTGCGGCTAACTGGGTTATCAAAGGCGGGCCATGTCTGTCACTGTCTATGGTGAGAGGCATGTAAAAGAACCATTGCTGACATTCGTAAAGAGTAGGCTGCAAAGTCGTCAGCGTGTTTCTGTCCCTTGCTAAAAGGGTTGTGACAGGAAGGGCATCCGACGTAAAAACCTCTGCCAAATCAAATGTGCAAATCAAGATGATTCGCTGTGGCGACTCCCAAGTAGAAGGGAAAAAGCCGAAAGGAAGACAGACAGACATACATATACGTCAGTCAAGGTAGGTTGGATCCTACTTCGTGGAATTCGGCGGTCACGAGGAGGGTTTCGGTCCCAATTAACCGCGGAAAATGTGTGTATGAATGACTAATTTCTGTATACAAACAGAGAACGTAAGTTAAAAGTTATGAACAGCAAAGCTAAACATACTTGGAAAGAATGTTCAGCTCCTTGCTAACTTGAACTCGGAACTTCTTCTTTTTTATGCGATCAGAGTTACGCACAACTCCACCGAGGTACTGAAGCACAGCAGGGATGTGAGGTAATAGCAGCCTCGAACCTATAGTCAAAGTCTCTGTTTGAGAGAGAGAAAAAAAAAGGATTAATACAACACACACGCTAGCTCCAAAAACATGACACATACAAGGAATCTTACCTTGCTCTTGATCTGTAGTGACAGCTGAACCAGGGGACGGTACGGGAATAATGCACCCATTGATGCTCAGCGCTGCCTCCGTCTCAGAGGGGATGAAGTCTGGTGTGTTCAGTAAATTCTCACAGATATCCATTACCATGGATGTTGTTTTAGGAGATATGTTTTTGGAAGACAGCAGGGAAAGGACATTGCATAAGATGTCACACTCGGGGTGCGCTGGTCTCTGTTTAGCCAGCAAAGGGAAATACCTGAGAGACAATCAACAAGGGGTACATACATATACCATGGCAGCATACATTAATTTTCCTGAGGTACTTCATACATGTTAATAATGCTTTCAGAAAAATCCTGAGAATACAGAATTTCCAAACATGAAATATTTTGTAACTACAGGAAGAAAGCTTTATCATCATACAGATTTAAAGGTGCCCATTCACTAACGAATAGTCAGTGTGTTTAACTTCAGGCAGAACACTAACGATATTATCTGGAGAAACCAAAAGATATTGACAAGATTACCATCTCTTATTCATCTTGTTTTTGGTTCTTTATGCTTCGCTCTGTACTAAAGACACATGTTTCTTTTCTGTTTACTCTATTATCATATATTATATATTTTCAAGTTTATACATTTTATCTAAATGCTTCTTTATGTGCAATGTTTATTTCTTATGTGCAGTATTGAGGAGGTTCTGTGTCCAAGAATTTGTTTGCAATCATGATATTCCACTATTACCATTATATGACAATAAAACTTGACACTTGGAAAAATAAAAAGAAACCGGGGACAGAGGAACAAGCCTGTGCAAACGTGATACATACATACATACACACACTGATTGATGGAACATAAAAAGGTCCAAGATGGAGAATTAAAAAATAAAAGAAGGTATAGGATTTCAGGAGAAATAAAGATGGAGGTGTTTACTTATATCATCCCACTTGGTGCAGGTCACTGTCACATCCAGGAGTAAACAAATGGTTTCAGAAAAGTAATGTGGCTGAATCTATATTATTTCCAACAGATAACCTGGTACAGTCGGCCCTCAACTTACGAAAACCTCTGAATACGAAAAATACAGGATACGAAAAACATTCTCCGAAATTTTAGCCCTCTGTATACAAAACAACCTCTTCGTATGAAAAGTGCCAAAAACGCCATTCAAAAATTCAAACGCGCCATTCAAAAATTCAAACAATGCGTGAGTTGCTCTCATTGGTTGTCTCCCAACATCCCGCCCTGCTAGCCTCCCATTGGCCAGGAGGGAGCTGAATCTCCAAAGTATTGTACCCATAAGCTTGCTTGTGACACGCGTAAAGGAGAGCTGTACTGTTGGTTTGTGAGGTTTTTTGAGAGTACTCATTGCAGCTTATTTAAGGAGATCCGGATGAGCCGCGCCCCGTCTCAAAAGCTCCGCGTTTGGCCACGAAGCATTTTTGTGCACGGAAGTGGGCAGCGCCACAAATGTTCCATGCACAGAATGCTCCATGGGACAAAAGACCTCCAATTTCACAAGGAAGCAAGTTAATATTGAATCCGGACCTCTGATCTCTCAAGGAAGCGGTTCATACTGAATCCGGACCTCAGATCTTTCAAACAGGTAATTCTGCTTTAAATACAACACCCTGTCTCAAAAGCTCCGTCGGCTACGCGCTGCGTGTGGGTGGAGCCCGCATTCGGCTGAGCGTGCCACTCAAAGAGAGAGAGAGAGAGAGAGAGAGAGAGAGAGAGAGAGAGGTTTGTGTGTGTGTGTGTGTGTGTGTGTGTGTGTGTGTGTGTGTGTGAGAGAGAGACAGAGAGATAGAGAGAGAGACAGTGTTGTGTGTGTGTGTGGCAATAATAAAAAATGTTTAATGGTTTAATTAATATGTTAATAAAATGTTTAAATGATTTAATAAATATAGTTTTTTACTTTTAACACATATTTCATACAAACTTGGTGTACTTTTATCATTTTTAAAGGGTTTATGGGGTTGTCTTGGGAGCCTTGGACCGAATCACGCTTTTTACATGTAAAATGCGCCTCTACTTATGAAAACTCCAGGTTCCGAAAAAGGTTCTGGAACAGATTAATTTTCATTAAATTAGCGCGCGTGCACACACACACACACACAGACACACACACACACACACTGTCTCTCTCTCTCTCTCTCTCACACACACACACACACACACACACACACACACACACATATGCTCACACTCACACTCAACGAGCAGCTGACGGAACAATTCTATTTAAATGTTTAAATGGACGGTGTGCTTCATTTCAAGAGGAATTACAGTACCTGTTTGAAAGATCAGGGAACCTCATTCAATATTAACTTGCTTCCTTGCGAGATCGGAGGTCTTCTCCCATGGAGCATTGTGTTTTAATATCGTGCCGAAATAATCCCCTCTGTCAGTGTATTTCCGCTTTAAGGTCTCAGGGGTTTCGGCGATAACGAAAGAGAACGCCGCATGATATGGTATGGTAAGTATGGGTACAGGAAGTATGGGTAACGTTCAGCTGCCTCCTCGCCAATGGGAGGCCAGCAGGGCGGGATGTTGAGAGACAGCCAATGAGAGAGTAACTCGTGCAGCGTGTGAAATTTTGATTGGCTTGTTTGAATTTTGAATGGCGCATTTCGTAAGAGGAGGTTGTTTTCGTATCCCGGGGACGAAAACTTAGGAAAATCTTTTTCGTAACCCGGAATTTTCGTACCCAGGGGGTTTCGTAAGTAGGGGGCCAACTGTATGTATGCGCGCGTGTGTCTCTCTCTCTCTCTCTCTCTCTCTATATATATATATATATATATATATGTACATGTACATGTCAGGGGTCGGGAACCTATGGTTCACGAGCCAGATGGGGCTGTTTTGATGACTGTATCTGGCTCTCAGATAAATCAAGTGGCTTTTCTTAACAGAATAACAAATACATTATTTCACTGTCATTTAAATAAAAATACAAAAAAGGCATCAAGTAAAACAAAAACAGATTAATAAATCTCGCACATTTAAATCTATACATCTATTTTCAATGCCACGTTACTGTGGCGTGCAGCGGAGAGCCAATCCTTTCTGTATGTGGGCGGGTCCAATACCTTGAAACTCTAATTTTGTTGGACTATAACAACAGCCACAGACTGCGCGTGATGTTTTTGTGTAAAGAGATAAATTTCCCTCGTTTTTGATCAGCTCATATGCACGAAGGCAAGCACAGCCGGCAAGCAAACACAAATGGACAGACATGTAAAAACTTCAACCCGCAGAGCAGACCAGCTGATTGCCAAAACTTGGGACGCACTTCCTGTCACAAACACTGCAGCGTCGGACCCGCCCGCATACAGAAAGTATTGGCTCTCCGCTTCGCGCCACAGTGACGTGGCATTGAAAATAGATGAATAGATTTTTTCTTCAAGCCAGTCTGGTCATCTGGCGGTCACTTTCGGAAACAACAGCCCACGTCCGGACAATCCGGACTTGTCGGAAGCTACAGATTTTGTCCATTTCATCAGAAATCCATTAAAGCGAATTTTGTGAAACCAAAGCATGAGTGTATATAGTTTTCTTAATTTCAGTGTGATTGTTTGAACCTGACAGTGTTTTTTTTTTTTTTTTTTTTTTTCAATCAGTTTCATTTGAAGGCATTTGAACCTTTATATAATTGTAAAAAAGATACATAATGATCTTATGGGTATAAATGGAAATGAAAAAAAAAAATCATTTTTTTTTTGTTCATTTTTTTTTGGGGGGGGGGGGGTTACCACAGTGACTGATGGGTTAAAAAAGGGCGTGTCATATTAAAATGAGGATAATTTCTCCTATCATCTCTTCCTAAAACTTTTCCTAGACACGTTTTCTAAAAGTTTATATGGCTGAGGTGCATAAAAATGTTTGGTTGCTAAGGACTAATGATCTTGGAAGAAGGGCAATCTTTGTGCTCATTTTTCTCTAAAATGTCTTTTGAAATTTTTAGTTGAATGCTGACAAGAAATGTCATAGCTCGGTCAGTTTTCAAGGTGTTGACAAACTTTTTGCTGCGTTTTGCAGCTTTGGGCCTCCTCTATCTGAGTGTTTAAAAAGCTCATTTTTCATTTTTGGATGCAAGAGCCTACTTTCCGTGGAGTGGCTCACATATATCAATACTGGTGTCTAGTTTTACCAGAAAATGATTTTAATCCAAACCTTCTGTGATGCAACAGAGGCTTAGTGAGCTACAGATTAATTCCTCTCACAACCAGTTTAACATGATAACAACAAAAATAACCAATAACCCTGAGACAAAAGTTTTTTTTTTTTTACCTAGCATTCATGCTCCAGACATGGATAAGTTTAAGGAGTGGTGTGGGAGCATAGGTGCTCTCCGAGGGCAAACGGCAAACCTGAAGGACAGGAAAGAAAACATCACATTACCTACACAGTCCTTTACTGAAAATGCAATGACACTTATTTTACTTTTGCACTCTACATATACATTTGCATAAAAGACAAAGATGTAAATGAGACCACAGATATAAATTTCAGCTTTCATTTCTACAGACAACCCCAAACTGCTGCATTGAACTTTTGTGTTTTTTGAAAAGACTGAAACTAAAGCTGAAATTTTCTCTCATCATTTCATTGGATCTTCCATCTATGAAAGAAATGTTCCACACAGAGCAAAAGCAAAAAAAGATGGTTATACCGTTCCAGTGCTTTCAGAGGAAATTAAACATAAGGTACATACTCATCACACAAATGCATGTAGTCACACATGCCAATGTCATCAACATGGAATCAACAGATTGGCACACACAGCGCACAGGCTATACCTGAGGCCAGACAATGGCATGGAACACAGCATCAAGTTCATCAGCTGTGAATTGGTATGACTCAAATTTGTCAAAGAACTTCTGGATGTGAAGAAGACCCAGTCGCCTCAGGTTCTTCAGAGGGCTGATACAGCCAGGCTTCAGCTACACACACACACACACACACACACACACACACACACACACACAATCATTCTATGAACAGATCTAAATGTATCATTTCTATATTTACATAAAACAGAAAAAAGCAACAGCACTAGCTTCATCACCCCCCCCCCACACACACACACACACACAGTGCTCAAACACTGCATTTTCCATACTAACCTGAATTTCTTGCCACATATTATGAAACAATGAAATGTTTCCATGTGTTATGATTATTATTTCATATCTATATCACCTTCCAACAACAGTGAACAAAGAGGCAATTCCACCATGGCGGATGTTACATTTGAAATGTGTCTGGGAAATTTCATTCAGTTTCACATTAACTGTTGAAGTCACAAGTCCCTCATCTTGTGTGTGGGCATTCTTCTGGTCTTGAGGAATTTAAGCAGGTAAGAAAAGATATCTAAACGCTTTTGTTGTTTTATGAAGACAAAAATGTGAGTGTGGCAGAAGTTTTATGAAAAATTCTGTGATAAATGATGCATGACAGACATTACACCTGATTAATTAATATGACTTACGGATAAAACATTTTTTTCTGAAATATTTTACTGATTTGTTTTGGATAATAATTTTATATCAAGTTCTATCCTTTCATTCATTTCTGGGTTTAAAACGTTTTAGAAAATATCAGAAAACTGTTTCCACTAATCCCCCTACATGCCCAACCCTTCTAGACGTACATACAATAAGAACATGCATTAAACCAGAAAACCAATCCTAAATGTCACATAATTGGCAAAACATCATTGAAGTCCGTGCACTATGGATAATCATCTGCAGTGAGCCAAAGAAACCTTACAGCCCATTAACTTAGAAGTCATCAACTATAGTACATGTAGGTGAATAGGGCAGTTCAATTAGTCTTAGGCATAGAAAATCTTGTGCTTGTGTTATGCATAAACTTTTCAGGATCTATAACTGAAAATATTTTTTGGTTAGTTCCCATGTAATCTATCAAAGGATTGAAAACTTCTCCAAACAGCTGATTGATGCTCACCTGCTCTCTGCGTTCTAGTAGTAAGGCAACGGAGGCAGTAACACACAGTAGAATTTGCAGTAGCTTGGGCAGGTAAGCTTGTATGAGATGGCCCATTTTATGCAGCACTACATCAATAAGGTTGAGTAGTCCATGCTGTCGACCTAGAGGCAATACTGATGAGGAGTCTGTCTCAGCCATGGCCCTCTCCACTGCCGCCAAACATGTTCCTGTAGGCAAGCGATGGAATTAAAAAATGTGTAAAACTGCATATGAACAAATTACATATAGTAATGCATGCATTATTCATCTATGTAAGTACGACGATACAGTGGTTTGTAATGTTCATTGAAATTGATATACTCTTTTTATTTAAAATTCATGTGTGCAGCATAAATTAAACATTATGGTGTAAAAATACATAAAAATAACCCCTGAAAGACAAATTTTACCTTCGTGTTTTCAGTACATATGTACATTGTCAGTGGCAAAATTTTAGGATATAAAATACTGGGCATCACGGTGGTGTAGTGGCAGCACACCTTATTTTCTGGACTACATGTCGCACGTTTTTTCATACTTTGGCTGAAGGTGCAACTTCTACTCCATAGCAACTTATATATGAAATTATTACATATAATTCTGTCGTTATAATAATAATAAGACATACTGTATTCGACGTAATAAGTACCCTGCTCCAATACCCCCCCTTTTTTTATCTTATGTCTAATAACCGCCCATGTGTCTTCTTTTCCTTTCGGCTTTTCCCTTCAGGGGTCGCCACAGCGAATCATCTGCCTCCATCTCACCCTATCCTTTGCATCTTCTTCTCTTACACCAACGACCTTCATGTCCTCCTTCACCACATCCATGAATCGTCTCTTTGGTCTTCCTCTAGGCCTTTTGCCTGGTAGTTCCAGCCTCAGCATCCTACTACCAATATACTCACTATCCCTCCTCTGTACATGTCCAAACCATCTCAATCTAGCCTCTCTGACTTTGTCTCCAAAACGTCTTACATGTGCTGTCCCTCTGATGTGCTCATTCCTAATCCTATCTATCCTCGTTACTCCCAAAGAGAACCTCAACATTTTCATCTCTGCTACCTCCAGCTCTGCCTCCTGTCTTTTCCCCAGGGCCACTGTTTCTAAGCCATACAACATCGTTGGCCTCAACACCGTCTTGTACACTTTTCCTTTCATTCTTGCCGAGACCCTCCTATCACACATCACACCGGACACTTTTCTCCAACCATTCCAACCTGCCTGCACACGCTTCTTGACCTCTTTTCCACACTCTCCATTGCTCTGGATTGTTGAGCCTAAGTACTTAAAATCCTCCACCTTCCTTATCTCTGCTCCCTGTAATCTCACCGTTCCTCCTTGGTCCTTGTCATTCATGCACATGTATTCTGTCTTACTGAGGCTAATCTTCATTCCCCTCCTTTCCAGGGCATACCTCCACCTCTCTAGATTTTCCTGCACTTGTTCTCTGCTCTCACTACAGATCACAATGTCATCTGCAAACATCAGCAAAATTATACATCAGACTTACCAAGTTTATTCAATCAGTCTCTACAGCCGAAAAATGAGGCGTTCACTGTCTGTAAAAGTGAGTTTACACGGTATTTCAAGACCCCCTGCCACTGAGGAATGACTAGTGTTCATCAGTAACAACACATTTGATTGTTCCGCCTTGCTTTAAAAAAACAGGAAAAAATATTGCTGTGTTCTCTTGGTAAATGTCCAACAATCGATGAACTATTAGAAACTGCTACAGCAAAACTATTGGATGCTCTGAATGAATGGAGCGATGAGCCAGATATGAACCTATCAGAAAGTGATGACAAGGATTTTTCACCCAATTGTACTGCTCACTAACTTCATAAATTTAGCGACTTTCCTGGCCATGTGCTTTTGTTTACGTTCGTGTTGATTGGTTCAATGTGCCATGTGCTAAAGTTGACATTCATGTTGATTGGCTCATTTTACTTGAGAAAATGTTTAAAGGAAATGTTTGGAACAGCACCGGAAGGGAAAAGTAAAGGAAGGAAAAGTCTTTTTTTTTTTTAATTTATGCTGTTTTCTGTTTATTTTCAACGTTCATGTAAGTAGTTTGGTTGACACCACAAAATGAATAACAAAAATACCAGTAAAACTCTTTTATTGTTCTACTATTATTCATGTTTTCCACCTCAATGGTAATAACAGAGATGAGAACAGGCCTTTATGGAAAAGGAGGAAAAATATGCAGGGGTCAAGGGGGCCGTCTAGGCCCCCTGCAGGGGTGTGGGGGTAGCGTCCTTGCTGGGGGGTTCATGGGGGCAAAGCCCCCCAAAAGGTTTGGAGTTATACTTATAAAAAGGAGCA
The DNA here is from genome assembly GCA_024760905.1 of Plotosus lineatus. Taxonomy (NCBI): domain Eukaryota; kingdom Metazoa; phylum Chordata; class Actinopteri; order Siluriformes; family Plotosidae; genus Plotosus; species Plotosus lineatus. The sequence continues at coordinate 21,557,118 of CM045733.1, forward strand.
TAATTGATGTCTCCTGGAAGGAATATTTTTAAAGAGAACCTTATGAAAATTAATGATTAAAATTATTTAAAAAAAATTATTTAATAGGCCTACAGTGGGCCTAGTTTTAATTTCAAATACTTTAAACCAGGGGTCGGGAACCTTTTTGACTAAGAGAGCCAAAAAAAGACATTTTAAAATCTAATCATATATATATATATAAATACTGAATACAACTAAATTGAAAAAGAAGACCAACAATTTTAGAGTATAATAAGACTGAATTTATTTTAAACTGCATTGTCATAATGAAGTTATTTATTAATAAGAAAAGTACTTCTTACTATCAGTGCTGTAGTGGTCAAAAAATAAGTGAGTACACAATGGCAGCGAAGCGACCGAGGCGCGCAGCAGCACCTCATCCACAAAGTGGGTGAAGGTGCACAGAGCGTGGAGTGGGTGCGGCTTTGGCTTTGAAACTATTTATCACTTCATCTCCGCTTTTTATTTACACAGTCACGGAAAGTTACGTTGCTCCACTGTAAAGTACACCAAATTAAGTCAGTACACACAACTCAACCACTAAAACAAGTGGGTACACGGTGTGTACCCACCACGACAGCACTGCTTACTATTAATACTGATAGCTTTATAGTCTGATTGATCCAGGGTGAGGACTCGACACAACAGGACTCACACGTTGCAGTGTTTATGTGATAGGAAGTGCGTCCCAAGTTTTGCCAATCAGCTGGTCTGCGGGTTGAAGTTTTTACATGTCTGTCCATTTGTGTTTGCTTGTCGGCTGTGCTTGCCTTCGTGCAAATGAGCTGATCAAAAACGAGGGAAATCCATCTCTTTACTCAAAAACATCACACGCAGTCTGTGGCTGTTGTTATAATCCAATAAAATTAGAGTTTCAAGGTATCGGACCCGCCCACATACAGAAAGGATTGGATCTCCGCTGCATGCCACAGTGACGTGGCATTGAAAATAGATGTATAGATTTAAATGCGACTTGTACTCCGGTATGACGTACAGTTAAAAAAATACGGTACTCGCCTCAAAGCAAGAAGGTTCTGGGTTCAAGTCCCAGTCCTAAGTACCAGACGGTTGTTTCTGTGTTAAATTTGTATGTTCTCCCTGTGCTTGCATGGGTTTCCTCCGGGTACTCCGGTTTCTTCCCGTCAGTCTAAAGACATGCACAATAGACTAACTGGCTGTTCTAAATTGCCCAGTGGCATGACTGGTTGTGTGTGCACCCTGCAATAGTCTGGCAAGCAATTCAGGTTGCACTATGTGTGTGCGTGTTTGGGTACCTTGGCTATGATGGCACACAGGATCCAGTAGTAAGTCAATGAACATCGCCAGCTCTTCTGGCTGGCAGCCTGCCAGGAACCGTAGCACGATGGAAGAACGTGACGCAGTGGCAGCTTTGCCCTGGAACTTATTGCCCACTTTAGTGCGCATCCTTCCATATAGGATCCTACACAAGGAAAACTCACAGAGTCCATCAACACCCCACAACAGAATAAATTAATATAACATTAAACTAAAAAGTGGATGTCACATACAGACCTCATGAGCACAGGGATAAGTTGGGGGCGATGCATATCCAGCACCATGCTTCCCTCCTCAGAGATATTGAAGTGAACGATCTCATCTTTAAAATATTTGTCATCGAGCAGTCTTTCAAGATTCTCTCTGGAGGAATAAAAAGAAAAAACATAGGTTGCAATATACTTAACCCTGGGTTTACATGATGCCCATGACCTCCAAAAAAGTGTGGAGATCCACGATTTACAAGCAAGGCTGGGGCACGACTGAGCTATAAAAAGAAGTCAAGGTGCATCCAACAGATGAATCCTGAAGAAACCATGTTTCCAAGTTCATGAAGATCCTCTCTGATGTCACATAAAAGTCTATTAAGTTCTACTGCTCTCTACCATGATTCCCATCTTCTGTCATGTTGGCATCAAATTGTAATACAGTGATCCCTCGCTACTCCGTGCTTCAGTTTCTGTGGATTCAGTGCATCGTGGGTTTTTAAAAAATATTCATATTCAAATATTCATCGAAAACTAAAAAATTTTACGTTTTTTTTTAAGTCAAATTTTAAGTTTAGATGTACCTACGTAGTACGCTGACGTAATGACGCTGCATCCATTGTTTACAAACTACAGACTGAACGTGTCCCTCCTTCCCAGTTCAGTCATATGTATATCGTTTTATATCTTTATATATATATATATATATCTCTCGGTTATATAGTGTTTTACCCTTGTGTTAAGACGTCGTCTCTGTGATCTTTGTGTTTACACTGTTTTGCGGACTTTTGTAACCCTAAGCAAATATAGTTGGTCAGAAGTGTAAGCCTACTAGCATGAGTGCAAGTCTCATACACAGAGATGAATTAACTATCTGCTCAGATCAGCACAATCTACCATGCATACTCAGTTAAGCAAAGAGAGTTGTAAAATGAATGGAAACACAAATTACAGAACAATTACAGATATTTATTATCTTTTAGCAGAATCCTAAGAGTGTATACTTATTTTTATATTAATATTCATTAGGATTTGTACTTGTTCTTTGTATGCATCTCTTGAATAAAGTTTACTTACTTACTTACACAAAAGAAAAAAACGCTCAGCTTTGCTGGGATTCAAATGGCAGGCCGTGTTCTAAACGAGTGCAACGGCACCTTTGTGCACTTGAAAGACCGGAAGTCTGTATAACTCACAGCAAGTACACTAATTTTGTTAGTACACTACCTTCGGTATTGAGCGCTTCACATATTGTAAGCAATGATTGGCTGTTTTAAGCTTCATGTAAAGCGCCTTGGTATAAATAAGTGACTTATTTCAAATTAATGTTGATATTATTTGATATAGTTGATATTATTTTACAATGTTATGTTTATAATAATTGATTTAGGGGTGTTTTATGAGATACAGTAATGGTATTTATGGAGGTATAGTACAGTATGAGCGTCATACGTCACACGTCACTGTAACAACTTACGTTCACTTTCAACTTACGTTCGGCCGTCCGGAACCAATTAAAAACGTAAGTCGGGGAGCGTCTGTATTGGGAAAACGTTAAGGAAAATGCCACAAAACAAGGCCAATTATGCAAACCCAGCCCCACCTCACCCCCCCCCCCAACAAAACTACTTAGATTTTTATCTGAGGTGCGCATATCTGTATGTATGTGTATTTATATTTTATTTACATTTTATGCATTTTTTTTAATGTTTAATCGTTATTATAAGCATTTATAGTGTTGAATATGTATTTATTGATATTATATACACATATGCATATAACATACATATACATATATTGATCCTACTTCAGGGAAATTGGCGGTCGCGGGGGAAGTCTCGGTCCCCATTAACTGTGGAAAGTGAGGGATCCCTGTAAATCACAATAATTGAGGCAAAATGTTTTATCAAAATTCCACTATGTTTTTTGTGATGATCTTGTGATGATACTGGGGCATCGACTCAGGTTAATGTAGGCTCAAAATGCTGATTTCTCACAAAGTTTAGCACCAATGTTGTATCGATCTCTACCAACGCTGTTTGAATCTTTGAAATATTTTGAACTTGCTAAAAAATTCTCAAAGTTTTGGATAATTAGTAAAGATCAGGAGCAACATCGGCAATATGTGAGCCGAGCTTTAAAGACAACATTAAACATAAAACAAACCCACAATGCTTTCCTGAAATCATTCCCTTCCGTACAGCTAAAGAGTGCAATGTTGCTCAGACAAGGTCACCTACTCATAATCATCCCTCAGAGCTGATGAAAGAGTTTTCAGAGATGTGAAATAAATCCTCTAAGAGAGTGCAAGTGACTAATAGCAAGGCTTTCACAGTAGTCAGACTCTTGGAGCAATGTCTGCATTCCACCTTTCTCAATGATTACAGAAATACAAAACTCACAGATATTATCAGCAGTCGCTCTGAATATAATGGACTTTTTTCATTCATTGCAACTATAGTTTCTATTACAGTATCTATTACAGACTTTATTACCATAATTACTGCATAAGCAGAAAGTGATGAAAGAAAGAAAAAATAGGCTGAAGCCCTGAACCTACTTGTAAGGAAGAATGTTTGGGTCTTTGTAAGTCATCAAACAGTCCAGCGCTGCCCTCTGAATTTGCTGGTCCTTATGGCACAGGAGCTAACGAGGAAAGATAGCAATGTCATATGCATGACTATTGTTTCCAGAATAAAAAAGCGATTTGTTGATGTGAAAAACCAACCTGTGTGTAGAGTTTCTGTAAATCAGGCTCCATGTATAAGGCTTTGGGATTAGTGAACTTGGAGAAAACTTTAAGATGTGCAATAAGCTGTCTGAAAAAAAGCAATGATCATTTTCTAATGAAACAGGAGTACTTAGCAGGAACTGAGAACTAAGACACTAGAACCACAGAGGAGAGTGCAAACCTCCACCATGGCTGCTCATTTCCTCTTCTTAATTTACACAATGCTTTTCTCAATCATGATCATGGCAACCCTGCTTTAATATTTTTTTTTTTTTATTTACCAAACAATCACTGGGTGATGCAACAAGAAAAAAATTGAATATTAATATTCTATCCTGCAATGTCAAAGAATCCAAATCACCATCAGATGAATCCAATGAGCCATCCTCCACACCTCCAAAAAAGTCAGCAAAATCCATTCATTTTTTTGTGAAAGAAGATTAAAAAAAAAGAACCGACAGAGAAAAACTAAGAAAAAACACAACCTTTATGGTGGAGGTATAAATAATTATTCTTCATTTAAAATATTTTGTTGTTTCTGATTGGTGGATAGTCAACAAATAATTTTAAATATTCCCATATAAGCTGATTAATCGCTCACTGTCATCAGAGAAGTAAACTTAATTGGAAATATTTTGAATGAATAATACACTATTTGCAGAATTCACTTTGCTTGAATGAGTACTATCTGAAAATTGTAACAATTCATAGCATTTAATAATTGCTTTTTATCAAACTCAGTTCTGGAGAGCAGGCAGTGTTGGCTAGGAATCAATTCAGAATGTTTGAAAACATAAAACTCAGTAGTTCTTCCAAGTGGATCCTTCAATTCCAGTTAACAGTGAAAGTAGTTCAATTGGCAAAGCAAAGGTAAGAGACTGAAAAGCCTTCTATGATATAATGGGAAAATATTTCATTTGGGTTTGAAATGTCACAAACGTGCAAGATTCTCTCCATTTAGCAACACTGCCTGGCCAAAACAGTTGGCAATGAGCCTTTTTTAGTGTGTTTTAATTACCAGTTAAGTTCTATGATGTCACTCAAACGCCTGCTAAGCACCAGAAAAAGGTAATGACATTGGATGTCTCTTCTGAAGAAATAAGACTTTACCGGAAGAAACGACAGTTTCCTCTGAAGTGAGGTATAATCGTCTGAACTGTTGTAAAACACTCCACTATTAAAGTCTTTTTTAATTATTATTCCAGTACATGACCTAAGGTAATGTTTAAAATGTTTGTGTGTGTAATTTTATTTGCTGTGGTGTAGCATGTTTCTCATTTTGTTTATCCAATTTATTACATTTCTTGTCCTTTTATGTCCTTTTTTTATGGTCAGTGTTTTGGGGGACTTTAATTTTGGCGCTGTGCCTCTAACTAACTGTTTACACTCTTCGGCTGAGGGGTGTGGCTGAGCTTTTCGGTAGCACACACCTGGATTCACTATTCTCATTTACTCCCAATAAACAAAAGCATGCTCACCTCTGCTCCAGAGGATTGACTCGATTGTAACGCCCTCTAACTTTATCACTCTAAAACTCTGTTTTGTACTCGCTTCGGCGGGTGGGGGGGTTGGGCACGGCTGGGCTGTTCGGACTTAATGCAGTTAATACCTGAATTCAGTCATCTCATGCCTAATGCAATACGTTCCTCTAGTGGGCATTTTTGAAAACTACACTGCTGTATGTTCAGAGTGAATTTTAAGGTGTTTTTATATGTATGCTGTATAATATTTATATTTTATTATCAATCAATATCACAGTAAAAAAAATTAAGTTTTTCTTAATCATTACTACATTTTCCTACATTAATACTGAATTGATGAGTAAGACTGTCCATAGAATGTGTTTAAGAAGCATATTTTAGCGCATGTAATAGATACGTACATAGTATTTTACTTCCGGCTGCTCATTCGTGCCTGTGACATGATACATGGGGTTTTACTTCTGGGTACAGAACTCGCGGATTATCTCGATTTGCGGGAGGGCCCAGAACCAAACCCCCGCGAATGTCGAGGGCCTACTGTATTGTATGAGGAAGTCTGGAGTGGCAGAGAAGTATGTTAGAGTGGTGCAGGACATGTATGAGACATGTAAGACAGTGGTGAGGTGTGCTGTCGGCGTGATCGAAGAATTCAAGGTGTAGGTGGGACTGCATCAAGGATCAGCTCTGAGCCCCTTCTTGTTTGCTATGGTGATGGACAGGCTGTATGCCCTGGAAAGGAGAGGAATGAAGGTTAGCCTCAGTAAGTCAGAATACATGTGTGTGAAGGAGAAGGACCCAAGAGGAACGGTGAAGTTACATGGAGCAGAGATAAGGAAGGTGAAGGATTTTAAGTACTTAGGCTCAACAATCCAGAGCAATGGAGAGTGTGGAAAAGAGGTGAAGAAGCGTGTGCAGGCTGGTTGGAATGGTTGAAAAAAAGTGTCCGGTGTGATGTGTGATAGGAAGGTATCGGCAAGAATGAAAGGAAAAGTGTACAAGACGGTACTGAGGCCAGCGATGTTATATGGTTTAGAAACAGTGACCCTGGGGAAAAGACAGGAGGCAGAGCTGGAGGTAGCAGAGATGAAAATGTTGAGGTTCTCTTTGGGAGTAACGAGGATGGACAGGATCAGGAATGAGCACATCAGAGGGACAGCACATGTAAGAGGTTTTGGAGACAAAGTCAGAGAGGCTAGATTGAGGTGGTTTGGACATGTACAGAGGAGGGATAGTGAGTATATTGGTAGTAGGATGCTGAGGTTGGAACTACCAGGCAGAAGGCCCAGAGGAAGACCAAAGAGGCGATTCATGGATGTGGTGAAGCAGGACATGAAGGCAGTTGGTGTAAGAGAAGAAGATGCAGAGGATAGGATGAGATGGAGGCAGATGATTCGCTGTGGTGATCCCTGAAGGGAACAGCCGAAAGGAAAAGAAGAAGCTTACGTGATGCAATCAAGGCTAAAAGTGGTCCACATTTTTTTTTTCTGGGCAGTGTATAATACACAATATCGCATATCATATGTTTAAAATTCACTGAAGTGATAATGGATCAGCGTTCACGTCGCATCCCTCGTCAGTACCCATCTGGGGAAACTAATGATCCAAACCAGCCGACTGAATTCTAAAATGAATCCCAGTCCTCAGCCAAACAACAACAATAACAACAATAATGGACGCCACGACTTTCAAGACGTCGGCCCCACTATGCGACTCCTCCAAATCAATGTGGAGGGCCTATCAGCTGCCAAGCGAGAAATACTTTCTGAAATATGCCCTACCAACAACATAGATGTGATCTGCATCCAGGAAACACATGTTGCTGCTGATGCACCTGCATGCCGCCTCAAGGTAAATGGATATGATCTTATTTCCTTGTATGGCCATAACAAGCATGGACGTGCAACATACGTGCAGCTCAGACATGGCAGATGTTGAAATGGTAGAATCAGCAGAATACTATGACACAATCCGTATTGGAAGCTACACCGTCACAAATGTGTACAAACCTCCGCCTGCCCAATGGTCTGATGCACCACTTCCAAACTATCAACACCCAGCTATTTATTTGGGGACTTTAATAGCCACCATACCATCTGGGGATATGATAGAGAAGATGAGAATGGTGACTGGCTGATAGAATGGGCTTCATCAAACAATCTCCACCTAGTCTTAGACCTGAAGCAGCGCCCGGTCTTTCCACTCAGCACGATGGAACCAAGGATACTCCCCAGACTTATGCTGGGTTACAACCTCAGAAGGCCATCCTCTCCAAGCTACACCTCAGGTGCTAGACGATTTCCCAAAAGTCAGCACAGACCCATTGTGATACACATTGGACTCCGGATACCACTCACCAAATCTGTTGAGAAACCGAGATGGAACTTTAGGAAGGCTGACTGGGAAATGTATACTGAAAAAACTGAAAAGAGCATTGTCTGTATACCCAAAACTGGCATCCCCATTGAGAAATGCTTTCAAAGATTCCGCTTTGCAATCTACAAAGCTGCAGGAAGTACCATCCCAAGGGGGTACAGACCAACATACAACCCATGCCTAAACGAAGAATGCCAACAACTCTTGACAGAGTACCAGGAGTCTGGAAGCACTGACATTGCCGATCACCTGATAAGTGCACTAGATAACGCACGTCGGGCAAGATGGGAAGAGCTTACTGAAAAACAGAACTTTACCCACTCAAGCCGCAAAGCCTGGAAGCTTCTTAGACACCTCGGAACAGGACAGCAACCACCAAAATTGTCACGCCCAAGTGTGAAACCGAATGCTGTTGCTAACCACTTAGTGAAGCTTGGGAAAACTCCCATTGAAAAGACCAAAAAGAAAAAAGTTGTGAAAGAGCTTCGAGACTTTAGAAGGTCTGCCCATATAAATACAACCCAAGCTGAAACAGTTGTAAGTGCAGAGGTCACTACTGCTCTGAAGTCACTGAAATCTGGGAAGGCAGCAGGATATGATGGAATCTTTCCAGAATTCCTTTGTCACCTTGGACCACGTGCACAAACCTGGTTAGCAGCCTTCATGTCCCGTATTATACGTGAAAGACAACTGCCAAAGCTATGGAGAGAAGCAAAGGTTATCGCTATCCTGAAACCCGGGAAGGACCCAAAACTAGCATCTAGCTACCGACCCATATCCTTACTCTCAGTCTGCTATAAACTACTGGAACGCATTATCCTACACCGAATTAAGGATGATGTAGAAGCTGTACTCAACATCGACCAAGCCGGCTTTAGACCAGGTAGAAGCACCCAAGATCAGGTGCTAGCACTCACCACCTTTATAGAGAATGGATTTCAGGAGAATAAAAAGACTGGTGCAGTTTTCCTAGACTTGACAGCTGCATATGATACAGTGTGGCACTCAGGTCTTCTACTGAAACTATCAAAAATCCTTCCTTACTGGGTAGTAAACACAGTTGAGATATTGCTACAGCACAGACGGTTCCGTGTTCATCTTGGTGGATACAGCAGTGCATGGCGAACACAGAAGAATGGACTACCCCAAGGTTCTGTCCTGGCACCAACTCTATTTGCACTGTACACCAATGACCTACCCATCACACACTCTCGTAAATTTGTATATGCAGACGATATATGCTTTGCTCTCCAAGCAAAAACATTTGATGAATTGAATGAGAGATTAACTGAGGACATGAGTCATATGAGCACCTACTGTAAACAGTGGCGGCTTCAACCTAGTGTGAAGAAGACCGTTTCTAGTGTTTTCCATCTACACAATGCTAGAAGTAAACAAGAGCTGGATATAACACTCAACAACAGCCGCCTGTCTCATGATGCAAAACCAGTGTACCTTGGAGTCACCTTGGACAGGACTTTGACATACAAAGCCCACCTGCAACAAGAAGCCAAGAAAGTTCAAACAAGAAACAACCTTGTGCAGATGTTGGCTGGTACTACATGGGGAGCCAGTGCAAGGACACTACGTTCAGCAACATTAGCACTGTCATACTCTGTAGCGGAATACTGTGCTGCTGTCTGGAGGAACTCAGTTCACTGCAAACTAGTTGACACCAGATTGAACTGTGCTATGCGGACCATATCAGGTACACTAAAATCAACACATACAGACTGGCTGCCAGTTATGTGTAATCTTGCCCCGCCAGATATCCGCAGGGAAGCTGTCACTGCAAAGTTACTGGACTCTACACTCCAGATCCCAGGCCTTACCCTGCTGAATGATATTGAGCACCACCCACGATACCGACTGACTTCAAGAAAACCCATCTGGTCTAACCTGCCCACAACAAACTACTCCATGGTAGAAAACTGGCAATCCAGATGGAATAATGGAACAGCACCAAACAGGGACATCGTGAATGATTCAACAACTGCACTAAATGGTATGGATATTCGTCGAGACCTGTGGTGTAAATTGAATCGTTTTCGCTGCGGTACTGGCCCGTGCCGATACATGTTGGAAAAATGGGGATACATTGACTCACCAAATTGTGATTGTGGAGCTATCCAAACTATGCAGCACATACTACAAGAGTGCCCTGAAACACAACTGACATGAGGCCTCTATGAACTACATGAGGCCACGGATGTCGCGGTTGAATGGCTGAGAAACAACAGCATACGATAGAAGAAGAACTGAAGTGATTGTCCATATCTAGTGCTACAATGGTGTTGGTTCAGCAGTTGAGGCTTTGCTTCTAATCAGAAAACTGACAGCACAAATTCCACAAAATCAATCTGCACCTTTGTGTCCAGACTTTTAACCTTTGATAATGGTGTCTGGAGATGAAGACATCGGAGTGTAAATAATAGTTTATTTAACATGGCAAAACTGTATATGATGCATAATTTGATTCCTTATTTCAAAACAATTGAAATTCTTACTTGGCTGCAGCTCTTCTTGGTATTTTTTTCCCAGATTGTTGGGACTCCTCCTCCATGTCTACTTCTTCCACCTCTCCCATAGTCACATTCTCCTGTTCAGTTTCAGGTGTGGCTTGTATGGAAAAGTGGCTAATCTTAGTGAGATTCTGAACCGGAGAAGTAAGCAGGTCAGCTGGATAAAACTCATTCCTATCAATAAAGTCAAACAACTGTTAGTCATCAGGAAGATACATAGTGATGTAGACATCAAGAATCATACACAAACACCTGATGAAGCGCAGTAGCAATGGGCTGAGCTCTCGGCTCCGAGGTTCCACTCTGTCAGGGAACTGGCTCATGGCTCTCCACAGCAGACTACGAAAGTTAGTGAAGTCTGTGCGATCATTAACACTGACTGCCTGCTTCAGCTCCTCCAGGAACAGAATGCCAACATCCCCGCTGCTGATCACATCTGTCCCTAAACCTAGCATTGAACTTGCGTCGTCATCCTGTTCACCACCCTCATCCTTCTCATCTGCCTGAAGCTCTTCCTCTGACAGAGAAAAAGTAATTTAAAGTCAAGGAAATGTGTTTTACAAGGTGGTGGTTTCTGCTTACTTTTGCTGCTCAAGAAAATTTCATACAGTATCAACTATTTATTTGCTCCTTATATGAAAAAACAACTCACCCGCAAGACCGGCCACCATCTCTAATTGTTCATAGTAAACCTTCCAGAACTCTCTGTTGTCCAGTTCTCTGGCATGAGACCTAAAATACAAACACACACACACACACACACACACACACACACACACACACACACACACACATACATATATATATATATATATATATTCTTTTGAAATCGAAAAGCAAATCAGTAACATGAGAAAAGGCCTTCAGCTAATGTTTTGGTGAGACACTTACGTAAGAAGGTCAAGAACAGCATCCCATAATGGTCTGAAATTAACAAACAGCATTGCGATGAGGTACCGCAGTGGAAGCTATAAAGACAGACACAGACATCAGTACTAGTATCTCTAAAGTGTTCCTGCTTTCTGAAGATCTAACAGAAACAGACATGTCATGTACCGAGTGGAAAGGGCCTTTTGGGAGGCAAGGCTGAATCAGGTCATGGCGCAGTTTACGCAAGTGCAGCAGCTTCTCTCTGTAATCCTGCACTGTGGCAGGTACCTGCTCAGCCTGGAGGCAGCTGGCAAACACTGTCTGTGTGTTGGAGTTGTCCTCCCCCTGTTATAAATAGAGTTAATTTAGGAAACATAACTTTTCTTTTTTCGCTAAAGATGCATGATTGAGGTTAAATAATCACAAATTATAATCAAGAACATCACAGCACTTATTTTGATTAAGGTTTATTACAGTACAGTGTATGGGGCTGGTGGCGTAGTGGTTAGGGTGCTGGGCTCATGATCAGGAGGTCATGGATTTGAATCCTCACCATGCTAAGCTCCCAGGGCAAGGTCTTGAACACAAGTATGTGCTTATCTACATAGCGGTATAAATGGGTACCAGTAGAAGCATACTGGGACGATAACCTGTAATGGACGAGTGTCCCCTCCAGGAGGAGTCGAAGTCCTAGTCACTTCACGCTATGGAAACCGGGGATACCTACTGTACAGTGCACAATTGTGCAACACTGTACTGTACAACTAATAACCTCCTCCAAGCAGCTTATGATTTAACTTTGGTTTGTCTGTCTGTTAGCACCATCATGAAAACGTGCAGAATTTATTTAAATTTCTACCAGTGGCAGGTCTTAAACAAGGAAAACTTCATGAGATTTTAAAGATTACAAAAATCCGAATCCAGGAATTTATTTTGGGATTCTTTAACATTTTGAAATTAGTTTTTCTAACTATTTATTAAAGCAGGTCCAGTAAGGGGTACTGTGTACTTATCGAGTAATTTAAAAAAAATAATAATAAATACTAAAATAATGTTTTTGCTGATTTTTTAAATAGAACTGACTGAACCGAAATCACTGTTAATTAGCAGATTAGTGAAATTATTTGAGTTTGAAGACAGTGAAATTACTTTCTAAGTGACAGGGAGTACGAAGGACAAGGATCTGTAATAAAAATAACTTGATTCATGGATAAAGCAGCATTAAATGTAATCATAAACAATAAAAACAAAACCAGTATTAATTGTAACCATGAACAATTGGAAAATATTCAATTTGTGGTATAGTGCTGTGGTACAAGAGGAATTGAACATTTCTGGGTGACAGCATGTTGATAATTGTAAGTATGCCTCAGAAAACTCAGAAAATTGGCTCTCTCATGACTCTGTACATAAAGTTTATATAATGACCATAAAACCACTGTATTTCCCTAAAAATCTTAAAAATCATATAAAAGCTACCTCTGCTGTTTTTGGAAGCTCTGCCTCAAAGTGAGACATAATTCTCAGTGTCAGAAGACGAATCTAAAGTAGAGGGGGTGAAACAAAGCTTTGAAAATATTCAACATTATACACAATTTATAATAAAATATAAAAGTGTACTTTTTCACCAATGAACAGCAAGATTACCTTTGAGATGTTAGAAGAAAAATTAGACTGTAAAATTTCATAGAGCTCCAGTAATGAGCTGTGAGACAGCTGGGCAGAGCAGCCATTGAGTGACAATCTAGTGTAGTACAGGTCAGCCAATAGCAGTGCAGAAAGATCAGAGGGAAACTTCCTGTACATTAAAAAGGGGTGTGTGTGCATAATAAGCAGAGAGAGAAATTTTTATTTATTTTTAATTTAAAAAAAAAGAAAAAAAAAAAAAACATCTCTCAGCACTTACTTTATGATGCAGTAGACAAGCTCATCTGGGAGAAGCGACAACACCATTGCAGTTTCCTTAAAGCTCAACAATGTGGTTAAAGCCTGTCGAGCCACAAAAAGCCCTCCTGAAGAAAGACCTGAAGAAAGAAAATAAGCTCATAAGCAAACATGCATTCTCTCATTCAATAGTCTGACAATTCAAATCACCCACAATGGGTTGATTTCTGTCTTGGCATAATTTAATTTAGAAATAAAAATGTTTTATAATACTGTATTTCTTTCTTTCTTCCTTTTGGCTTTTTCTCTTTTCTCGGGAGTTGCCACAGCGAATCATCTGATTCGCACATTTGATTTGGCATAGGTTTTTACGTCGGATGCCCTTCCTGTCACAGAAACACGCTGACGGCTTTGCAGCTACTCTTTACGAAAGTCACCAATGGGTCTTTTACATGCCTCTCACCATAGACAGTGAGAGACATGGCCCGTCTTTGATAACCCAGTTAGCCGCACTGGGGGTACAGTGACAACCCTGTGGGGACTCGAACCCCCAACCTTAGGATCAGCAATCCTGTGCCCTATCCACTAGACCACCACTGCCCCTCTCTATAATACTGTATAACCATTTATAATATGAATATTTTGGCACTGACTAAAAGCAAACCTCAGAAAATGTTTGCATGTATTTACAGTGTATAAACAGCCATAATACTGTCTTTTCAATGGCATTCAAAAGTTTATTTCATCTCAGGAAGAAAAAAAAAAACACTGACTAAATAAGAGCATTTTCTGCAAAATGCAGGTAAACTCGGCACCATTGCCGGCTTGTGCATACATTGGATAGCCTTTGTGAGCAAGTGAGCACGAAAACGACATCAAAATCAAGCTCATGGTCTTATGAAATTTGCCCAAGGAGCACCTAAAAATATATTAGACTACATTCTTTCAAATACACTGTGACTGCACACCATTAATCTGTTAACTGCATTCAATTAAATGCAGAAAAGATGAAGCGCAGACATATTTTTTCACTCCCAATTTGTATTTTTGTTTTCATTCTAGCCAGCTACCACCAATCAGTGATCTCTTTCCTATTACACAGCAGTTACCAACCAGACATGGCAACGATCATCACATGTCTTCTATGGCATGTAATCCCATTTAAGCACATTTTTTGAAATGGTAACTCAGGCAGTGTCAGATGTGTAACATGCTCGAAGGATAATGCTATCCACCCACTTCTGTATACATAACCTCTCAGAAGCCCATGATTGGATAGTGTCACTGTGGGTGACAGAAAAGAACATAATCATCTCTCTCTCTCTCTCTCAGTTGATTTTTTTGTCTGGTGAACCATTTCTGTGCCGATTTGGCCACATGTTTTGGGTCATTATCTTGCTGAAAGACCCAGTGGCGACCCAGCTTCAGCTTTCAAGCAGAGGCCACCAGATTCTGATTTAAAATGTCTTCATGACACCTTGCACCCTGACCAGGTTCCCAGGGCCTCGGGAAGAGAAACAGGACCACATGATCACCGATTCTCCTACATATTTCACAGCAGGCATGAATTGATTTTCTGCATACTCATCTTTTGTGTTCCACCAGACCCACTTAAGAGTGTTCATAAAAAGCTCTATCTTGGTCTCTTCTGATCAAAGTACACAGTCCCACTTGAAGTCCTAGTACCACTTAGCGAAATACAGATGTTTGTGTCTACGATTGTGAGTGAGAAAAGTTTTTTCCTGTGCATGTCTCCCAAACGGCTTGTTGGCATATAGATGTTGCCTGATGGTTGTTTGGGAGACTTTGTGACCCGAAGATGCTACCATTTGTTGCAATTCTTTAACATTGAGCTTTGCAGAACGTTTTATTTTTCTTACCATACTCCTCACCATGTGGGGGCAAAATAACCTTGCATCCTCGTACAGGCTTGATTACAACTGTTCCTGTTGTTTTAAAATCCTTAATGATTCCTGACAGTAGATATGGGCAGGTGATGGTGAGGGGCTATTTTCTTGTTGCTATTGCCTGACTTGTGAAGGTCAACAAACTTCTACCTTACATGAATGGTTTGTTCCTTTATCTTTCTCATATTGAAGAGTGGATAAGATAAATGGTGTCCATGTCATGTCATATTTATACACCAGGGAAATAGGAAGTGGTGAATTACTAATTAAATGTTTCTAGATACTCTGATCAGCTTTGTAAACTACGAATAATGACAGAAAACTTCAATTAAATTTATTTCCTAGGAACTGTTAAGGGATACAATAATTGTGGAACAGGTGATTTCAAGCAAAATAAGTACCGCATTTCCGCGCAGGGAAAAGCCTTCAATCTCCAAAAAAGCTGACGGCGCGCCTTATAAACCAGTGTGCCTTGTGTGTAGATGCAGCCTAGGCTGCATCTCGCTGATACCGTCAAAACCCAAGCGAAGCAAACTAACTCAGAACTAACCATCATTCCGGTGGATTAACCAAATAACTTCAACCGGTAGATATTGGTGTCAACAGGTCGTAAGTTAGAGGGCTTTATGTCCAATTAGTGGGTATGCTTGAGTGAAGGTCACGACCCAGGAAGACTTCCAATCATCATCTCTATTGATCTGACTTCATGTGCGAGGGAATAACAGATAATAAAATTTAATAATATAATAATAAAAGAACATAGATGGATCCGGGATTTACATCCAACTCACACAGCTGTTAAACTCAGACACTGAAGATGAAGAATTTGATGGATTTGTGGAAGAGGAATGAACTGAAAAAGTGAGTTTATTGTTTTATATTGTTACAGCTGAACAATGTTGAGAGTTATCGTGAATGAGTTGAATCAAGTTTGACTTATCTGACTTTTGTTTCGCTTAATGAGCCTTATAATCTGGTGCGCCTTGTGTGTGGACAAGGGGTCGTTCATTGCTGTTGTGCCTTATAATCCAATACGCCTTGTGGTTGTGAAAGTATGGTATTTCTTAGTGAGAGATTTTTCCCCTTAAAATTCGCTTGAATTGAAGGTTACATTTTTCTACAATTTTCAGTGTGAGAGTAGCTGCTTCTTTTTTCCCTTCGGATTTTTCCCTTTTTCAGGGGTCGCCACAGCGAATCATATGATTCGCATGTTTAATTTGGCATAGGTTTTTATGTCAGATGCCTTTCCTGACACAACCTTTTAGCCAGGGGCAGAAACACGCTAACAGCTAAGCAGCCTGCTCTTTACGAAAGTCAGCAATGGTTCGATTACATGCCTCTCCCCATAGACAGTGACAGACATGGCCGGCCTTTGATAACCCAGTTAGCTGCACTCGGGGGGACAGTGACAACACTCGAAACCCCCCAACCTTAGGATCAGCGATCCAGCGCCCTTTACCACCAGGCCACCACTGCCCTGTTAAAATATGTCAAAATAAACTATAAAAATCTAATTATAATTTTCAATCTGTTTCTGTGTTGTACATACACAATTAAAGAGAAACCGTTATACAGCTGCTAGACCTGCTTGTGTGTGCTCTCTGAGCTCACTTGCCTCTGTGATGACCAAAAAGAAAAAAAATAAAGAAACCACAAAAATCTAATTTTAGTGTGCTTTCATGCTAATGTAACTGTGTATTACATACTAAAACAATTATGCACATCCGATTCTGTGAATGTCATTGAATAGTCCTACCATTCATCAGCGGCATTACATGAAAACAATTAAACAATGTCATTATTTAATAAATTTCAAACTGTAATTGTCAGATGAGAAACAACAGAAATAAAATACTCTGAGATGATAAACAAAAATCAAGCAAATCGAGCAAATAAACAAAAACATGGAATGATAAAACATCTTGAAAATGAATGAAAAGTTGTGATATAAAAAACTTGCAAGTACTTTTAACAACACTGACCTCTTCTGAGTTTTTCACTGTGCACTTCATGTAACAGTCGATTCAACAAGACAGTCACATGAGGAATCACGATTGATGCTTCCAAGGGCCTGCAAAACCATGTTTACATCAACATAAGCATACACAAAGCACTAGTACATACTGATAAATATGTTTGGGCAGGGAGTAAAGCTCTTACCTGATGTGAGGCAGAAGCACCAGAGCAGCCCAGATCTGAGAGAGATCCGATAGTGGCTGATCTTCTGGAGCCCCGATGATGGCGAGGATGAGCTGAGGAACGGCTGTTACTCGTGCCTTGTCTACACCACATAACCTATAAAAATATAGCATAACAGTACATACATAGTACATACATAGTACTTTGAAGAGCTGATGAATGAGGAAAATGAGAGAGAAAAAAAAGAGTAGAAGAGGTGACTGTTGAGGACCAGGAAGTAGCAACGATTAGTAAGGGTGAAGTAAGGAGGGCATTGAAGAGGATGAAGAATGGAAAGGCAGTTGGTCCTGATGACATACCAGTGGAGGTATGGAAGTGTCTAGGAGAGGAAGCAGTAGATTTCCTGACAAGAACATTCAACAAGGTCTTAGAGAGTGAGAGGATGCCAGAGGAATGGAGGAGAAGTGTGCTGGTGCCCATTTTTAAGAACAAGGGAGATGTGCAGAGTTGTGGCAACTACAGAGGGATAAAGTTGATGAACCATACAATGAAGTTATGGGAAAGAATAGTGGAAGCAAGACTAAGGACAGAGGTCAGCATTTGTGAACAACAGTTTGGTTTCATGCCAGGAAAGAGCACCACAGATGCAGTGTTTGCCTTGAGGGAGTTAATAGAGAAATACAGCGAAGGTCAGAAGGAGCTGCATTGTGCCTTTGTGGATCTGGAGAAAGCATATGACAGGGTGCCGAGAGAGGAACTGTGGTATTGTATGAGAAAGTCTGGAGTGGCAGAGAAGTATGTTAGAGTGGTGCAGGACATGTATGAGAGATGTAAGACAGTGGTGAGGTGTGCTGTCGGTGTGACAGAAGAGTTCAAGGTGGAGGTAGGACTGCATCAAGGGTCAGCTCTGAGTCCCTTCTTGTTTGCTATGGTGATGGACAGGCTGACAGACGAGGTTAGGCAAGAATCTCCATGGACTATGATGTTTGCAGACGACATTGTGATCTGCAGTGAAAGCAGAGAACAAGTGCAGGAAAATGTAGAGAGGTGGCGGTATTGCCCTGGAAAGGAGGGGAATGAAGGTTAGCCTCAGTAAGACAGAATACATGTGTATGAATGCCAAGGACCCAACAGGAACAGTAAGGTTACAAGGAGCAGAGATAAGGAAGGTGGAGGATTTTAAGTACTTAGGTTCAACAATCCAGAGAAATGGAGAGTGTGGAAAAGAGGTGAAGAAGCGTGTGCAGGCAGGTTGGAATGGTTGGAGAAAAGTGTCCGGTGTGATGTGTGATAGGAGGGTATCGGCAAAATGAAAGGAAAAGTGTACACGACGGTGTTGAGGCCAGTGATGTTGTATGGTTTAGAAACAGTGGCTCTGGGGAAAAGACAGGAGGCAGAGCTGGAGGTAGCAGAGATGAAAATGTTGAGGTTCTTTTTGGGAGTAACGAGGATGGACAGGATCAGGAATGAGCACATCAGAGGGACAGCACATTTAAGAGGTTTTGGAGACAAAGTCAGAGAGGCTAGATTGAGGTGGTTTGGACATGTACAGAGGAGGGATAGTGAATATATTGGTAGTAGGATGTTGAGGTTGGAACTACCAGGCAGAAGGCCTAGAGGAAGACCAAAGAGACGATTCATGGATGTGGTGAAGGAGGACATGAAGGCAGTTGGTGTAAGAAAAAAAGATGCAGAGGATAGGGTGAGATGGAGGCAGATGATTCGCTGTCGCGACCCCTGAAGGGAAAAGCCGAAAGAACAAGTAGAAGAAGAAGAACAGTCTACGAACTTAAAGCATTAAAACAGACTTCTATGCTTTATTATAGAGGTATTTGACTCATTTCCAATGAAATACTTTACTTGGTCTGAATAAGAACTATAATCTATTAGATGATGCTAACATCTTGTTTAAGAAACAGAGGAGGCAATTAACACCATACTACCCATATACACCTTACCCGATACCCTTATAACCTTACCCTCTAGACTGTCCAGTGAAGACCAGTGGGTACTTTTCGAAAGCCATTGAGCCATCAGTCGGAGGCTGAGCTTTGACCAGTATCAGCCTAACCAGTAACTCCAGAGCCAGAAGTCTGCTTACAGAGTCTTCAGTGGAGAAGAGCTGCTCCACAAACTGCAACATGCTGGGTAGAAACAGCTAGAAAAACAACAGAAGCCTTAGAACTAATGTTTGTCTCATAACTGTGTGTAATGTGTACCTCAGTGTACAGAGGGAGTTAATGCTCATACACAAGGCAGTTATTCTTAATGCACTACCCAGCCAAAAAAAAAGGTTGTGCATAATCACCCGGTCTTTTTTTTTTTTTAAACAAATAAAGGCGAACAACATTTGACTGTATCCAGAATTGGGTGTACTTATTTTTAATCAACATCTTGAACTGATGACAGGAAAAATCAAACTACTCAATTATTTACACTCTAGCATGTTCCAGTGACTTTCAATAGGGTTTAGGTCAGAATTCAGTGGTGCCAGTTTTTGTGTGAAATACTTCACAATGCCACCTGAACCACTCTTTCACCATATTCTTTTACTTTTGGCTGTTCCCTTCAGGGGTCGCCACAGCAAATCATCTGCCTACATCTCACCCTATCCTCTGCATTTTCTTCTCTTACGCCAACTACCTTCATGTCCTCCTTAACCACATCCATAATTCTTCTCTTTGGTCTTCCTCTAGGCCTTCTGCCTGGTAGTTCCAACCTCAGCATCCTACTACCAATATACTCACTATCCCTCCTCTGTACAAGCCCAAACCATCTCAATCTTCCAAACTACCACCACTCTCACCATCTAAGCCTCAATTTTCTTTTATCCTTGCCATCAGGAAGCAGACATCATTTTACATTTACAGCATTTCGCAAATGGCCTTACAGATACAACTTACATTTATTCTTATTTAAACAACTTAAGGCCTCAGCTCAAGGGCCTAAAAGTGGTAACTTGACACTGGGACTTGAAATCCCGACCTTCTGATTAACAAGCCAGAGCCTTATGCAGTGCACTTCCACTGCCCCATTTTATTTCCGTAATGCTGCTGAGCCTTAACCTTACAAACTGAAGCAATGCTATGGTCATAACATGCTAAAACAAAGCATTTAAACAAAATATTAAATGCAAGATTTTTATTTGGCCAGGCAGTGTATGTGATATGATTACAGAGCGAAGCGTATTATTTGCTTTATATTTATTTCTAAGTCGTTATGACTTGTTAACTCAATGAAATGACCAATCAATCGATCATTTAAATCACTCAGTAATGTGATACAGTATGATGTAGTCAGGATAAACTTGTAGTTCAATTACAGGTTTCACATTTGGTAGGTTTTTAGCTCCGTTGGGCAGAAGGTCCAGGAACAAAATGTTCTTATAATGTATTCCAACTGCTCTAAATTTCTTGAACGATCATATGCTCGTGTTATTACTGAACAAACTGAGGATTACTGCAAGGATCAGGTGAAAGCAACTGAACAGAACATTTGATTGTTTTACATGCTGACCTGCTCAAATTGATTCATACTGAACATCTCTTTGGCAAAAGACAATATAAGATCTTGGTCCATCCCACTGCTGAAGACCTAAAAGAACAATGAGTAATAAAAAAAATGTCAGGTCAGCGGGACATAAACACACACAAAGTAGTACAGTAGGCCCTTGACCATTCGCGGTTTTGCACTCGCGCCCCCGCATATTCGAGGATTGCCGACTGACCCGGAAGTAATTGTCAGGTGATTCAAATTCAGCCAATGGCTGTTCTCCTTCCTGCTGATTGGTTGAGATGATGTATACACCCCTTTTTTCTCATTCATGCACAAGTTGTCAATGTGCATTTTTTTGTTTTAATTACCAGTTAAGCTCTGTGATGCTACTCAAACGCCATGCATCTTTTCTGGCTAAGCGCCAGAAAAAGGTAATGACATTGAATGTCTCTTCTGAAGAAATAAGACTTTCTCTTGAAGAAACGACACTTTCTTCCAAAGTGCCTGAAGAGAAATAATCATCTCTCTATATATATATATATATCACAACACAAAATTAACAAGTTTTTACTTAATCCAGAGATTTAGCTCAGTTGGTAGAGCGTCCGCTTTATCCTCCGGAAGGTCGGAGTTCGAATCCGGCCGCGTCATACCATGAGACGTTAAAATTTGGGAGTTGTTGCTTCCTGCTTCACGCTGAGCATCAAAAGGATAGAACAACGCAACAACTGGTGCTGTACAGTGGCAAAAGTTGCCGGGAGCGCTGGGGTCTCATGCACAATGAGCATACGCATGTATGAAATTGCGCTATATAGGCATCCACAATAATAATCATTACTACATTTTAATACTGTATGAATGAGTCAGATTCTACAGAATGTGTTTAAGAAGCATATTTTAGCGCATGTAATATGATACCTAGGGTTTTTTTCCGCATTGATCATTCGCGCATGTAATACGATACATAGGGTTTTACTTCCGGGTACAGAGCTCGCGGATTATCTTGATTTGCAGGAGGGGCTGGAACCGAATCACCGCGAACAACAGGGGCCTACTCTATTGTTATAAGCATGCTTATATACTGTATGAACATACATGCACCCACATACCTTTTTAACCAGTTCTTGGATTATACTAGCTGGAAGGGTCAGGTCCTCTCTGAGCAAAAAGGACACAATTACTGTGAGAAGCAACTTGCAGCAGGAGTTGGACAGACCTCGGGTATGGACCAGCTGAAGAAGTAACTGAAAGAGCAAAAAACACTAATAAAAGTATCATGAAAATGGAAATAGGATAGCCTAGAACAAAACACACAAACCCATACACATGTACCTCACAGACAGACTCCGGCTTGGTAATCTTGGCTCCTTTTCTGTGCTCTACCAATGTGTGGTAAATAAACAAGAGCCTTTCAATGTGCTGACTGGTCTGGATTGAATGATCTGCCTCCAGCTTCAGGAGTAAGTCTTTCACACAAGCCTGAGAGGACAGAAGAACAAAGAAGAAATAAAGCAATGACATGAACATACGTTCAAGAGACATGACCACAGAAGCTCATGCTAATAATGGTGTGAGTTCAGATGTGCTATGAATTAACGATTATGCATCGAAGGCAAGGAAGAGATTGCTGAAAAGTCTCAGAAAAGGAACAGCCAGAGGATTTTGTAAATCAGAAAGATTTTAGTCTACACTACGAAGAAACATGTGCAAAGAAAGCACACAAAAACATTTGATTTTTAGGTGATTTCATTTCCATAATTTATTCACATTTTTTTTTAAATCATGGCAGAGGCAGCGGACGAGCTTATGTGCGAACAGCTCTGTAATGGCATCTCAATACCTCTCGAAGAGTTTCAGTAGATACTGTGCAAAAAAATAAAGAAAAACAAACTGTGATCCTGATTTAGGCTAAAAATGGAACTTATTTGGAATGGAACTTAAAACTTATTTCCACTTTCATTTGTAGCCCCTTTTCTAGCTAGTTCATGCTTTGTCAAGCTTATGGTTTTGCTATTTGCTCCATAAACATTTATTTACTTGTTTTAATTAAATTAAATGTAATTATTTACAAGTTTCTCTGCCTACCCAAATTAGAAGTAGTGTTTTTTTTTTTTATTCTGTGTGAGTCTCAGAAGTGGTATATGGCCTCTGTTTTTGTGATTTCAGTTCAGGTTTTAATCTGCTTTTATATATATATATATATATATATATATATATATATATATATATATATATATATATATATATATATATATATATATATAAATCGCCCATCGTCATGATTGAAGTCATAGATAAGTAATAGTCAATCAACTTCAACCTAATGTCACAGCAGTCTTGGGTTTAATATGTTCAGAATGCACCATCACCAAATGGAAAATACAGTCTACCATCTAAGCCATGTTCCATAACAACAGTGCTCTGTTCAGACGTTCCACACAAGATCTTTTTGGTGTATATTTTCATTTTAAGGCATGATAAATTATGAAGCTTCTAAGTCCCTGAGACAAACTGTGCATTCATCGTTTTAATATAAGCACTATTTACTCAGGATGATGTTTGTATGATCGAGACAAAAGACCAACCTGATCACACATTTATTTATTTTTTACATACTACTACTAATAATAATAATAATTACTACTGCAGTAATTATTACTACAATCACTGCATACTGTACATGATTTCAGGTTAAACTTACAATCCATTCTAATTATTATAGAGTTTCAAAAGATATTGTCCTCCGGTTGTAGTCAGGTAGTTTTTGGGAGGGTTGAAGGGAGGGGTGGGATTTTTCAGTTGAATACGTTGAAAATCTAGTTTGTCCATGACTTGTTTTATTAATCAGGAAAATTATCTCTACCTGCAACGAATCCCAAAGAACCAGCAAGTTTTCCTTTTCAACGTAACTAGCAGCGGACTCAGCCATGTGATTGAGGGCCTCTTTAATGGCATCCCATGGCAGAACAAGGTCTCCTTCCCCTGAGGGACCGAGTTTCCTCAGCACCACTGGCAAAGCCTAAAACAAAAATTAATATCAGACAATAAATATTGTTAGCCAAAGATTTATTTAGCTTAAATATTAGGAAAGGAAACACTGACCATAACGTTGGAATAAATAATTAAAGGTAAAACATTTACATTTCACTTGAATAATATTACAATACTAATCTAATAGATTATATTCAACAGCCCTGTTTTGACTATTGAAGGTGTCATCAGTACTGAATCTGCTCATTTTACTGGCTAATACTAGTCCTTCTCAAAAAATTAGCATATTGTGATAAAGTTCATTAATCAGATGATTCGCTGTGGTGACCCCTGAGAAAGGGAAAAAGCTGAAAGGATAGAAAAAGATACAAGAGTTACATATATAATATACAAGGCCTTTCCAAACACATTCCCCTCCACCGCATGCTCTCTGTTTGTAAGTTTGAAAAGTGATTGCTCCGTGTCTTCATACTTTATAGTGGATACAAGTGGCTGATTTTTTCCTGAACTTTGTCAGATCCAGAAATCCCAACAAGGTTTAGAAAAAATAGAGAAAACGGGTTCAGGAATTGAGGAAATTAAATATTTCAGCTGAGGGTCAAAAGGGCCGCAGGGCCCCTGAAGCTGAAAAAATATCGGAATTCCACTAAACATACAAGTAAAAATAGCGGAGAGCTGGGATCCCTGCAGATCTCACAAGCTACTGATTTCTATTGGAGTGGGCAGACCATTTCAACAAGTATAACATTTTGTTTACACAGCTAAAAATATACCAACCCCAACCTTAAGCTGTTTAGACTCACTGTATTAGTGCACGAATGGAACATATTGCAGACTCCTCGGCACATCTCAAAGATGAGCTGCCCGACTCCCATTGCTTTTTCAGGGTACTGCTCCAGATCCACAAACATCAGCGTGAACAAGCTGTCGAAATCTGGAACCTAAGGAACACTGAATTAGTCACCTGCTTTCTAATCACAGCTTTGTCACAGTCTCTTACACATCTTGAAAATCTCTCACCTTCCTCATTAAAAAAGAAAAACTCTCAGCTGCAAAGTTACGGATGTGTTCTTTCTTGTGTGCCAAAAGCTTACTGTAAAGACTGAAGAGACATTAAAGCATAGTTTTATTACATGCACATGAACCCATCTAAAGGAAATCTCTTACTCCTGCAATGAAAAAAATCTATTACAGTTTTCTATAACTGTTCTACAACACTTCCTTCTTCAGATTATTTGCACTTTATCTCACCTGTATATCTTTTTCATATCCTTTACCATGACCCTCCATAAGTACTTGTAGAGGTAGGACAGGCAGGTAAAGGCCCACTCCAGTACCTCAGTATCCTGAGTCTCAAGCAATGAAGTTATGATGATGAAGAAGTCATGAAAGTGGGGGTAGAAGTCTGTCTGGAGGTCACGTGCAAACTGGACCACAAGACTATGAAAAAAAGAGATACAGAATCTTTATTATCCTCACTCTGCTTTACAGTTACAATTTCCCTCTGAAATTCCAATACAGTATGTACCAGTACTGTACTTATGAGAAATTTTTGGAATCGAATTTCATGTGCGTGTTTTCTATAATGGTTACAATACAGTGCTCCACAATATTGTGCATTATTTTGTAACCATAACAGCAAATAAATAACAGAAAAGCATTGATCAATATCATTAGACATTTTTTTTAATTCATTAAAAAGTTTTGATAATGATAAACCCAATATTTTTCATAACTTAAATGTGCTGCTGAAATAACTATGCATGGGTGCTAGAAACATTCAGAACAACTTCCACCAACCATTCAGACCAGCAAAATAGGGAAAAAAGAGACAGACCATGTATTATTTATTCTTAGTAACTCAATCCTATTAAAAACCATCATGATTTTATTCATGTGCTCATTCGAATGCTATTTCTCAAGTAGCAATTTACTAAGGCAATTGTGTGGGAAAAACAGTACTGTACACAACTGTTTTTTTTTAATGTGTGTAATGTGAAAAGACAAATAATAACAGAAACCAAACGAATTCCCCAAAAGTAAATACAAACACAAGCAGCATACTGTTCTAATTAATATCACTTTATTCAGTGTTCATTTTTGCTCAAGAAAGTTATGAGTCCCAGGGACTCGCAGGTT
The DNA here is from genome assembly GCA_024760905.1 of Plotosus lineatus. Classification (NCBI taxonomy): domain Eukaryota; kingdom Metazoa; phylum Chordata; class Actinopteri; order Siluriformes; family Plotosidae; genus Plotosus; species Plotosus lineatus. Next base: position 21,583,173 of record CM045733.1, read on the forward strand.
GGGAAAGTATGAGTCCAAATGCAATAGTAATGAGTCCTGTCAAATAACGGAAAAGATTCGCCCGAAAATGTATAGAACTTCAAATAGATAATTGCCAACACAAAGTTCATTCAATCATTTTATGAAAAGTTTATTAGGTTCACAGATAAAAACAAAAATTAAAAACTTAGAAGTTATCATTGACTATGATATAAAAAAAACATTAAAACAAAATTTAAATACTTTGAAGTCATCACAGAAAAAATAATACTGTTTTAACTTTCACTCATTCATTAAAAATGCTAGAAAATGCTGACAGTGACTGAATAATTCATCAAGTATTTATATGTTGTCATTTTTCCGATCCTGCTGTAACTTCGGTATATCCATTGCTAATTTGTGAGCACTGAGATCCGCATGTCTCGATAAGGTTGTGTTCTGAAAATTGCGATTTTTAGTCACTTTGTTCATGCCATTAACTTTGTTGTGTTCTGTGCATACACTACAGTACATAAAATCCTCGTCGTTGTCGTTCTCTACATATCGCAACCACGTGTAAAGTTTGAGCCAGTGTTGCTGAAACGATCGCTTTTTTCGTGGCTTGTCTTCGCAATTTTCCTCTTCATCAAAGACATTCTCTTTATCCCTGTTTGAATCTTTGTTCATTGAGAAAAAATTGCTTAATCTACGCTGATTTTCGTCGACTTTGAATACTTTTTTCGGAGGCATGTTGCACGTTAAACACTCGAGAACTAGCGGAAATGAATGAACACTGGCGAGCAGACGAAATCACGTGAGCAGACGAAATCTCGCGAGAGGATCCCGATTCGATATCTCGAAAGCGCAGAAGGCAAAACTCGCACTCGGAAAGGTAAACAAATATGGCGGTATTGTCAAAGCATCGACCGATTTCGCAAGATATTTTGGCAAATATTTCTGTTTTGGGACAATGTTACATAAATTGATGAAAAATATTAATGAGTCCGGCGGACGCACATTGGTTTGACACCATGCGTCCCTACGGATTTTCATGCGTCAGGGACGCAAGGACGCACGCAAACGTGAACACTGTATTGGTCTTTTGAGTGGCACATCATCAAAGTGTGTTACTATTATCCAAATGGAACAAGAGTTTGATTCCAGATTGATGTCAGAGCCATCGGTGGCCCGGAATCCATAAAGCAAGCTTTTATGGGCACCTGTCACTTAAAGCAATCATTATCAATGGGGAAATTGAGATGAATGAAGTATCAGTCTTGATAGTGATTGTGATAATGAATATGAAAGTGAATTTGATAGTGTGACTGTGATACTGATTTGATAATGCAGCCGTGACGGGGGGCACAAGCCTGTGTTCATCCTCACGCCGGTCCCATGCCCAGAAAAATGCAGAGGGTTGTGTCAGGAAGGGCATCTGACGTAAGACATTTGCCAAACTTGTTATGCGGATCATCAACACGAATATCATACCGGCTCTGTTGAGCCCCGGGTTAACAACGACCGCCATCAGTACTATTAGCCAAAAGGGTTCTGGTGGAAACTGGACTACTCTGGTCGAAGTAGGAGAGGTGGGAGGTGTGTCCGTAGGCAGAGAGAGAAGAGGAAAGGCAGGAGTCTAGGACTGAGAGTAGAGACTTTGAATGTTGGAACTATGACAGGAAAAGCTAGAGAGCTGGTTGACAGGCTGTAGAGGAGGAAAGTGGACATACTGTGTGTTCAGGAAACCAGGTGGAAAGGTAGCAAGGCTAGAAGGTTCGGAGCAGGGTTTAAGCTGTTTTATCATGGTGTGGATGGAAAGAGAAATGGAGTAGGAGTCATCTTGAAGGAGGGGTTTGTCAGGAATGTTCTAGAAGTGCAAAGAGTGTCAGACAGAGTGATGAGTCTCAAGTTAGAAATTGAAGGCAATTGAATGTTGTTAGTGCTTATGCCCCACAGGCAGGATGTGAACGAGAAGAGAAGGAGAGATTCTGGAGTGAGTTAGATGAAGTGATGCAGAGTACCCCCAGAGGTGAAAGAGTGGTCATTGAGGAAGACTTCAATGGACATGTTGTTGCAGGCAACAGAGGGGATGAGGAAATGATGGGCAGGTTTGGTATCCAGGACAGGAACACAGAAGGACAGATGTTGATAGATTTTGAAAAAAGAATGGAAATGGCTGTGGTGAATACTTTCTTCCAGAAGAGACAGGAGCATAGGGTGACATAAAAGTGGAGGTAAAAGCACACAGGTAGACTACATCTTGTGTATGCGATGTAACTTAAAGGAAGTCACTGACTGCAAAGTAGTAGTGGGTAAGAGTTTTGCCAAACAGAATAGGATGTGGTGTGCAGGATGATGCTGATGGTGAGGAAGGTGAAGAAGGCAAAAGCAGAGCAGAAGATAAAGTGATGGAAGCTGAAAAAGGAAGAGTGTCGTGCAAGGAGGAGTTGAAACAGGCTTTGGGTGGTCAGAAAGTGCTTCCAGATGACTGGAGAACGACAGCTAATGTGATCAGGGACACAGGTAGGAGAGTACTTGGTGTGTCCTCTGGAAGGAAAGTAAATAAGGAGACATGTTGGTGGAATGAGGAAGTGCAGGAGTGTGTACAAAGGAAGAGGTTAGCTCAGAAGAAGTGGGACATTGAGAGGACTGAAGAGGGTAAACAGGAGTACAGGGATACACAGCGTAAGGTGAAGGTAGCGGTGTCAAGGGCCAAACAGAGGGTGCATGATGACTTGTATGCTAGGCTGGACAGCAAGGAGAGAGAAAATGATTTATACAGGTTGGCACCGCAGAGAAATAAGAGATGGGAAGGACGTGCAGCAAGTTAGAGTGATTAAGGACAGAGTGGGAAATGTATTGATTGATGACAGTAGTGTGCTGGGAAGATGGAAAGAGTACTTTGAAGAGCTGATGAATGAGGAAAATGAGAGCGAATGAATGAATAAATGAATGAATGAATGAGATTTTACGTCATGTTCAATACTAAGTGTTATATTATGCCAAAAACGGTAAATAGCAGCATCAAATGTATTAAATAAATATGGATCTCAGCTCCAGGCATAACATGACTAAAGTTTATAATATATATTAATTTCTTTTAAAAAGTTCAGAATAATAGAAGCATTAAATTTCAGAAACAGTTCCTTCAGTGAAGTAACACTAAAATATTTATTTCTGACTAGATTAAAGTCTGTACAATCAATCAAAATATGCTTGACCGAGAGGGGTGTTAAACATATGTCGCAAGTTGGTACGAATTCCCCATTCAACAAATAACCATGTGTAGTATAAGTATGGCCAATTCGCAGTCGTGCTAAAACTCTCATCTCCCCAGTTATCTCTTTCCCTATATGGATACAAAGACACACTTGGATTGATAAGAAAAAGTTTATTATCAACTTGTTCACTCCAATAATCCTGATATTTGTTAAAAGCCAAGTTTTGAACTGCAGGCCTTAGGTCTGTATATGGTACTTTTTCCTCACTTATATCAAGACCAAGGGCTTCCTTGGTCAATTTATAGGTTTTTCGTTACCCTTGATTCCAACATGACTGGGACACCAAGCAAACACAATATCCTTACTACTTTCTATAAGTTTATGGCATTTCTTCAAAATGCCCAAAACATCGGGATTATCAAAGTCATTACCTTTTAATGCAGTTAGACTTGACAGAGTCGGAGAAAATTATAATTTTTTGCTTTCTAGAAGAAGACTCCATATTAAGGGCATGCAAAATCACCTGCAATTCAGCAGTGAATATAGCTGCTCCATCTAAATACCGCATCTGAACACTGTGTCTCCTACTTACTGCAGCAGCTGCCACTTTATCAGTATAAATTGAGTTATAGTCCCTGTAAGCATCTTTCAAAACTCATTAAATCTTACTTTAAAGTCTAAAGGATCTATAAAGCCCTTAGGATATTGTGACAATGACAGATTAATTACAGGTCTTTTCAACTGCCAGGTTAGAACCTCTGGTGCAGCGTGTTACATTATATTGTTGAACCTTGGGCATACCTTATTCAGAGATTCTTTAATCCTTAGAACAAAGGGGTGAATTGCTGTAGGCTTTTTAATGTAAAGTTGTTCATTTATGACACAAAAGACTTTCTCATAGGCAGGGTTATTTTTGTTGGGCATAAGTGTAAGGGCATACTGCAATGCTATCTTTTCTCTACGCAAATGCATGGGCAGTTCACCCGCTTCAACATGTAAACTAGAGATAATTGAAGTTCTAAAAGCTCCCAAGCATATTTTGAGAGCTTGGTTTTGAATGGTTTCTAGTTTCAGTAAATAAGACTTCCGAGAAGAACTATAGATTATGGAGCCATAATCTAATTTTGGTCTGATAAGAGATCTATAAAGTGTTAATAACACTTTGCGGTCAGCTCCTCAAATCCTTTTTGATACCACTTTTAGCAAATTGAATAACTTTTCACATTTTGTGCTTAAATAGTCAATATGTGCCTTGAAATTAAGTTTCTTGTCAAAGATGAGCCCCAGGAACTTAACCTGGTCTAACTACCGGAATAATATTGCCTTTTAATGTAAGGTCTGGATCATGATGTACTTTTCATTTGTTACAGAAGTGAACACATACGGTCGGAAAATGAGAGAGAGAGTAAAAAAAAAAAAAAAAAAAAAAAAAAAAAGAGTAGAAGAGGTGACAGTTGAGGACCAGGAAGTAGCAAAGATTAGTAAGGGTGAAGTGAGGAGAGCATTGAAAAGGATGAAGAGTGGAAAGGCAGTTGGTCCTGATGACATACCTGTGGCGGTATGGAAGTGCCTAAGAGAGATAGCAGTAGATTTTCTGACAAGAACATTCATAAGGTCTTAGAGGGTGAGCAGATGCCGGAGGAATGGAGGAGAAGTGTGCTGGTGTCCATTTTTAAAAACAAGGGAAACATGCAGAGTTGTGGCAACTACAGAGGGATAAAGTTGATGAGCCATACAATGAAGTTATGGGAAAGAATAGCGGAAGCTAGACTAAGGGCAGAGGTCAGCATTTGTGAACAACAGTTTGGTTTCATGCCAAGAAAGAGCACCACAGATGTAGTGTTTGCTTTGAGGATGTTAATAAAGATGTACAGAGAAGGTCATAGGGAGCTGCATTGTGCCTTTCTTGATCTGCAGAAGGCATATGATAGGGTGCCAAGAGAGGAACTGTGGTATTGCATGAGGAAGTCTGGAGTGGCAGAGAAGTATGTTAGAGTGGTGCAGGACATGTATGAGAGATGTAAGACAGTGGTGAGGTGTGCTGTCGGTGTGACAGAAGAGTTCAAGATGGAGGTGGGACTGCATCAAGGGTCAGCTCTGAGCCCCTTCTTGTTTGCTATGTTGTTGGACAGGCTGACAGACGAGGTGAGACAAGAATCCCCATGGACTATGATGTTTGCAGATGACATTGTGATCTGTAGTGAGAGCAGAGAACAAGTGCAGGAAAATCTAGAGAGGTGGAGGTATGCCCTGGAAAGGAGGGGAATGAAGATTAGCCTCAGTAAGACAGAATACGTGTGTGTGAATGAGAAGGACCCAAGAGGAACAGTGAGGTTACAGGGAGCAGACATAAAGTAGGTGGAGGATTTTAAGTACTTAGGCTCAACAATCCAGAGCAATGGAGAGTGTGGAAAAGAGGTGAAGAAACATGTGCAGGCAGGTTGGAATGGCTGGAGAAAAGTGTTCGCTGTGATGTGTGATAGGAAGGTATCGGCAAGAATGGAAGGAAAAGTGTACAAGACGGTGATGAGGCAAGCGATGTTGTATGGTTTAGAAACAGTGGCGCTGAGGAAAAGACAGGAGGCAGAGCTAGAGGTAGAAGAAATGAAAATGTTGAGGTTCTCTTTGGGAGTAACGAGGACGGATAAGATCAGGAATGAGTACATCAGAAAGACAGCACATGTAAGAGGTTTTGGAGACAAAGTCAGCAAGGCTAGATTGAGATGCTTTGGACATGAACAGTGGAGGGATAGTGAATATATTGGTAGTAGGATGCTGAGAAGGCCTAGAGTAGGGGTCAGGAACCTTTATATTTATATGTATATATCTATATACATACACACACACACACACACACACACACACACACACACACACACAAACCCCCTGGGTACAAAAATTCCGGGTTACGAAAACAACCTCCTCTTACGAAATACGCCACTCAAAATTCAAACGTGCCAATCAAAATTTCTCACGATACACGAGTTGCTCCCTCATTGGCTGTCTCCCAACATCCCGCCCCATTGGCATCCCATTGGTTAGGAGGGATGACACAGCTGAACTTCCTGTACCCATGCTTCCTGTCTGTCACACGTGAAGGAGAGTTGACTGTCGGCTTGTTTTGAGATTGATCATGCAGCGTTGTATTTCTTTATCGCTGAAACCCCTCTACAATCGGGACGATATTGAACCAGAAGGAGACTTTAAAGCAGAAATACAGTGACGGAGGCGATTATTTCGGCACTATATTAAAACAGAGTGCTCCATGGGAGAAGACCTCCGATCTTGCAAGGAAGCAAGTTAATATTGAATGAGGACCTGTGATCTTTCAAACAGGTACTGTAATTCTGTTTTAAATAATACATCTCGTCCATTTAAACATTTAAATAGAATTGTCATTTAAAGGACAGCGAAATAATGTATTAGTTATTCTGTTAATAAAGGCAACCTGATTTATCTGAGAACCAGATGCAGACATCAAAAGAGCCACATCTAGCTCGTGAGCCATATGCAGTCATCAAAAGAGCCACATCTGGCTCGAGAGCCATAGGTTCCCGACCCCTGGCCTAGAGGAAACCATGAAGGTAGTTGGTGTAAGAGAAAAAGATGCAGAGGATAGGGTGAGATGGAGGCAGATGATTTGCTGTGGCGACCCCTGAAGACAGCAGTTGAAAGGAAAAGAAGAAGTTTTGATAAAATTAATCAAGGGTCGGGATGTTAATATTTCATCATGCTTCCCTTATCCTAATCCTTAAAATTTCTTTCCTGTCCTATCTGAGAGCACCAAACAACGAATCATCAGACTGTGGTGAGACAACTGTAATTGGCTCATAAAGAAAGTAAAGCTTACTCTAGAAGTGGTTGGTAAGCCAGGCTGTTCTTCACTGATAGATGAGTCTTCAGACTCTCCACGATGTCATTTTGATGAAACACCAACATGTGAAAAGACTGACTTTTGTAGGAAACCTCCCTCAAGAAGGCCGCTGTGAGATTAACACATGCAATTATTAAGAAGAGACAGCAGCAACCACAAAACGAGCTGAAGTACAACCCTGAAGTAATAAACTTCCATTAAAAGGGGAAAACCTGATACTTACTGTAGTGATCTGTGAGGTTCAGCTCCTTCCATTTTGTTAAGGCTTCAAAAAAGTATGTATCTACTTCCTGGTGAGATGAAAATAAATATCAGGAGACTATACAGCTCAGATCAATTCAGTGGAAATGAAGAGTTAGCTGTTTTTAAACCCACCTCGGCATAACTCCCTGTCCGATCAATCCGATGAATCACGTCAATATTCACATTTGCAAGCCTTGCAGAGAATGTGAGAAACTGTAACAATAATAAAACAAGTTACAATAAATACTGCAGCATGTACTGCTAGCCTATCGAATCTACAATTTCTAACCAATAAACTACACGATTACATGCAGCAATTTGTTTTAAAAAACATAATCGTTAATAAAATAATATGAATAATAATGGTTCTGCACTATAAAACTATTGACCTGTCCACGTTTCATTTTATTAAAGTCTTTCCCTAATCATGAACTCATAATTACAGTTAAATGCTCGCTGTTTCTGATTTAAAACTTACCTTGTGAGTGTTTTCTGACTTGTGAGACAGCGGTTTGGATTTTAGCTTCATTTTTGTTGGTTTGTTTTATGTCGACAGAAGTTTGGGATAAAAAAATCAGTATTTTAAAAATCAAAACTTCTTATTCCATGAAAGAATTGTTGCCACACATGCCGCATCAGGACGTCGCCATTTTTTGAAGAACACGTGGTACGATAAATTTCAAAATAAGAGTCGTTGGTTTCATTGACACTGGCGACTAAAAAATATATCGGTCCTGTGATAAACTGAACTCTTTCCGATAGAAAAACCATGGACTTTATAAATTATATTCATATTTATATTCACATGTACTCAGATTTTACTCATAAATTGTAACAATACAGAAGTATTGAGGGGGAGACTAGGGTTCCTTGGATCTTGGTTGTTTGGAAAACATTGGTTGGAAAAACATTAGCTTATAAGGGTTTTATTATTATTATTATTATTTTTATTATTATTATTATTATTATTATTATTATTATTATTATTATTATTGTTGTTGTTCTTCTTCTTCTTGTTGTTGTTGTTGGTGGTGGTGGTGTTGATGTTTTGATTTAAAATTTAAAGGTAATACAGTATTGGGGGGGGGGGGGGTTTGCTTATTTTGCTTCCAAAAATGAATTGCTTCTTCTGCTTCTTCTTCTTCTTCTTCTTCTTTTCCTTCCAGCAGTTCCCTTCAGGGGCTGCTACAGTGAATCATCTGTCTTCATTTCACCCTATCCTCTACATCTTCTACTCTTACTCCACCTACCTTCATGTTCTCTTTCACCACATCCATAAATCTTCTCTTTGGTCTTCCTCTGGGCCTTCTGCCTGGTAGTTCCAACCTCAGCATCCTACTACCAATATACTCACTATCTCCCTCCTCTGTACATGTCAAAACCATCTCAATCTAGCCTCTCTGACTTTGTCTCCAAAACCTCGAACATGTGCTGTCCCTCTTATGTACTCATTCCTGATCTTTCTTCTTCTTCTTCTATCCTTTCGGCCTTTTCCCTTTCTCAGGGGTCGCCACAGCGAATCATCCGATTCGCACATTTGATTTGACATAGGCTTTTACGTCGGATGCCCTTCCTGACACAACCCTTTTAACGAGACAGAAACACGCTGACGGCTTTGCAGCCTACTCTTTTACGAAAGTCAGCAAAATGGCAATGGTTCTTTTACATGCCTCTCACCATAGACAGTGAGAGACATGGCTGGCCTTTGATAACCAAATTAGCTGCACTGGGGGGACAGTGGCAACCTTGTGGAGACTTGAACCCCAAACCTTAGGATCAGCAATCCTGCACCCTAACCACTAGACCACCACTGCCCTATCCGTCCTCATTACTCTCAAAGAGAACCTCAACATTTTCATCTCTGCTACCTCCAGCTCTGCCTCCTGTCTTTTTACCAGTGCCACTGTTTCTAAACCATACAACATCGCTGGCCTCAACATCGTCTTGTATACTTTTCCTTTCATTCTTGCCGATACCCTCCTATCACACGTCACACCGGACACTTTTCTCCAACCATTCCAACCTGCCTGCACACGTGTCTTCACCTCTTTTCCACATGCTCCATTGCTCTGGATTGTTGAACCTAAGCACTCCACCTTCTTTATCTCTGCTCCCTGTAACCCCACCGTTCCTGTTGGGTCCTTCTTGTTCACACACATGTATTCTGTCTTACTGAGGCTAACCTTCATTCCTCTCCTTTCCAAGGCATACCTCCACCTCTCTAGATTTTATTGTACTTGTTCTCTGCTCTCACTACAGATCACAATGTCATCTGCAAACATCATAGTCCATGGTGATTCTTGTCTCACCTCGTCTGTCAGCCTGTCAATCACCATAGCAAACAAGAAGGGGCTCAGAGCTGACCCTTGATGCAGTCCCAGCTCCATCTTGAACTCTTCTGTCACACCAACAGCACACCTCACCACTGTCTTACATCTCTCATACATGTCCTGCACCACTCTAACATACTTCTCTGCCACTCCAGACTTCCACATGCAATACCACAGTTTCTCTCTTGGCACCCTGTCATATGCTTTCCCCAGATCCACAAAGGCACAATGCAGCTCCCTCTGACCTTCTCTGTACTTTTCTATTAACATCCTCAAAGCAAACACTGCATGTGTGGTGCTCTTTCTTGGCATGAAACCAAACTGTTGTTCACAAATGCTGACCTCTGCCCTTAGTCTTGCTTCTACTATTCTTTCCTATAACTTCATCCTATGGCTCATCAACTTTATCCCTCTGTACTTGCCACAAGTCTTGTTTTTAAACAATATGTTCTTTAAAATGGGCACCAGCACACTTCTCCTCCATTCCTCCAGCATCTGCTCACTCTCTAAGACCTTGTTGAATGTTCTTGTCAGAAAATATACTGCTTCCTCTTCTAAACACTTCCATACCGCCATGTCATCAGGACCAACTGCCTTTCCACTCGTCGTCCTCTTCAATGCCCTTCTCACTTCACCCTTACTAATCTTTGCTACTTCCTGGTCCTCAACGGTCACCTCTTCGACTCTTTTTTTCTCTCTCATTTTCTTCATTCGTCAGCTCTTCAAACTATTCTTTCCATCTTCCCAGCACACTTCTGTCATCAGTCAATACATTTCCCACTCTGTCCTCAATCAGTCTAACTTGCTGCACGTCCTTCCCATCTCTATTTCTCTGCTGTGCCAATCTGTATAACTCACTTTCTCTCTCCTTGCTGTCCAACCTATCATACAAGTCATCATGCGCTCTCCATTTGGCCTTTGACACTGCAACTTTCACCTTACGCTGTGTCTCCTTGTACTCCTGTTTACACTCTTCAGTTCTCTCAATGTCCCACTTCTTCTTAGCTAACCTCTTCCTTTGTACACACTCCTGCACTTCCTCATTCCACCACCAAGTTTCCGTATCTACTTTCCTTCCAGAAGACACACCAAGTACTCTCCTACTTGTCTCACTGATCACATTAGGTGTAGTTGTCCAGTCATTTGGAAGCACTTCCTGACCACCCAAAGCCTACGACACTTCTACCACTTTGTCTTCTGCTCTGCCTTTTGCTTTCTTCATCTTCCTCACTATCGGCATCATTCTATCGGCATTCATCGGCATCAAATAAATTTAGCATCATTCTGCACACCACCATCCTATGCTGTTTGGCAACACTCTCACCCACTACTACATTGCAGTCACCGACTTCCTTCAAATTACATTGCCTACACAAGATGTAGTCTACCTGTGTGCTTTTACCTCAACTTTTATGTCACCCTATGATCCTGTCTCTTCTGGAAGAAAGTATTCACCACAGCCATTTCCATCCCTTTTGCAAAATCGATCAACATCTGTCCTTCTGTGTTCCTGTCCTGGATACCAAACCTTCCCATCAATTCCTCGTCCCCTCTGTTGCCTGCACCAACATGTCCATTGAAGTCTGCCCCAATGACCACTCTTTCCCCTTTGGGGGTACTCTGCATCACTTCATCTAACTCACTCCAGAATCTCTCCTCTCGTCTCGCTCACATCCTGCCTGTGGGGCATAAGCACTAATAACATTGAACGACACACCTTCAATTTCTAACTTGAGACTCATCACTCTGTCTGACACTCTTTTCACTTCTAGAACATCTCTGACAAACTCCTCCTTCAAGATGACTCCTATTCCATTTTTCTTCCATCCACACCAGGAAAAAACAGCTTAAACCCTGCTCCTAAGATTCTAGCCTTGATACCTTTCCACCTGGACTCCTGAACACACAGTATGTCCACTTTCCTCCTCTGCATCCTGTCAGCCAGTTCTCTAGCTTTTCCTGTCATAGTTCCAACTTTCAAAGTCCCTACTCTCAGTCCTAGATTCATGCCTTTCCTCTTCTCTCTCCGCCTATGACCATGCCTCTCGCCTCTCTTTTCAACCAACAGTAGTCCAATTTTCACCAGCACCCTGTTGATTAACAGCACTGATGGCGATCGTTGTTAACCCGCTCCTTGACCGATCCAGTATGAAATTTGTTTTGATCATTCACATATTTATCTTGGAACAATTTTTATGCTGGATGCCCTTCCTGTCGCAACCCTCTGCATTGATCTGGGCTTGGGATCGGCGTGAAGATGAACACTGGCCTTTGCCATCCCTCACGGCCGCATTTCCTGTCATGGCTGCATTCCAAAAGTGAATTGCATTCAGTAGAAAAAGAAATTTATTTTCGTTAATGCAAAGCAAGTGGGGTTTCTTGTTTGCTTGTTTGTTTGTTTGTTGTTTGTTCAAATTAAAGATGAAAAAGTATAATTTTTATCATATAATTTTAAAAATATAATTTAATTGTAGAAAGATGTTCAGGTCCAAAGTTTTTACTGGCCATGACATTGTCATTAATTTAAATTTTTTGCATCTACAGTTATACACTATCAGCCAAAATGCCTATCCAACCTTGCTCAAGGACTCAGCAGCACTTTGGTGGTACTGGGATTTGAACCTCCAACCTTGTGAAAAGCAAGCCAGAGCCTTGATCACTGAGCCAGTGCAAACAGCCACACAGTGACCTGGCTGTGTAATGTGGAGCATTTTTCCCCCCTTATAACCTCAAATCTAGAATTAGGGAACATTGTTAGAACAGAAAGAAAGTTTAATTCCAGGATAACCATGCACATAACTCAACTCATGTGTCCTTTACACACACAAAAAATATTCCCCTTGCTAGTCTTGCTGAAGTATGAAAAGATTGTCACCCAACCTCTTTCAAATTTAACAATAGGAAAGATACCCTGTGGTTTATAGATCTCCATGTCTCTGTCTCACCATTAGATGACCGAAAGACTAAAAAAAAAAAAATGAATAATAAATCTGAAAATTGCACTCATTATAATATTATTTACTTAGCTGTTATAAGTTCCACTGAATAAATACAGCTGGAAATGTGTGTGTGTGTGTGTGTGTGTGTGTGTGTGTGTGTGTGTGTGTGTGTGTGTGTGTGTGTGTTCATTTTAGGACTGATACACACAGCTACACTGTACTGGCTGTACAAAGGAAATATGCATGCAATGCAAAATACTGAACAAGGTCTGGGGAGGGCGGATACCTGGTTTGAATCAATAACAGCATTCATCTAAAGTACCAGTGGAGAGGTGCACTGACTGCCTAAGGAATCAAGTCTAACTCTCACTAATATCAAATCATACTCCTACATCTTGACTTGACTCATGTGTTATACTTTACTCTTCTTTTAAACTCTTGTGTTTATATACTGCATCTTACGTTTCAGTCACTTTGCTTCAGCACAATGGAGAACAAGGAAAATCCAGCAGCATCCTTTGGTACTTGGGACTATGTAGTTTTTTGTCTCATGTTGGCTATCTCAGCAGCTATCGGTGTTTATTATGGTTTCTCCCAGTGCAGACTGCAGACTACTAGAGATTTTTTGGTGGGTGGTCAGCATATGACAGCTGTACCTGTTGCTTTGTCGCTGACAGCCAGCTTCATGTCAGCCATCTCGGTGCTGGCAACTCCAGTGGAAGTGTACTATTATGGGGCAATCTTTGTTTTAAGCTGCTTAAGCTTTGTCCTGATGGTCGTCATCTGCTCTGAAATTTTCCTCCCCATCTTCTATAGACTGGGGCTAACCAGCACTTATGAGGTAAAGTATTTACAGTGATATTACACTACTTTAAAATGTATTTTATGCCATCAGAGAATGAAAAAAAGCACTTAAGTTTGAAATGATAAATGTTTGTGTTTTTATGTTAAATAACATACATTTTTTGTCTCAATATTCAGGTTAGATTTTTGGACACTTCATTTTATTTAATGTCATTGTTTAATATAGAATAATAGAAAAGCTAAATATATTATTTTAACACAAGTAAATATATAATTAATGATGTAAATGATTTTCTGCAGTACCTGGAGATGCGGTTCAACAAAGTGGTTCGGCTTTTGGGGACGGTACTGTTCATCATTCAGACAGTGAGCCAGTGCAAGAATCTCTCCTTAAATGCAACCGTTTGTCATGCTTAAGTAACTGCTATTGCTCTTTTTCTCTCATTATTTAGTTGTTGTACACTGGCGTGGTTATCTATGCACCAGCTTTGGCTTTAAATCAAGGTGAGCATTAACAGCTATGCTGAGCATATCTGTATTAAATTTGTCCAATTTTATTAGTAAGATATCAGCAGATAATTTATTGTTACTGGGATTAATGTTGAAATTTTTACATTCATTCATTTTCAAAACAATTTAATCTTAATTCGGGTCATGGGGAGGCTGGCACCCATCTCAGACAAGTAGGCAAGGGCAGAGTACACCATGGGCAGCTCAAAAGACCATGGCAGAGCCAACACACATACAACTATTCACAGTCTCTCTCATATGTAGGGGTGAATTGGAACAGCCAATTAGCCTATGTGCATGTTACACAAACGAAAGCCATGCAAGCACAGGAAGAACAGGCAAATTCAAAGCAGTACTGTATTATGCAATTTTTATAAAGCTAAACTGAACCCTGGTATTCTTTGATTTGACAATGTGCCACCGTGCAGCCCACAATTTTTACATATTAAAATTAAACCGCATAAACTTATTAAAATATGAGAATCTGAAAATGTGCATGGTACAGAGTGTTATAACTGTTAAATAAATATTTGTTCATCCATTCATTCCTTAAACTGCTTATTCCTATGAGCAGTGGCTGGAGCTTATCTCAGTCACTCTAGGTGAAGTTGATTACACCTGAAACAGCTCACTAGGCCATTGCAGGCCAACACACATAGCCATTCACCTACACCTAAGGGCCATTGAAACAGCCAATAACCAAATGTGCATGTGGGCTATTAGGAGGAAACTGACATACCCGAAGAAAATCCAAGCAAGTGTGAGAAGAACATGAAACTCCACACAGACACACCCTCACTGACTCTGGGACCCAAACTCAGGACCTTCTTGCTGTGAGGCAGACATGCTAACCACTATGTGCCACAGCTTGGGAGTTCTTTCAACCACATATACAGAGTTATTAAAACTGTTAATAAAGTTATTGTATTACAGTAGGCTCAGTAGACAACAAAAAAAAAAAAAACCCTCAGAGAACATTTCCACTTTTTTGCAGTTACAGGTGTAAATCTTTGGGGAGCTTTGATATCGACTGGATTGGTGTGTACTTTCTACTGCACTTTGGTAAGTTTTAATTAAATAAAAACAGCTTTTATACATGAGTATAAGTACTATTTAACTAACGCCATGCTCCTGCAGGGTGGATTCAAGGCTGTGGTCTGGACCGATGTGTTCCAAGTAATACTCATGTTAGCTGGGTTCCTAGCTGTCATTGTCCAGTCAGTGCTTCTCCAGGGGGGAGTCTCTGTCATCTTGAACAACTCTGCTGAAGGTGGTCGACTCAACCTATGGGAGTGAGTTCACACAGTCATTCTACTCATTCAACTCACCTGTTTTTCACTAAAAGTAAAAAAACAACTGCGTAGTGATTGATACATAATTACAGTATAAGAAAAACATTGAATCAAACACTGAGGAATTGGCTAGTGCTTTAATTATTCTAAAAAATCTTTTGTGGAAGGTTAGCTAAAAATGTGTTCCTATTTAGCAGCTTTAACACTCCCAAGAATAAACATCTCACAGAAAACTAATCAACAATACATTTACAACATTTAACAGACACTCTTATCCAGAGCAAATTACAATTAAATATATATATATATATATATATATATATATATATATATATATTTTTTTTTTTTTTTTTTAAATACAACTGATCAAGGGGCAGCAGATGGTGTAGGAGTTTGCACGTCCACCTTACAGAAGGCCTGGGTTCGACTCCCTGCCTGGGCACTTCTTTGTGGAGATTGCATGTTCTCCCTATGCTTGCGTGGGCTTCCTCCAGGGACTTCAGTTTCCTCCCACAGTCCAAAAATATGCAAAGTAGGCTAATTGGGTAGTCCAAATCTCCCTAGGTGTGAGATTGAGTGTGAATGGTTGTGTGAGTGTTGGCATTATGATGGCCTTGGAAGCTGTCCAGGATGTACCTGCCCTCGCCCCGGAGTTGGCTAAGATGGGTGCCAGCTTCTCCACGACCCTAATTAGGATTAAGCGGTTCAGAAAATGAATGAATGAATGAATGAACAACTCGGCAATTGAGGGTTAAGGGCTTTGCTTAAGGACCCAACAGTATTGAGTGAACAGCTGGATCAGTAACCTATCACCTTAACCACTGCCAAATAAGAGACAAATACAGTAGGCCCTTAACTATTCGTAGTTTAGCATTCGCGCCTCCGCATACTCGTGGATTGGTGACAAACCCGGAAGTAACTGGCACGTGATTCAAATTTAGCCAATGGCTGAGAGCTTTTGTTTCTCCGTCCTGCTGATTGGATGCAGATAATGTGTAAGCTTCTTTTTTTTCTCCTTCGCACACATATCATCAATGAATTTTCCAACGTCAATATTTTCCAGCCTCTAGCTTCTGGTAAGGAGCCTAAGCACTTTATTTATTCATAAATATTATCACAGTACAAATTAAAAAGGTGTTTACATAATCATTACTACATTTTACTACATTATTTTCCTGACTAAATATAACTTTGTGTAAATACAGACAGTAGCATTGTGTATGTGAAAAAGCAGTTACACCAAAGGGAAAAAGCCTCTAGATGTATTTATAGCTGATATAAAGTACAGTATATTAATAAATATATTGCAGAATATTATGTGGTACAAACCGCTTCCAAAAAAGTTGGGACACAAAACAAATTGTGAATAAAAACTGAATGCAATGATGTGGAAGTGCCAAATTTCAAGATTTTATACTAATAGAACATAGATGACAGGTCAAAAGTTTAAACTGAGAAAATGTATGATGTTAATGGAAAATGTGTTGATTTTAAATTTCATGGTGTCAAAAAATTTCAAAAAAGTTGGGACAGGTAGCAATAAGAGGCTGGAAACGTCAAGTACTTATAACGGACAGCTGGAAGATGAATTACTACTAATGAGGTCCATTGGCAACTTGACTGAGTGTAAAAAGAGCTTCTCAGAGTGGCAGTATCTCTCAGAAGCAAAGCTGGGTAGAGGATCACCAATTCCCCCAATGGTGCACAGAAAGATAGTGGCGTAATATCATTAATGTGCATGAGTAGCGAAGGCTGGTATGTCTAGTCCAGTGCTTCTCAAATAGTGGGGCATGCCCCCCAAGGGGGGCGCGGTATGATGCCAGGGGAGCAAACAGCTACTGTAGGACAAACTACTGAAACTGTCAATGCTGGCTATGATAGACAATGTCAGAACACAAAGTGCATTACAGCTTGTGATGTACAGAGCTGCCTAGCCACAGGCCTGTCAGGTAGTGTTAATATTATGGCTGTTCAGTGTATATTTACTGTGTAGACATAAAGATTAACAGACATGCGTTAATGAAAATTGCAGAATGTTAATTTTTGCATTTTCTTTTGCTTTCTGTCTCAGTTTTGATCCTAGCCCTCTGAGGAGGCACACATTTTGGACCATAATCATCGGCAGTACGTTTCTCTGGACCAGTGTGTTTGGTATTAATCAAGCTCAAGTGCAGCGATATGTGTCTTGCAAGACACTTTTTCAGGCTAAAATGTGAGCACTTTATGAGAAAACACACTCTCAAGTTTTTTTGTGGCATGAAAAGACAAAAAATACAGCATGAAAAGACTGTATGCCTCTTTCTAGGTCTCTGTATATAAACTTGCTGTCACTCTGGGCCATTAATCTGTGTGCAGTGTTCTGTGGATTGTGTCTGTATTCATTTTACAAGAACTGTGACCCATGGACAGCAAAAATAGTGTCTGCTCAGGACCAGGTAAATATGAAACATTCTAAATATGAACAGACAGCATATGCATGGATCCCTTTTCTTTTCTATGCAACATGAATAATGTTGTGATGTTTAAAGCTGATGCCATACCTGGTGATGGACATCTTTGATGATTACCCTGGCATTCCTGGCCTGTTTGTGGCAGCAGTATACAGTGGCACATTGAGGTTAGATCATTACAGAAATTTTTGTGAAGTTTCATAAAATGTGGGTCGGTACAGTGGTCAGAACAGCCACCTCACAGCAAGAAGGCTTGAGTTCTATGATTGGAGCATTTCTGTCTGAAGTTTGCATGTTCTCCCCATGCTCACATGGGTTTCCTCTGGGTACTCCGGTTTCCCTATACAGTCCAAAAACATGCAACCGCACCAAACAACTGCATTGTATAAACAAAAATGTACTCATAAAAACAAGCACGGAGTGAATAAATTCTACCACAAGTTAATGCCATATGTTTGTGTTGCATGTTAAAGCACAGTCTCCTCCAGCGTGAATGCTCTTGCTGCAGTGACAGTTGCAGATTTGATTGGACCATACATCAGCATGTCAGAGCAAAACCTTTCCTGGGCATCAAAAGGACTGAGTGAGAAACACATGATATCATGTAGCTTTCATCAGATATAGTGTTCTTTCGCTTTGTTTTTGACAGTTATATTTACTGTCCTGTATAACTGGTGTAGGTGTGTTTTATGGATTAGTGTGCATTGGGCTGTCTGCTGTTGCATCAATGATGGGAGGAGTGTTACAGGTAAAATATATTCATTAGAAACATATATTGTTGGGTGTATGGCGATTTTGCATTCTGAACACTGTAAATAATCTCTGCTTTCCTTTACAGACAGTTATCAGTGTTAGTGGCATTATTGGTGGACCTCTGCTCGGCCTCTTCTCTTTAGGCATCCTGTTTCCCACTGCCAATTCCACAGTCAGTATGTTGAACACTGCCTTTAATTTATCATCCTATATGTCAGGGCTGTCAAACTCATTTTCACTGAGGACCACATGTCTAAATTTGGAGGTCATCGAGTTCTGAATAATCACTTGATAACTAGATAAAAAGGCAACCATGAGATATTCGTGGACATATTATTTATTTTTTCATGAGTCCTTTTTCTCTTTTCTGACACTGCTTGATGGAGAATTACTAGCTATTTACTTCAAATAGGTTGGGTCCACCCAGTGGATGAATAATGAATTACATTTCATTGTAATATTATACCATATTTGATGCAAAGAATGGGGGCAGTGGTGGTCTAGTGGATAAGGCACAGGATCTCTGATCCAAAGGTTGGGGGTTCAAGTCCCCACAGGGTTAGGATTGTCACTGTCACCCCAGTGCAGCTAACTGGGTTATCAAAGACGGGCCATGTCTGTCACTGTCTATGGTGAGAGGCATGTAAAAGAACCATTGCTGACTTTCGTAAAGAGTAGCTGCAAAGCTGTCAGCGTGTTTCTGTCCCTTGTTAAAAGGGTTGTGACAGGAAGGGCATCCGACGTAAAAACCTCTGCCAAATCAAATGTGTGAATCAAATGATTTGCTGTGGCGACTCCCAAGTAAAGGGAAAAAGCTGAAAGAAAGAAAGAAAAAAAAATTGATGCAAAGAATATTCGCTGTACTTTAAAACTCTCGCAAGCTGCATAAAATGAGTTGGAGACCTTGAGTTATACACCAGTCCTAAAACAATGTATAAAGATAATTTTTATCTCTAATATAGAGTCTTAGCTCAGCATATGTCCTCTTCTTCATGTGCCATACCTGTTTCAGGCTTCAGCTGCTACTGAGCGCTTATGGTTGACCTGGCATATTATACAAGGGTGGTCTGCCTTTACTTTCCCTCAGCATCTCTTCAACAGAACCTGATGTTCCAGCACATCTCATATGCAAGCAAACCCCAGGGTCAACCCTGCTTAACGTCCATTATCAGACAGGATTAAGCGTTCGCAGGATGGTAAAGGAGCTTAGACTAGTGCAAATGGAAACAGGCAAAGAAATATTCCGTCCTTCAACTATATTATAAAAGAAATAACCCATCCTTGATTTAATGAGGAGTTTGTAGAAGGTTAACAGGTTCTTGATCATTCCATGGGGAACGACACAAGTTTGGTTGTTTATCCTTGTTGCGAGTTGCTGCCAGTGAAGTCCTCAAGCTGAAGTAATGGTGGCTCAGTGGTTAAGGCATCGATTACTAAGCTGAAGGTTGGTGGTTCAAGCCCCAGTACCACCCCCCAAACCATGGTTCGGTGTGTGGCCAAGGCCCTTAACCTTCAATTGTATTAAGAAGTATGTCACTGTGGAGAAGGATGCCTGCCAATTCTGTAAATAACCATCTCATGTGAGAGTGATGTAACTTACTATGTCCTGTTTTTATAAATACCGCCTTCTCAATTATGATGCCGCTTTAGAAAATTCTCAACCTCACCCAGAAAATGTCACAGGAAAAAAGATTAATTAATTTTTATTTATTTGAACTGCTTGATGCTTTATTAGAGTCACAGATAAGCTGGAGCCCATCCCAACAAATTTCAGGGTTAGGTGTGGTACACCTTGAACATCTGGCTAGCCAATCATAGGGCCAACACATTCATACCAAAGGGAAATTGAGAATATTTAAATAGCCTACTGTACATGTCTTTGGAGTCTGAGGGGAAACTTTAGCACCAGGAGGAAACTTATACAAGCGCATGGAGAACATGCAAACATCTCACAGAAATGCCATCAACTGAGCCGAGAGCGCAAACCCGGAACATTCGTGTTGTGAGGCAGAGGTGCTAGCCACTACGCCACCATGCAAGGTTTCAAGGAGAAATATTGTTCTTGCATTATTTTTCACCATAATATACTTTATTGCACTTAGTCCAACAGTGTTTAAGCTGTTCAATCTCCTTTTTTTAAAGAAGGTCACAATCTGTGCCCTCAGATCCTCCTCAAGAGCATGATATATGATATAGTTTGTTTCCACTTTGAAAATGGCAACTCCCGCAAGTGGGTTTAGAGTGGAAAACAGAAAGAAGTCAGATGATGCCAGGTCAGGTAAATAGGGAGAATGAAATTAAAAATGTAAAACATGTAGCTGTTTCTGCCAAAGCCACCTGTGCTGTGTGAACGGATGCACTGTCTTGGAGCAAAATACAAGATCTCAAAGCTTTTCTTTTCGTCCTTTTCTCTGATACCTTCAAAGATTTGAGGTTTTGTGGACAGTGATTGGCTATATACAGTGTAATATAGAGTTATATCTCAAAATGGGGGTTACGCCCCATTTATCCTGGTAAGGTAGAATGATTTTGAAGTACCCTAGTATAACTGTCAATGGAGTTACTCAAATAAACATGATTAAAACATAATGGACATCCTGTAACAAGAAAAGAGGAAAAGTCTGTTCCAGTCTTCCTATTGCACAACATTTCACCAAAGATTGCAATTTATTATTGGAAAACATTTCATACATCTGGCAGCATGTAGCAGAGTGGTAAGCACGTCCACCTCACAACAAGGTCTTGGGTTTGAATCTGGCACTCAGTGAAGGACTTTCTGTGTGAAGTTAGCATTTTCTCCTTGTATTAGTTTCTTCCCACAGTCCAAATACATGCACATGAGGCTAAATGCGGTGTGAGTGTGAATAGTTTGGTTAATGTGTTGGCTCTGCGATAGACTGGCAAGCTCTTCAGGGTGTATTTTTGCATTTTCCCAGAGCTGAGATTGGCTCCGAACTCCTAGCTACCCTAAAGGGGTAAAGGGGATAAGCAAATGAGTGAATAAACATCATACTAGATATTTATGTACATGTAACCTGACTTGTCAGAACCATATTGTTTGCAATACTGTGGGATATTAACTTTATTTCATATATATGTACTACAGGGAGGTTTGGCTGGATTGGTCAGTGGATTAGCTGTCTCACTCTGGGTTTGCATCGGAGCCCAGATTTACCAGCCATTATCAGCAAACACCAGACCACTTCCTCTCCAGACTACTGGCTGCAACATAACCTCAGATGAAAATAATATCATGAACTGGACTAACTACTCAACAGTGGCGAGCTATATCACATCTGCTGAACAGGGTAAAGTTGTGGACAGGTAGGAAAGTTTTTTTTGTTTGTTTTAAAATAATGATTTGTAATTATTTATTAATATTATTGATGCACATTAAGGTTCTTTGCCTTTATGGATTGTACATTATTAAGAGTAAGTTGGACTCACAACTGTAAATTATTTTAAATATAATTCCGACCTATAGTTGCTGCCATCTATCTTTTATATCCTTTATAGTACAGTAGGCCCTTGACAATTCACGGTTTTGCACTCGCAGCTTTGCATATTCGCGGATTTCGGAGCAACTGTCACATGATTCAAATTCAGCCAATGGCTGTACTCCATCCTGCTGATTGGTTGAGATGATGTAACATCCCTTTTTCCTCATGCGCGTACACTTTGTGCCTGTGCTTTTTTAGTCAGTATGGTTTTAGTTACAGTTAAGCTCCATCATGCCACCGAAATGCTGCGCACCTTCTCAGGCTTCTGGTAAGGCGCCGAAGAGCCAGAAAAAGGTAACGGCGCTGCATGAAAAAGTAGAACTGCTTGATATGATTCAGGAAGGAAAACGTTTTGCTGCAGAAGTGCTAAGAAGTTGAACTTTGTATGAAACAAGGTCATCATCAGAATGGAACCCGTCTTAGTATTCTGGATACTTCTAGTTCAGGGGTCGGTAACCTTTGCCATTCGAAGAGCCATTTAGACCCGTTTTCCACATTAAAGAAAACACTGAGAGCCACAAATTCTTTTTTGACTTTTAAAATCAAATAACACTGCATATAATGCTTTCCCCCTTTTTCCTTCATGTTAATATAAAACAACAATGTGTTGCATTGATTTAAACGACTGTAGAGACAATTAAATTACAATTCTGCTTGCAACAAAAACATTTCGATTAAAAAAAAATCACCAGCCTCCCCGTGACTCTAATTAGGATTAAGTGGTTCAGAAAATGAATGCATGTGTTCGAGTCCTACTTGTATTTTTATAAAGAAAACGAATATTTATCCCATGAAGCATGGTAATGGGTACAGCCAGATGTGTTTTTGGGTTGGGTAGGCTACCTCATCATCACGCCCTTCATGGGATCTTATTTTCGTTATTCGTTATATTAATGTTGTTTTGTCATAGTTTTAATTTACAAAAACGACAGCAACACCGAAAAGCATATGAAGACTTATTTTAAAAAGGAGCCTGCTCAACATTCTTTTAAATAATATTAATGCTTAATGCTGCACTGGGGCCAGTGGTGTAATGGTTAGGGTGCTGTGCTCATGATCGGGAGGTTGTGAGTTCGAATCCCACTGAGACCCTCACTGTGCTACGACCCCTAGGCAAGGTCTTAACCACAAGTGTGCCTCTGTTCACCCAGCAGTATAAATTGGTACCAGTAAATATACTGGGAAGGTAACCTGCGATGGACTAGTGTCCCATCCAGGAGGAGTTGAACTCCTGGTTGCGTCACGCTACAGAAACCTGGGATAAGCACCGGCCTGATGAGCCACTAGGCTCAGGTGTAAAAACCCAACAGACTTAACCTTAATTCTGCACTGACCGACCCATTCTCAGAGTGGAGACTGAACCGCACCCAGTCTTTTATTTTGTCACTGGGAGGAGAGTTATTTAGTTCGGTGATTGCTGTGTACGTATAAACAAATCTCATCCACCGTTTCTACTTCAGCTGTGATTTCAGTTCCTGGATTACAAACCCCAGCAACGGAAAAAATCTCTCTCTCCGCGCTGCTGATGGTGACAACACTCTTGCCACGAATTTGGAAATCCACCAACACAGCAGATCAAAAACACTGAGACTCTCAATGTTGCTGATAGGCATGTCGACAAGAACATGCACACAAAAATCACCCTGCCCACACCAAATAAATAACAGCCCACACCCATGACTATTAATTTTCATCTATGTAATTTTCAACCCTAAAAGAGCATTTTTGGAATGGTACCCAACCGACCGTTGCAGGACTCTGCCTTAAGCAGATTCTCCCATCATTTAGCTGAAAGCTGGTTTAACTCTCTAACCCCTGGAGGCCAGAGATATGAAAGAGCCGCATGCCGACTCATGATATAATGCAATGCAAAGTACCATATAATGCAATACCTCCCCCTAGTGGATATTTTTTGTAAGCTGCAGTGCTGTATGTTTAATGGAAATTATTACTCAGTTTGTGTCCTTTTATAATATAAAATATACACTATATATATATATATATATATATATATATATATATATATATATATGTGTGTGTGTTTATATTTTATTATCAATAAATATCACAGTAAAGAATTGAGTTTTTCTTAATTATTACCACATTTTATTACGACTGTCTATAGAACGTGTTTAAGAAGTATATAGGCACATAGTATTTTACTTCCGGTTGATCATTTGCGCATGTAATATGATACATGGGGTTTTACTTCCAGGCACCGAACTCGTGGATTTTTGCGGAAAGGGCCGGAACCAAACCCCGCGAATAACGAGGGCCTACTGTATATGCTTTAAATAGTTTTCATTTACATATTTCTGTGTATACAAGTAAATTTTGGTCCATGAAAATGCAGATAGTAGTGAAAAGCATTTTATTGTAGACCGTACTGCACAAGTGTGTCTTTGTGACCAATTTGAATGAGACTGGTTTAAGACTGGCTTCTCAGTGTTATATTTCAGTCATGCCTGGTGTCTCTGCATTTCACTGCACTTGAAGCATTATTTTACATCTGATTATTCATACGTATATACATGTTTTATGTGAATTAGTGCATGAAAACACAGCTGTCAATGTAAATCAAATTCTACACAAATTTAAATCTTGCTTTTACAGGCATCTGCTGGCAGACTATTGGTACTCACTATCTTACATGTATTTCTGCCCCATGGGGACTCTTGTTTGCATAATTATTGGGCAAGTTGTAAGTTTGATCTCAGGTAAGGGTATTAAATGATATGTAATAGTGTGTAATAATGTAATCGGTGACAACAGTGTATTATAGTGCTCTGTATATGTATATATATATATATATATATATATATATATATACATATATACATATATATATATATATATATATATATATACTCACACACACACACACACACACACACACACACACACACACACACAGGGATCCCTCACTTTCCACAGTTAATTGGGACCGAGATCCCCATGGGACTATCGAAATCCGTGAAGTAGGTTCACCCCCCCCCCTCGACTGACATATACGTACATATACATGTGTATATAATATCAATAAATACATATTCAATGCTATAAATGCTGATAATAAAAAAAATTAAATAATGCATAAGATGTAAATAAAATATGAATAAACACACATCCAGACACACGCGCTCACAGATGCACACCTCACAACAATGTAGTGTGATGGGAGATTTTGGGTAGTTTTTTTGTTTTGTGTTGGTTTATGTTTTTTTTTGTTATTGTTGCATAATTGGACTTGTTTTTTTGGCATTTTCTTTAGCTTTTTCCACTATTCTTCCTTAATTTTTAATTTGATGAATATTAAAAAAAAAAAACACGATGCACTGAAGCTATATGAATTGAAGTACAAAATGGTGAGGGATCCCTGTGTTTATGTATGTATGTATGTATGTGTATGTGTGTGTGTGTGTGTGTATATATATATATATATATATATATATATATATATATGTATATATATATATATATATATGTATATATATATGTGTGTGTGTGTATATATATATATATATATATATATATATACATATATATATACATACATACATATGGGGCAGTGGTGGTCTCGTGGTATAGGGTGCTGAATCGCTGATCTAAAAGGTTAGGGGTTCGAGTCCCACTCTCCACAAGGTTGTCACTGTCCCTCCCAGTGCAGCTAACTGGGTTATTAAAGGCGGGCCATGTCTCTCACTGTCTATGGTGAGAGGTATGTAAAAGAACCATTGCTGACTTTCGTAAAGAGTAGCTGCAAAGTTGTCAGCGTGTTTCTGTCCCTTGCTAAAAAGGGTTGTGACAGGAAGGGCATCCGACGTAAAAACCTCTGCCAAATCAAACGTGCGAATCAGATGATTCGCTGTGGCGACTTCCGAGTAAAAGGGAAAAAGCTGAAAGGAAGACAGACAGACATATATATATATATATATATATATATATATATATATATATATATATATTATATATACACACACACATATTTCCCTACTTTACAGGAGGTACAACAACAAAACTGGAATCAGGCCTTACAATAATAAAAGAGGATTTAACCTGCTACAAGATCTACAAAATAATAAAGCAGAGGGTAAGTATAGAATGGTGTTGCAATTGTTGTTGCTATTATTATTATTGCATTATTTCTGACTCACAATTTCAGTCCATTTGTGGATTTTTAAGATCACAGGTAATGCAGGCAGACTGAATCTGGCTACAGAGAAAAAGGAATCTAGCAGAACCAACCTTGCATTTTGTGAGGTGGAGCTGAATATCACACAACTTCAGACACACAGAACTCTTGTATAGAATATTTTACTGGATTTGAAATAATCTTCTCTGAACTCCTTCCTAAAGCAAGGACTTCACTATCATCTAAACACATTCATACCTTTCATCTTTAAGCTTGTGTACTTGTCACAACTCCCTGTACTACATTTCCCCTCAAATTCTAAAGCTCTCTATGTATGAGAACCTACCCGATGTTCTACAGTTAACATTTACTTTCAACAAATACATTTTGAGATACATGGCTGTTCACGAATTTCATCAAGTTCTCACACTTCCTCTAAGTTGCTCATTCAAATGAGGACATGCTTTTTTATGCACTGCTTGATTTCACAATTGAGTGATTGGTGAACATACTAAAACCAAGCTATTTTAAGATACTGGCTAAGGTCATGCAGTCAATAAATACAGATAAATTTAGCTACCATAGAATGATTGCACTTATGTTAACCTTGTAAACCAATGATGACTTATTCAGGATGCCCATCACCACTTGCCTCAAGTCAAATAGCATTGGCTCCGGTGTCCCCTACAATCATGACTGTTCAGTAGCACAGATAATAGATGACTGGATGGATGGCTATCTATGTTTATGCCATAATTTAATTACTCAAGTTCATATGCTAGTTATTATAAGAGTATAATATGATCACTTAGACATTGAAATGACCAATATCTTGAAACAATTCCAAAAATTTTAGAGCGGTGTCATGAGGAAAGAAAAAGGTCTAGTAATGTACTTGCCTGAATGGATACAATGAGCAGGTTAGCACATTACTGGACTTTTTTTTTTAGATTACATGCTGTAAAAGTGGTTCCACAAAATAGTGTGCAACCCCCCCCCCCCCTTTTTTTTTATCTAGGCAGTGAAAGGGATAAGACCCAAAAATTTGACATGTTATATATAAAAAAGTTAACATGTCCAATATTTCAAATATCCTTATATTTAAATGATGATCAAGTAATACTGACTCTTGGATTTTAAAATGTCAAGATATTAAATAGTTTATTTAAATTTTTTCAAAATATATGCCTTACAGTTAGAAGGTCCTGGGTTCAATTACTGGGCTTGGTGGTGGTGTAAGTGGCTCAGAAAATGAATTAATAACTTCAGATTATTTCCAGTTTTCAAAAAAGTTTTAAAATTCCATTGTAAAAATGTAAATAATTGGAGTTTATTCATCATTCCCGCCAAAAAAATTGGGTACGTATCCGACCTTTAATTTTATACTTTTCAACCCACTCATATAAAATTATGTGTTAACTGTAATACAACCCAGAAACGTTACACCTTTAGTAAATGTTTATATCATTTCTTAAACAAACTTGCTATTTCTTTACAAGTGTTCATCTGTTGTTCTCAAATCACAGTGGACTTTTTGATAAGTCTTCCTTTACTGTAAATGTAATTTATAGTTTGATCAAAAAGTTTAGCATGACACAACATGACAAAATAAATAAACAACAAAAAGTATATGACTAATTTATTCATTTATTGTAGAATTTACTCTCATTGACGATCACACAAAGAAAGTATCACATGAAAATAGCCTTTGTTTCGATCAGGACAGGGTTGGTTCTAATAATGCTTTGGACCTTTTTTATGACATAATTATATTGTGGTCCTTGGTTTAAGTTATAACCGTGGCAGACGTGGCATTCTGTATTGACACAATGAATGGAATACATAGACTGCATCAAGACCATATTTATCTTTAGAAAAGAATATTGTCATTGGCAACCATAAACCATCTGAATAATGTTCAGAAATGCTTTGTCCACTCCCCAAAATTTGAGCAGTAGTAGATACAATGGCATCAGTGTTCTGGATCGTAATAGCGTTTCTTCATGGCTCTGTATTTTCTGAGGAAATAAAGAGCCTCAAGTTCCTTAATCACAAATTCTCCCCGATCAACAAGCTTTCGGATCTTCTCAGGATCTGTAACATCTTTGTTCTTTAGAAAAGCTGATTTTAGACGCTCTCTGAAGTAAACCGTGCCTTTTGGGTACTCCCTTCCAAGATAGAGAAGCTTGAAATATAAAATAAAATAGGAGAATATAAATCTGTAAACATTGTAATATTTCTGCTTTACACTGTATGCAGCACATTAAAAAATACACAGTTACCCAGACGACATATTCATAAATAGAAACTGTAAAGGAATTGTAAAAACAGAGATTTCCTCACATTCTTGTATAGTTTGATAACTTCTCCCCGAAGTGGATTGCTCATCTTTTCCTATTTCCAAGGCACTAATGGACCTTTTGCAGAAAGGACAAAATGAAAAGTAGAACCGGTTTTATATTACATATAAAAAGGCAATGTAATGGTAATGTAATTCAGACTTCTTATTCTTATATTCAAAATTCCATCCTATCATAGTAAATGTAAAGCAGTTGAGGAACAACAGTCGTCACCACCTGTATCCAGGCTAAAAATGAAGAAAATGCACATTTTAAAGAATATATTATGATGGTATCCTTTTAATTTTTTTCTATTATTATTATACATATTTAATGTTGAGGATGGAAGGAAAATAGAGGAATTTAGAGGAATTCTAAATCAGTCATTCAGTGTTAGTCAGCCATCTGATTTCAAGATGGGCAGAAGGTCAGTGAGGCAATATGACAGGTAGACTGATACTGAAAAGCATCCGATAATTATTCCATTCAAATCCCAGTGGGGAGACAGGAAAGGTTTGATGTATATGTATCAATACCAGTCAAAACAAATTAAGTATATGGACACAGCACACATAAATGGATTTTAATTACAAGCATTTGCACATAGAGCTGAAGTTAGGCTGTAATATGCACATAACACTTTGCAATACACGCACAGAACACATTTTTATTCTCTTCAATGACCACATGTTAGAAATCAATATTACTGTAATCACAAATAGTCCACTGTAGCTGAGAGCCCCCAGACTCCCAGCTACTTTATATAGCTCTCATACCTGAGACTTTTGGAACAGGGTAACATCATTCAGGATTTCAGGATTCAGAATTTTTACACACACAGGAATTCTTGTGCAGTTGTTCAAGGAGTCAAGTTACAAAACAGAAATGAAGGCTTAAATCAACAACACACAAACTGCTATAAAATAAACGCATAAAAATTCTATATCTAAAAAGGACCTTACACAGACCCAGAAAACAATACAATAATAACAACAAAAGTAATAATAAATATAAATAAATAATAATAATAATAATAATAATAATAATAATAATAATAATATAATGACAACAATAATAATTATTAAAAAAGAAAATAATAATACAATAAATAAATCAGTAGATAACCACAATAAACGAAATTGCATTATATTATATAATATTATATTATACAGTCGGCCCCCTACTTACGAAAATTCCGGGTAACAAAAAACATTTTCCTATGTTTTCGTCCCCGGGATACGAAAACAACCTCCTCTTACGAAAAAAGCACCAAATGCGCCATTCAAAATTCAAACACGCCAATCAAAATTCCACACGATGCGCGAGTTGCTCTCTCATTAGCTGTCTCCCAACCCGCTGACCTCCCATTGGCTAGGAGGGATGACGCAACTGAACATGACCCATACTTCCTGTTTGTCACACACATGAAGGAGAGTTGACTGTTGGCTTGTTTTAAGATCGATCATGCAGCGTTATATTTCGTTATCGTCGAAACCCCTCTACAATCGGGACGATATTGAACCAGAAGGAGACCTTAAAGTGGAAATATTATGATGGAGGCGATTATTTCGGCACGATATTAAAACAGAGTGCTCCGTGGGAGAAGACCTCTGATCTCGCAAGGAAGCAAGTTAATATTGAATGAGGACCTCTGATCATTCAGACAGGTACTGTAATTCCGCTTTAAATAACACATCCCGTCCATTTAAACCTTTAAATAGAATTGTTCCGTCAGCTGCGCGTTGCATGTGACCCGGGTTTTGTGTGTGTGTGTGTGTGTGTGTGTGTGTGTGTGTGTGTCAGAGAGAGAGCAAGAGAGAGAGAGAGAGAGAGAGAGAGAGAGAGAGAGAGAGAGAGCATGTGTGTGTGTGCGTGCATGCGTGTGTGTCAGAGAGAGAGAGAGAGAGAGAGAGAGCATGTGTGCGTGTGCGTGCATGCGCGCGCATGTGTGTATGTGTGTGTGTGTGAGAGAGAGAGAAAGATAGAGACAGATTGAAAGGAGGCTTAACTCTTTAGTTTAGTTTTTTAAGTTGTTTAATTCAGTAAATGTTTAATAAATGTGGCGCATGTCAGGAATCAATTTAAAGTTGAGTTTGGACCTCCAATCTGTCAAGCAGGGAATGTGCTTTGAATTCCACATCTTAAAATGATCAGGGGTCCTTCTTGTGGGCGTGGCCCACAGTGCCACAATAAACATTTAATGCGTACAGTATTTTGTGTGTGTGTGTGTGTGTGTGTGTGTGTGTGTGAGAGAGAGAGAGAGAGAGAGAGAGACAGATGCGTGTGTGTTAATAAAAAATGTTTAATAATGGTTTAATATTAAGAAATATATTAATAAAATTGTTTAATATGTTAATAAAATGTTTAAATGGTTTAATAAATACATTTCTTTTACTTTTAACACATATTTCATACAAAATTAGTGTACTTTTATCATTTTTAAAGGGTTTATGGGGTAGTCTTGGGAGCCTTGGAACAAATCAGGCATTTTACATGTAAAATGCACCGCCTACTTACAAAAATCCTGCGTTACGAAAAAAGCTCTGGAACGGATTAATTTCATAAGTAGCGGGCCGACTGTATATTGCACTATACCCATTTTTTTGTTGGAAAAAAATGAACAGTTCTCTGTGTAAACAAAATGGCTCCAACTTCAAAGTTAGATGTTCTCCATTCTCAGAGCAAGGTTTAGAGATAATCTACAGTCAGTCAGTACACCAGGTTTATTTAACAAGAATCCGCTGTTCTTCTGCCGCGGTTCTTGTTGCTAGCCGCTGCGCTCCGGTCCTCTCTGAAGGCCGTACAGCCGGCTGGTGTAATCGCCTCGTCGGGTGTACTCTCCTCAAGCCATGTTTCACAGAAATACAGCATGGAGCAGTCCTGTAGATCCCTCTGCGCTGCAATCCGAGCAGAAAGCTGGTCTGTCTTGTTTCGCAGGTACTGAACATTTTCAAGCAGTATGACCACGAGTGCTAACCTTCCACTGCTAACCAAGCACCGGAGTCGTTGTTCAGCCCCTCCTCGCCTGTCACATCTCCGCCTGGGTTTATTGTTATCTGGGCTGCGGCAAGCATTGAGCTGCGGTAGCATATTAGCTCAGGATAGGAGATGAGCGTGCTCATTTCTAAATGTCCAAAAGGACTGTGCTCTCATAGCTATAGTAGGGTCGCACAGTCATAGACGAGCATAGTGCAAAAAAACGAACAAAAACAACATTTAAAACAAACAAAGAAACAATTTGACTCTGAGAATTCTGCGACACCTCCCTGTAGGAAGCGCCACGTTGACCATTCACTATTAAATGGCCATCGTCCGTGCTGTTGACGTAGATTCGTCCACCAAAAATGTTTCGCTCATGAAGGATCAAAATTTGACATAATTAAAAAAGAAAAAAAACAACGTAAAATCAAAACAACATAAAACGAATGAACGTAAGTCGGGGAGCGTCTGTATACATACACACACACACACACACACACACACACACAAACATATATATATATACACACACACACACACACACACACACATATATACATATATCTTCTTCTTCTTTTACTTTCGGCTGCTCCCTTCAGGGGTCGCCACAGCAAATCATCCGCCTCCATCTCACCCTGTCCTCTGCATCTTCTTTTCTGACTCCAACGACCGTCATGTCTTCCTTCACCACATCCATACTTTGCATAGTTCCAACATTCAAAGTCCAAACTCTCAGTCCTAGACTCATGCCTTTCCTCTTCTCTCTCTGCCTACGGACACGCCTCCCACCTCTCCTTCTTCGCCGTCTTCGACCAACAGTAGTCCAATTTCCATCAGCACCCTGTTGATTGACAGCACTGATGGCGGTCGTTGTTAACCCGGGCCTCGACCGATCCGGTATGGGGGTAATACTTCTGATTTGGATCATAAAAGTTTGGCATTGGTTTTACGTCGGATGCCCTTCCTGACACAACCCTGCATTTCTCTGGGCTTGGGACCGGCATGAGGGGGAGAGACACTGGTTAGTGCCCCGCCCACCTCATGGCTGCATTATATATACATACATATATACATATATATATATATATATATATATATATATATATATATATATATATATATATGGCTCTCAGAGGATTAGATTTTAAAATATGCCTTTTTTTTGGCTCTCTTAGTCAAAAAGTTCCCGACCCCTGATGTAAGTAGTTTGGTTGATACCACAGAATGAATAACACAAATACCAGTAAAACTATTTTATTATCATGTTTTCCACCTTGATGTAAGCACTTACCCTTACACTCTGCTGGTAACATTTTAATAAGTGCCCACCCACTCCAATTTTTAAAGCACCCTGGGCGCTTATCACGTTGAATATGGTAAATAAATAAATACACACACACACACATATATATATATATATATATATATATATATATATATATATATATATATATATATATATATATATATATATATATATATACAGATGCTCCCCGACTTACGTTTTTAATTGGTTCCGGATCGCCGAACGTAAGTTGAAAGTGAACGTAAGTTGTTACGTATGACGTGTGACGCTCATACTGTATTATACATCCATAAATACCATTACCGTATCTCATAAAACACCCCTAAATCAATTATTATAAACATAACATTCTAAAATAATATCAAATATATCAAATAATATCAACATCAATTTCAAATTAAAAATTAAATTCAAGCTAAACAATTTCAACAGGTTTCATTGGAGGCAGACAATTGTGTAAATCTAGACTCCTCAGATCACAGGACCGTTTCCATTGCTGCAGTCTGATCTTTATGCTTCTTACTCAACTTATTCAGTTTGGCATGGTGGTCTGATGGCCAGACAGCAGTTTAACTCCAATCCTACAGGTTTTTATAACATGTTAAACAGTTTTCATATCTTAACCCAAACATGGTTATATAAAAAATGAGAAGCTACATAGCCATCAGCATTTCTCCCCTGCAATGGCCTGGTGAGCTGTCCAGTGTGCACTCTACCCTCGCCCAGAGTTAATGGGCACTAGCCTGCCCACACCCCTAATTAAGATTAAGCAGTTCAGAAAATGATTGAATGAATGAATGAATGAATGAAAGCAACTGACTGCATCAGTTCGGGTTAAAAAAACAAAAAACTTTTGCCAGATGAAACAAGTAACTGCAGTAATAATTAAATCACAGGACCCTGAGTACTTGCTTTGTTAAATTCAAATGGTGACTTCTTCCCTCAGTGCTGTCATCATTCAGAATGCTCTGAATTCAGTAAAACACATCATTAATCTTAGTTTTCCTGCTGTAAAGAGGCATCACAATCCCAACCATCAGAAACTAAAGCCCTTATCCAAATTACACAGATGGTCTCATACTTGTTTTTTTCATTCAATTTTCTGAATCACTTAATCCTAACTGGAGTCCCAGAAAGGCTGGCACCCGTCTCGGTCGACTCTGGGTGAGGACAGCTTGCCAGTCCATCGCAGGGCAGAAAGAGTTAGCAATGGTTCTTTCACATATGACAGTGAGAGACATGGCCAGTCTTTAATAACCCAGTTCGCCACACTGGGGGAACTGCAGTGACAACCTGGTGAGAGTGGGGTTCGAACCCCCAACCTTAGGATCAAGTGATCCAGCACCTTACCACCAGGCCACCGCTGCCCCTCATACATGTTTTTAATGAACTTTTTGTTTTCATGGATACAATCCCATGGTAACAACCGTAAATCTGAAATCCCAGAAAAACAATGCTCTGAACTCTGTCTAGAAGTGGCAGTGGCAAAATCACGTTATCGAGGGATAATCGAACCTATGTTCTGTACACATCCGTGTGGATGTGACGTAACTGGTACAGTCAGGTACCATTGGTGCAAAGCGCGAGGCTTGCATATATTATGTAATGTCTTTGCTCACTAAACACAAACACCTCTGTTGTTTATTGCACCAAAGTGTGAACATATACTGTCTCAGTAAAACATTTCTGCATCCAACAAGTAGGTTGTAAACAATACTTACCGTCATTTCACGTTCATATGGGAGGATTAGTGAGAGGAATGGCTGCCGTTCACTAGTCACGTGACAGAACTGGGCGGTCTATTATTGTACTTGTCAGAATAAAAGTAATTCTTTCAATCAAAATAAACCCTGTCTGGCTCCTTTGGAATCTTGCTGATTAAAAAAAAACAAAACAAAACAAAAAAACTGGTGTGCAAGAATGGAAAATGTGCGTTTCTTTACGATTTATGGCAGGGGTGGCCAACCAGTCAGAGACCAAGAGCCACATTTTTTTTTTTTACTGTGTTACTGCCAAGAGCCACATCATACACATGAACATCACCCATCCCTTTCTCTCTTTCTCAAGCACACACCTCTGCTCAGCCAGATTTATTGTAAATTCACACATCAACATGATAAAATACATCTTTGAAGGTCACTGTGATTCAATAGCCATGTTAATGTGCAGTATTCTGTGTTCAACACAGTGGCGGAACAATTGGACGTCCAATACCACGTGTTTTAGTTTATCATTTTCAGGAGACAAGACTTCAACAATGTCACTGAAGGATTTTATAACATACTCACCTTCATTGTATGTATTTATGTATTTATGTATGTATTTATGGATGCGGTGAAGGCGGACATGAAGGTCGTTGGAGTAAGAGTAGAAGATGCAGAGGATAGGGAGAGATGGAGGCAGATCATTTGCTGTGGCGACCCCTGAAGGGAACAGCCGAAAGGAAAAGAAGACTCACCTTCATTGTATGGTGTTTTGGCCTGTGTAATTCCAAGCACAAGACCGGTACAGGCTCCGCTTAACTGTATTACATATTAACAAAATATAATAATATTTCTATATTTATTATTTTTTTTATAATTATAATAACTGCCTATGCCGGTCCCAAGTCTGAATGAAAAAGGAGGGTAAGGGAAGATGCTAATCACCCCTTCCCATAAAAAATATATATATATATATATATATATATATATATATATATATATATATATATATATATATATATATATATATATATATATATATATATATAAACCAAAGAGACGATTCATGGATGTGGTGAAGGAGGACATGAAGGTCATTGGTGTAAGAGAAGAAGATGCAAAGGATAGGGTGAGATGGAGGCAGATGATTCAGTGTGGCGACCCCTGAATGGAAAAGCCGAAAGGAAAAGAAGAAGAAGATATATATATATATATATATATATGATTACGGAAACATGCACAGTAAACGACAATATCCAAAATTGCCACAGAACCATGTCATGCAAAATCCTGGAAGAGGAAGATCTTAGGTTTGAAGACACCCACAGGACGGCTGGGGATGAAAGCCCGAGGGAAGTCTCTAACCTGAGGATGACATAGATGGGACAACTACTGACAATGAGGAAATTCATCCATGTAGGCTGCTAGAATGGAAGGACCATATATGCCATTGGGAAAACTGCAATAGTAGCACGAGAAATGAGGTGGTATCACCTGGATCTGCTCGGTATAAGCGAGTTGAGATGGACCGGATTCGGAGAAGTAAAAGTCAACACTGGAGAGTCTATCCTATACTCTGGGTTGGAGGATCAACATTACAATGGTATAGCAATCATTCTGAGCCCTGAGACGAGAAAATGTTTGATCAAGTGGAACCTGGTGAGTAAAAGAATCATAAGCGCCCAATTCAATTCCAAGTATGTGAAAGCTACCATCATCCAGATCTACAGTCCTAGAAATGATGCTAATGAAGAGGAGAAAGATGCTTTCTATGAACAACTACAAAAGGAGATTGCATTAGAACCAAAGGATGATATGCTCATCCTAATGGGTGACACAAATGCCAAAGTGAGGCGTAACAATGGAAACTACACAAGAGTGTTGGGCAAAGAAGGTTTAGGCAATATGAATGAGAATGGAGAGAGACTAGTTGAATTGTGTGAGGAATACACTCTAGTGATTGGAGGTACACTATTCAAACAGAAAGACATACCTAAATATACACGGACTTCGCCAAACAACAGAGACAAATATCAAATTGACCACTTCATCATCAATGGAAGATACAAAAGATCTCCTGCAGATGTTGGAGCCATGAGAAGTGCTGATGCTGAAGCTGACCACAGCCTGGTAGTTGGCAAGGTGAAGCTTAGACTTTTGCGACACAATGCCAGGAATACCAGCAAAAGGACAACATACAATACCGCACTCCTGAAATAAAGGAGTGTCCAAAAGCAGTTCACATTGCAGTTGAAGAACAGATTTCATGCACTAGAAAACAGCACGCAGGATGCTGCAGAAGAAAATAACATACAAAAAGACTGGGAGAACTTCAGTTCAGTGTATATAGAGGGAGCAGAGAACATCTTTGGGAAAGAAGCAAAGGGAGCATAAGGAATGTATAAGCAGTGAAACCTGGAAGGCTGTAGATGAAAGGAAAAAGGTGAAATGTGAAATACAGTGGTATGAAAAAGTATCTGAACCTTTTGGAATTTCTCACATTTCTGCATAAAATCACCATCAAATGTGATCTGATCATTGTCAAAATCACACAGATGAAAAAAACAGTGTCTGCTTTAACTAAAACCACCCAAACATTTATAGGTTTTCATATTTTAATGAGGATAGGGGGGCAGTGGTGGTCTAGTGGTATAGGGTGCTGGATCACTGATCCAAAGGTTGGGGGTTCAAGTCCCACTCTCCACAAGGTTGTCACTGTCCCACCCCAGTGCAGCTAACTGGGTTATCAAAGGCGGGCCATGTCTCTTACTGTCTAGAGTGGGAGGCATGTAAAAGAACCATTGCTGACCTTTGTCAGGAGTAGCTTTCATAGCTGTCAGCATTTTTCTGCCCTGCAATAGTCTGGTGACTTTTGTAAAGAGTAGGCTGCAAAGTCTTCAGCGTGTTTCTGTCCCCTTGCTAAAAAAAGGGTTGTGACAGGAAGGGCATCCGACGTAAAAACCTCTGCCAAATCAAATGTGTGAATCAGATGATTCGCTGTGGCGACTCCCGAGTAAAAGGGAAAAAGCCGAAAGACAGACAGATATATTTTAATGAGGATAGCATGCAAACAATGAAAGAAGGGGGAGGAATAAGTAACTGAACCCTCTGCCTAAGGAGACTTAAAGAGCAATTGAAACCAATTTTTACCAAACAATTTAAGTCAGGTGTGTGCCCAATCACTGATGAGTGGCTTAAAGCTGCCCTGCCCACTATAAAACACACACCTGGTAAGAATTGTCTTGATGAGAAGAATTGTCTGATGTGCACCATGGCTACAAAACCATCTTTAAAAGTCTGGATGGTAATCAATCAACAGTCAGAGAAGTTGTCTACAAATGGAGAGCATTTGGCACTGTTGCTTCTGTCCCAAGGAGTGGCTGTCCACCAAAGATGACGCCAAGAATTCAGCGCAGAATACTCAGAGAGGTAAAAAAAAAACCTGGAGTGTCTGCTAAAGACTTACAGAAATCACTGACACAGTCCAATATCTCTGTGCACACATCAACTATATGTAAAACAATGGCCAAGAATGGTGTTCATGGGAGGACTCCAAGGAGGAAGCCAATGCTGTCTAAAAAAAACATTGTTGCTCATTTAATGTTCGCAAAAAGGCACTTGGTCACTCCACAGAAGTTTTGGCAAAATATTTTGTGAACTGATGAAACCAAAGTTAAATTGTTTGGGAGGAACACACAACGTCATGTGTGAAGGAAAAATAGAACAGCTCACCAACATCAACACCTCATCCCCACCATGAAGCATGGTGGAGGGTGCATCATGGTTTGGGGCTGTTTTGCTGCCTCGGGGCCTGGACAACTTGCAATCATTAATGGAAAAGTGAATTCAAAAGTTTATCAGGATGTTTTGCAGGAAAACCTGAGGCCATCTGTCAGACAGTTGAAGCTAAAAAGAGGATGGATGCTGCAACAAGACAATGATCCAAAACACAGAAGTAAATCAAATTCAGAATGGTTTCAGAAGAACAAAATACACATTCTAGAGTGGCCAAGTCAAAGTCCAGACTTGAACCCCATTGAGATGCTGTGGCATGACCTCAAGACAGCGATTCATGCCAGACATCCCAGGAATCTGACTGAACTACAGCAGTTTTGTAAAGAAGAATGGGCCAAGATTAGTCCTGATCGATGTGCCAGACTGATCTGCAGCTACAGGAAGCGTCTGGTTGGAGTTATTGCTGCCAAAGGGAGGGGCCACAAAATATTAAATGTGATGGTTCAGTTACTTATTCCTCTTCTGCAGTCTTCTGCAGAGCTACACAAATGCACTATGCCGTTCCCTCTGACCTTCTCTGTACTTCTCTGTTAACATCCTCAAAGCAAACACTACATCTGTGGTGCTCTTTCTTGGCATGAAACCAAACTGTTGTTCACAAATGCTGACCTCTGCCCTTAATCTATCTTCTACTATTCTTTCCCATAACTTTATCGTATGGCTCATCAACTTTATCCCTCTGTAGTTGCCACAACTTTGCACATTTCCCTTGTTTTCAAAAATGGGCACCATCACCCTTCTCCTCCATTCTCCTCCTCTGTCATCATGGGAAATGTCCGCGCGATCGTCAACAAGACCGAGGAGCTGACAGCGCTGACCTGGCAGCAGAGGGAGTACCGGGACTGCAGCCTCATGTGTTTTTCGGAGACGTGGCTGAATGAACACACAATGGACTCTGTGGTTTCTCTGAACGGATTTACACTCACGCGTGCAGACCGGAATGTGGCGGAGAGCGGAAAGAAGAAAGGAGGGGTCGTGGCGGTCTACGTGAATGAACGATGGTGCTACCCGGCCAACGTGCACGCGGGACCTGGAGCTGCTCGCGGTGAGCGCGCAGCCATATTATCTACCGAGGGAGTTTTCACACG
Source organism: Plotosus lineatus (assembly GCA_024760905.1). Taxonomy (NCBI): domain Eukaryota; kingdom Metazoa; phylum Chordata; class Actinopteri; order Siluriformes; family Plotosidae; genus Plotosus; species Plotosus lineatus. The sequence continues at coordinate 21,622,389 of CM045733.1, forward strand.
TGATTGTGTTTTGCGTGTACATTCCGCCCTCGGCTGATGTGGCAGCCGTGTGTGAGCGTCTCCACAGCGCTGTCAGTCAGACACAGACTCGTCACCCCCGCGCCATGATTCTGATCAGCAGAGACTTTAACCATGCCTCTCTCTCTCTCTCCGCCTCTCTCCCGACATTCACGCAATACGTGAAGTGCACCACAAGAGACAATAAAACGCTGGACTTACTGTATGCTAATGTGAAGATGCTTACAGCTCCCCCCCTTTCCCCCACTGGGACTCAGAAGAAGCTGGAGAAGCTGGCTCAGAACAACGTGCGGGACGTCTGGAGAGGACTAAAGACCATGTCTGGATTTGGGGCAGAGTGTCAGAGGGACAGCTGATGGTGACCAGTGCTGGGCAGATGAATTAAATTGTTACTACAGGAACTTGTTTCAACAGGTTTGATAAGGGGCAGTGGTGGTCTAGTGGTATAGGGTGCTGGATCGCTGATCCAAAGGTTGGGGGTTCAAATCCCACTCTCCACAAGGTTCAAATCCCCCCCCCCCCCAGTGCAGCTAACTGGGTTATCAAAGGGGCCACATCACTGTCTATGGTGAGAGGCATGTAAAAGAACCATTGCTGACTTTCGACAAGAGTAGGCTGCAAAGTCGTCACCGTGTTTCTGTCCCTTGCTCAAAAAAAAAAAAAAAAAAGGGTTGTGACAAGAAGGGCATACGATGAAAAAACCTCTGCCAAATCAAATGTGTGATTCAGATGATTCACTGTGGTGACTCCGGAGTAAAAGGGGTAAAAACCAGAAAGGAAGACAGACTTCAACAGGTTTGATTCCCCCTCCTTCTCTGCCCCCTCTCTTCACATGTCTCCAGACCAGCAGATACCTCCCCCCTCCCCAGGCCAACTGCAGCAGAAACAATCAGACACATCCCCCTCCCTCTGCAGCCCACCCCAGTCCCCTCTCTCCCTCAAGTCAGACCAGGTGAGGAGACAGCTGAGGTGACTAAATCAGAGGAAATCTGCAGGACCAGACAGCATCAGGACCTGTGCGGACCAGCTCTGTGAGGTCCTATGCCAACTGTTCAACCTGAGCCTCAGCCTGGAGAAGGTTCCCGTCCTGTGGAAGACCTCCTGTGTGGTTCTGGTTCCCAAAACAGCTCAAGCGAAGGTCAATGATCAAGCTCCCCTCTTCACCCGAGTGTCCAGAACATGTGGCTGCAAGTCCGGTGACACGACTACAAAGTCGATCATCCTGGTGCCAAGTGCACTTATTGGAACCCTTATGTTCAAACATGTTGTTTGTGATAGACAAACTGTGACAAGCACAGAAGTCCAACAACGAAACACCATTCGAGGCCGTACCTACCGATCACAGCCTTCCAGGTCACACTATCATTGCCCACATGGGCGTTGAAGTCTCCCAAGACAACGAGTACGTCTCCAGGGGGAGTGTTCTTCCACATACCCCCTAAAGACTTCAAGAAGGGTGAGTAGTCTGAACTGTCATTTGGTGCATAAACACAAATAACAGTCAGGACCCATCCCCCCACCCGAAGGCAGAGGGAAGCTACACTTTCGTTGACCTGGGAGAACCCCAGTGTTTGTGTACCGAGACGGGGCAACAAGGATGTCCCACACCGGCTCGCCACCTCTCCCCATGAGCAACTCCAGAATGGAATAATGTCCAGCCACTCTCGAGACAGGGAGGGAAATGTATTGACTGATGACAGAAGTGTGCTGGGAAGATGGAAAGAGTACTTTTGAAGAGCTGATGAATGAGGAAAATGAGAGAGAAAAAAAGAGTAGAAGAGGTAACCGTTGAGGACCAGGAAGTAGCAAAGATTAGTAAGGGTGAAGTGAGGAGGACACTGAAGAGGATGAAGAATGGAAAGGCAGTTGGTCTTGATGACATACTGGTGGAGGTATGGAAGTGTCTAGGAGAGGTAGCAGTAGATTTCCTGACAAGAACATTCAACAAGGTCTTAGAGAGTGAGATGATGCCAGAGAAATGGAGGAGAAGTGTGATGGTGCCCATTTTTAAGAACAATGGAGACGTGCAGAGTTGTGGCAACTTCAGAGGGATAAAGTTGATGAGCCATATGATGAAGTTATGAGAAAGAATAGTGGAAGCTAGACTAAAGGCGGAGGCATTTGAACAGCAGTTTGGTTTCATGCCAAGAAAGAGCACCACAGATGCAGTGTTTGCTTTGAGGATGTTAATAGAGAATTACAGAGAAGGTCAGAAGGAGCTGCATTGTGCCTTTGTGGATCTGGAGAAAGCATATCACAGGGTGCTGAGAGAGGAACTGTGGTATTGCATGAGGAAGTCTGGAGAGAGATGTAAGACAGTCGTGAGGTGTGCTGTTGGCATGACAGAGTTCAAGGTGGAGGTAGGACTGCATCAAGGGTCAGCTCTGAGCGCCTTATTGTTTGCAATGGTGATGGACAGGCTGACAGACAAGGTTAGACAATATTCCCCATGGACTATGATGTTTGCAGATGACATTATGATCTGTAGTGAGAGCAGAGAACAAGTGGAGGAAAATCTAAAGAGGTGGAGGTATGCCCTGGAAAGGAGGGGAATGAAGGTTAGCCTCAGTAAGACAGAATACATGTGTATGAATGACAAGGACCCAAGAGGAACGGTGAGTTTACAGGGAGCAGAGATAAGGAAGGTTGAGGATTTTAAGTACTTCAGCTCAACAATCCAGAACAATGGAGAGTGTGGAAAAGAGGTGAAGAAGCGTGTGCAGACAGGTTGGAATAGTTGGAGAAAAGTGTCTGGTGTGATGTGTGACAATAGGTTATTGGCAAAAATGAAAGGAAAAGTGTACAAAACGGTGTTGAGGCCAGCGATGTTGTATGGTTTAGAAACAGTGGCCCTGGGGAAAAGACAGGAGGCAGAGCTGGAGGTAGCAGAGCTGAAAATGTTGAGGTTCTCTTTGGGAGTAACGAGGATGGATAGGATCAGGAATGAGCACATGTAAGATATTTTGGAGACGAAGTCAGTTGGTTCACAGCCCTGATGGCGGTTGTTGTTAACCCAGGCCTTGACCAATCTGGTATTAATTGCTTTGTTTTGACTCACATATTTTATTTGGCATTGGTTTTACACCGGATGTCTTTCCTGACACAACCCTCTGCATTTATCAGGGCTTGGGACCAGTGTGAGGGTGGACATGGGCTTTGACCCCCTCACAGCTGCAATTGGAGATTGAACCTAGGACTGCATAATTTCAAAGCATGCACTCTCCAACTGAGCTTCACCCCATCCTACTTTAAGCAAAGGAACATGTAAATATTTATTAAAACATGCTATGAATTTAAATATTCCAATTAAAATTTAAACTGTCTAATTTAAATTTTGTCGACATGACACGTTTCCTCTGGAAGTCATCTGAAATCTGCTTGAAGGGATAAAAGTTGTAATAGTAATAAAATGGTAAAAAATAATAATGACTGTGAAGTTGTTATGAAATTATGTAATCTTTCAAAGTTAAATGCCACAACAGAGATGGTGGTTTCTGAACCTGGGGCCTCATATATGCAGTGAGTCCTGTCGTCAATGTTACAAATTTCGAAAAGAATTGCATCGATGAATTATCTGAACATTCTTTTTCTGAACCATTTAATCCTAATTGGGGACACAGAGGAGTTTGGCACCCATCTGAGCTGATTCTAAGATGGGGCAGAATACACACTGGACAACTCGTCAGGACAGCGCACAGCCAACACTCACTCAACCATTCACACTCACACCTAGAAGACATTTGGAAAAGCCTTTTAGTGTAATGTGCATGCTTTTTGGATGGGGGCCTGTGGTACCTGGAGGAAACCAATGCAAACATGGAAGAGCATGCAGACCACACTGAAAATTATTAAATTAAATTATTAAACAAACCTGTCTAATTGAATCAATTGGATTTGTGCTTTTAAGTTCAGTAGCTGTATGTATAATACAGTGTCTTCTGTAATATTACATTTTATATTATGAAAAGATTACATTTTTGAAAACAAAGTATTTATTTTTTATCACAAATATAATCACTGTTTTCATAAAACTGCTGTAATACTTTTAATACATGAACATGCAAAGTTTAATCAATCAGCATAAATGTCAAACAACAGTCGCACCAACTTGAACCTTTAACTGGTTGAACTAGAATGTTAAATAATTGCTAACATTAATACCTGTACCTCCATTTTGTTGCGATAACATTATTTTGATAATTCACAAGCTATTAATTAATAAATGTAGAAAACTTCTTCCCTAAGTTCTACGATATACTTGGAGCAACTCCTGAATCTTATTTTGGTTACATAGGCATCATTGATGTTTAGTATTTAAAAGTCGTATTTAAACAAATATTTTCGAAACATTTTGGCGTGAACCCATGCTATGTTGGGCGTTTTTGTCAAATAAACCTGCTTTCAGCAAAGCAAAGTATCATGCAGAAGTGAAATATGTACACAACTGTTCTGTTGTTCATGAGATTTGAAAGACCACAAGCAATTCACATGTATAAACTACATCCCCATGTGGTGAAGAACATGAGCCAATTGCTGCACATTTGTGATTGCAGTCTGATGCCACTTCTTTCATGAGCTTACTGATCCTTCAAGTCTGTGTGTGTGGGTGGCATGGCCGTACGGCCTCTGAACTGGTTTAAGGCTCCAGGTTTTTTGGGTGGTGTGTTCAAATCCCACCTCTGCAAGTGACTTAGTTTCTACTTTTCGTGGCTCTTGCATAACTGACACCCGTCACTCGAATGAACACTCTCTGGCCTCTGCATGATGAGGTGGCCGAGAGGTTAAGGCGATGGACTGCTAATCCATTGTGCTCTGCATGCGTGGGTTCAAATCCCACCCTCATCGAATGACTTTTTTTTACCTTCACATAGGCTGACTAGTTCTCATGTAACAACACTTTTGAAGAAACCTGGAAAAAAAATAAACCTGAGAAACTTAAGGCAAAGTCCAGATGACACAGTGAATGAGTCTCTGTGTTGTGTCTTTCACCACAGATTGACCTGCAAGAAAACAGAATGAACCGTTTCATCATGAAATGAAGTTGATTGACAGCCAATCTGTTGGGGTCAGAGTTAAAGATGAAGCGTTCTTGTCAAGAGTTGAATGAGACATGTCTGTCTGTGAAAAGAAGCAAGCGCCATGCAGACATTCTGGCAGACAGATCACATCACTTCTAGGACTGAAGTGTGCTTTGCTGTGGTCTGTGGCACTGGATTTAGGTTCCAGGCTCTGTTGTTTTGTGTGGACAAATCCTACCGCTAACCTCTCCCCTTTACATGCTTTTGTATTAAAACCTTTGTGGGTCTTTCCACACATGCCGTCAATGAATAAGAAAAGCCTTCCCTTTCCCCAGGCATACCAGTTGTAATAAATGAACCTTGATGTGATCCACTTCTTTCTCTACTGAGATGAAGGCAACTCACATGTATCAACTATATCCCAACATAGTGAAGAAGATTTACTACCAATGAGTTGTTTGCAGCCCAAGAGGTTTGATCATTCTTCGAAAGAGTTGAATGAAATATGACGGCTGGTCATTTACTCCTCTTTCATGAACTTACTGATCCTTCGTTTCTGTGCATGTGGGTAGTGTGATGGACAGGTCTGTGGTGCCAAATCCTGGCTCCAGTCTTTTCAGTGGCAAGGGTTCAAATACCACTGCTGTTCATGACATGGTTTCACCTTTTTGTGGCTCTTGTCAAACCTGCACAGTACACTTGAATGGAAACCAGATGGCATACATCCAATTCATGAAAAAGGACTTTCTTTTCATGTTGGTCACAATAACAACACAGAATTTTCTATTCTTTGCCATGTCTCAAAGCGCAGAATGAGGTGGCCAAGTGGTAGCCGCAACGGCTGCTTATTCTTTGTACTCTGCGTGTGTGTGTGTGTGTGTGTGTGTGTTCTAGTTCCACCCTTGTTGAATACATGCTGTTTAGCCTTTCCTTGAAACTGAATACTGTCATTGATTTGCATAAAGCAAAAAGTTAACCTGAGAGACTTCAAGTAAACTGATGAGCAGTCCAGATGACATGATGAAGCCTCTATTTGTTGTGTTTCACCACAGACTGTAAGCAAACAGAATGGAATGTTTCACCAAGGAGTGAAGTCGATTAACAGTCACTCAGCTGGCCACAGGGTTGAAGTTGAAGTGTTTTTGTCAAGAGTTGAATGTTTTTTGTTTGTGGTTCAAAGTGGTCAGTTTAGTCTTCAGTCAAGTTCTAGGGTCAGATCCCACAGCTGACAATTTTGTCTTTACTTTTTTTTTGTCATGTGTTTGGGCCAGTGGTGGCCTCGTGGTATAGGGTGCTGGATCGCTGATCCAAAGATTTGGGGTTTGAGTTCCACTCGCCACAAGGTTGTCACTGTCTCCCCAGTGCAACTCACTGGGTTATCAAAGGCTGGCCATGTCTCTCACTGTCCATGGTGTGAGGCATATAAAAGAAGCATTGCTAACTTTCAATAAGAGTAGACTGCAGTGTGTGAGTGCCCTGTGATGGCCTGGCAAGATGTCAAAGGTGGACTCTGCCCTCGCCCAGAGTTGGCTGAGATGGGTGCCAGCCTCTCCGCGACCCTAATTAGGATTATGCAGTTATAGAACTGAATGCAATGCGAATAGCTGTTTTTGTCAGTTTAACTTTTTGCTTTGTATTTAATCAATCTTTTGTTCTGATGTGTGAAATTGTATATCAGCAGTTAGCTTATGATCAGTACTAACTGATTTGACTTCGTCTAGCTCCAATGAATAACTTCGTTGTGAAGTTTTTAGTTAGTATAATTGACAGCATTGTGTTCTTTAGGTCATCAGCTTTATTTTGATGGATAGATTATGCCGCTATGAGCTATAGTTATTGTGCTATGTTAGTTAACAGGTATTCGAGAAAACACAAATTCATTGAATTCACAAATTCACAAATTCAGGGGCAGTGGTGGTTTAGTTGTATAGGGTGCTGGATCGCTGATTTTAAGGTTAGGGGTTCAAGTCCCAATCTCCACAAAGGTTGTCACTGTCCCCACAGTGCAGCTAACTGGGTTATCAAAGGTGGGCCATCTCTCTCACTGTGTATGGTAAGAGGCATGTAAAAGAACCATTGCTGACTTTCGTAAAGAGTAGCTGCAAAGCCTTCAGTGTGTTTCTGTCCCTTGCTAAAGGGTTGTGTCAGGAAGAGCATCTGACGTAAAAACCCATGCCAAATCAAACGTGCGAAATTTTCGCTGTGGCGACCCCTGAGAAAGGGAAAAAGCCGAAAGGAAATCTCTCACCAGAAAACACAAAGCAGCACTTGCTGGTAGACCTGCTACCGGTCTTGCAGACGGTACACCAAAGACTTATAGAGTTGGGTGTTTCCTTAACTTTTCGGCGCAAAGAATAGAAGAGTGGAATGTGTTATTGCCACCCTACGCTGATGAACCGACTGTGACCTACTGACTGATAGTTGAAAAGGACTTTGTTCTTTCTGTGGAGATACTGAAATTCCGGGATGGTGTATGTCTGAAAACAAATTTCATTGACATACATTAGGTGGGTTGAGTACTGTTTACTGCCATTTTGAACCGAGTCTAGGCTATTTTTTTTTACTCTTCTTCTTCTTCTTTTCCTTTCGGCTTTTCCATTCAGGGGTCGCCACAGCGAATCATCTGCCTCCATCTCACCCTATCCTTTGCATCTTCTTCTCTTACACCAATGACCTTCATGTCCTCTTTCACCACATCCATGAATCGTCTCTTTGGTCTTCCTCTAGGCCTTTTGCCTGGTAGTTCCAGCCTCAGCATCCTATTACCAATATACTCACAATCCCTCCTCTGTACATGTCCAAACCATCTCAATCTAGCCTCTCTGACTTTGTCTCCAAAACGTCTTACATGTGCTGTCCCTCTTATTTGCTCATTCCTAATCCTATCCATCCTCGTTACTCCCAAAGAGAACCTCAACATTTTCATCTCTGCTACCTCCAGCTCTGCCTCCTGTCTTTTCCCCAGGGCCACTGTTTCTAACCCATACAACATCGTTGGCCTCAACACCGTCTTGTACACTTTTCCTTTCATTCTTGCCGATACCCTCCTATCACACATCATACCGGACACTTTTCTCCAACCATTCCAACCTGCCTGCACACGCTTCTTCACCTCTTTTCCACACTCTCCATTGCTCTGGATTGTTGAGCCTAAGTACTTAAAATCCTCCACCTTTCTTATATCTGCTCCCTGTAATCTCACCGTTCCTCTTGGGTCCTTGTCATTCATGCACATGTATTCTGTCTTACTGAGGCTAATCTTCATTCCCCTCCTTTCCAGGGCATACCTCCACCTCTCTAGATTTTCCTGCACTTGTTCTCTGCTCTCACTACAGATCACAATGTCATCTGCAAACATCATAGTCCATGGGGAATCTTGTCTAACCTCGTCTGTCAGCCTGTCCATCACCATAGCAAACAAGAAGGGGCTGAGAGCTGACCCTTGATGCAGTCCCACCTCCACCTTGAACTCTTCTGTCACACCGACAGCACACCTCACCACTGTCTTACATCTCTCATACATGTCCTGCACCACTCTAACATACTTCTCTGCCACTCCAGACTTCCTCATGCAATACCACAGTTCTTCTCTCGGCACCCTGTCATATGCTTTCTCCAGATCCACAAAGGCACAATGCAGCTCCCTCTGACCTACTCTGTACTTCTCCATTAACATCCTCAAGGCAAACACTGCATCTGTGGTGCTCTTTCTTGGCATGAAACCAAACTGTTGTTCACAAATGCTGACCTCTGCCCTTAGTCTAGCTTCCACTATTCTTTCCCATAACTTCATCATATGGCTCATCAACTTTATCCCTCTGTAGTTGCCACAACTCTGCACGTCTCCCTTGTTCTTAAAAACGGGCACCAGCACACTTCTCCTCCATTCCTCTGGCATCCTCTCACTCTCTAAGACCTTGTTAAATGTTCTTGTCAGAAAATCTACTGCTACCTCTCCTACACACTTCCATACCTCCACCGGTATGTCATCAGGACCAACTGCCTTTCCATTCTTCATCCTCTTCAATGCCCTCCTCACTTCACCTTACTAATCTTTGCTACTTCCTGGTCCTCGACAGTCACCTCTTCTACTCTTTTTTCTCTCTCATTTTCCTCATTCATCAGCTCTTCAAAGTACTCTTTCCATCTTCCCAGCACACTTCTGTCATCAGTCAATACATTTCTCTCTCTGTCCTTTATCAATCTAACTTGCTGCACGTCCTTCCCATCTCTATTTCTCTGCTGTGCCAACCTGTATAAATCATTTTCTCCCTCCTTACTTTCCAACCGAGCATACAAGTCATCAAACATGCTCTGTTTGGCCTTTGACACTGCTACTTTCGCCTTACGCTGTGTCTCTCTGTACTCCTGTTTACTCTCTTTGGTTTTCTCAATGTGCCACTTCTTCTTGGCTAACCTCTTCCTTTGTACACACTCCTGCACTTCCTCATTCCACCACCAAGTCTCCTTATCTACTTTCCTTCCAGATGACACACCAAGTATTCTCCTACCTGTCTCCCTGATCACATTAGCTGTAGTTGTCCAGTCATCTGGAAGCTCTTCCTGACCACCCAAAGCCTGTTTCAACTCCTCCTTGAAGACAACCCGACACTCTTCCTTTTTCAACTTCCACCACTTTGTCTTCTGCTCTGCCTTTGCCTTCTTCACCTTCCTCACCATCAGCATCATCCTGCACACCACCATCCTATGCTGTTTGGCAACACTCTCACCCGCTACTACTTTGCAGTCACTGACTTCCTTTAAATTACATCGCCTGCACAAGATGTAGTCTACCTGTGTGCTCCTACTTCCACTTTTATAAGTCACTCTATGCTCCTCTCTCTTCTGGAAGAAAGTATTCACCACAGCCATTTCCATCCTTTTTGCAAAATCTATCAACATCTGTCCTTCTGCGTTCCTGTCCTGGATACCAAACCTGCCCATCACTTCCTCGTCCCCTCTGTTTCCTGCACCAACATGTCCATTGAAGTCTGCCTCAATGACCACTCTTTCACCTCTGGGGGTACTCTTCATCACTTCATCTAACTCCCTCCAGAATCTCTCCTTCTCTTCTCGCTCACATCCTGTCTGTGGGGCATAAGCACTAACAACCTTGACCATCACACCTTCAATTTCTAACTTGAGACTCATCACTCTGCCTGACACTCTTTTCACTTCTAGAACATTCCTGACAAACTCCTCCTCAAGATGACTCCGACTCCATTTCTCTTCCCATCCACACCATGATAAAACAGCTTAAACCCTGCTCCTATGCTTCTAGCCTTGTTACCTTTCCACCTGGTCTCCTGAACACACAGTATGTCCACCTTCCTCCTCTGCATCATGTCAGCCAGCTCTCTACCTTTTCCTGTCATAGTTCCAACGTTCAAAGTCCCTACTTTCAGTCCTAGACTCATGCCTTTCCTCTTCTCTCTCTGGCAATGGACACGCCTCCCGCCTCTACTTCTTCGACGTCTTCGACCAACAGTAGTCCAATTTCCATCAGCACCCTGTTGGTTGACGGCACTGATGGCGGTCGTTGTTAACCCGGGCCTCGACCGATCCGGTATGTCATTTTTTCTTGTGATTCGCATAGTTTATTTGGCATTTATTTTACGCCGGATGCCCTTCCTGACGAAACCCTATGCATTTATCCGGGCTTGGGACCGGCGTGAGGGAGAGACACTGGTTTGTGCCCCCCCTCAAGGCTATTTTTTTTTACTGTATCTCTTATTAATTGAATGCGTGAAATCCTTCTATGGAATTATAGTAATCCTTCGAAGTGTATTCATTCATGGAAGAATTATCACGGTAGACAAGAGACATCTATTCGTGTGCTTTTTCCTTAGAAATTACTGATATATGTTAGATTGTGACTTGTAAGGTCTTAGGTGCCATTCCATGTGTCAAAAGTTTTGACCCATTTTGTGTGACTCGTCTGTCTAACCCCAGAAACTGAATTGGAGCAAGATGGAGACATCTTTTGAAGATCTCCTGTTAGTCTAAGTCAGAGATCACCAACCTTTGTAACAACATATGCCAATATGTCCTTGCTTTCTTTATTAATGACTTTTTTTTTTTTACACCTTTTTCTCTGTATATGTTACATGTAACCTCAATTCCATCGAGTTGATTTAGGTGTGTATTCCAGCATGAGCCACTCAGCTTTGGTTTGTGTGACAGCCACTATTTCAGCCTGAACAATTTGGACGTGTTAGTATATGAGAAAGGAGCGCAGAGCTGTGCATAAAAACCTATGCCTTCCCTAATGATTTGTTCGTGCCATGTCAGATCAGAGAAAAAAAAAAAATCTGGGGTTTTATTTGTTACAATATTTTCTTAGTATAATTTTGGAAATGTGCCACAGACGAGATCACCTTTGTTACTCATGCTGCTAAGGGGAAATTCCATATTATATCAGACAAGAGATTGTGTAGGAAATTTGAGTAGCTCTAAATTTTCCGAAAAACTAAATTAAAAAAATACAACAGTAGATTACTGCAGAGCCTTAATATACTTCCCATATATTCATTGTTATACATACCAAAGAACTAAGCACATCTCAGCGCAAACGGAACAGATCTGAGATGTACGTTTCTCTGTCTGTTGTAAAAAGCAGCTTGAGCAGTCAGTGCACTGACACCAGGAGCTACATCTTCAGAAATAATTCTTCTTCTTCTTTTACTTTCGGCTGCTCCGTTCAGGGGTCGCCACAGCAAATCATCTGCCTCCACCTCACCCTGTCCTCCGCATCTTCTTTTCTGACTCCAACAAACTTCATGTCTTCCTTCACCACATCCATAAATCTCTTCTTTGGTCTTCCTCGAGGCCTTCTGCCTGGTAGTTCCAACCTCAGCATCCTACTGCACATGAAGTTCAGTTCCTACCCAGCACACTTCTCCTCCATTCCTCTGGCATCCTCTCACTCTCTAAGACCTTGTTAAATGTTCTTGTCAGAAAATCTACTGCTACCTCTCCTAGACACTTCCATACCTCCACAGGTATATCATCAGGACCAACTGCTTTTCCATTCTTCATCCTCTTCAATGCCCTCCTCACTTCGCCCTTACTGATCTTTGCTACATCCTGTTCCTCAGTGGTCACCTCTTCTACTCTTTTTTCTCTCTCATTTTCCTCATTCATCAGCTCTTCAAAGTACTCTTTCCATCTTCCCAGCACACTTCTGTCATCAGTCAATACATTTCCCTCTCTGTCCGTTATCAATCTAACTTGCTGCACGTCCTTCCCATCTCTATTTCTCTGCTGTGCCAACCTGTATAGATCATTTTCTCCCTCTTTACTATCCAACCTATCATACAAGTCATCATACGCCCTCTGTTTGGCCTTAGCCACTGCTACTTTCGCCTTACGCTGTGTCTCTCTGTACTCCTGTTTACTCTCTTCGGTCCTCTCAATGTGCCACTTCTTCTTAGCTAACCTCTACCTTTGTACACACTCCTGCACTTCCTCATTCCACCACCAAGTCTCCTTATCTACTTTCCTTCCAGAGGACACACCAAGTACTCTCCTACCTGTGTCCCTGATCACATTTGCTGTGGTTGTCCAGTCATTTGGAAGCACTTCCTGGCCACAAAAAGCCTGTTTCAACTCCTCCTTGAAGACAACACGACACTCTTCCTTTTTCAGCTTCCACCACTTTGTCTTCTGCTCTGCCTTTGCCTTTTTCACCTTTCTCACCATCAGAGTCATCCTGCACACCACCATCCTATGCTGTTTGGCAACACTCTCACCCACTATGACTTTGCAGTCACTGACTTCCTTCAAATTAAATCGCCTGCACAAGATGTAGTCTACCTGTGTGCTCCTACCTCCACTTTTATAAGTCACCCTATGCTCCTCTCTCTTCTGGAAGAAAGTATTCACCACAGCCATTTCCATCCTTTTTGCAAAATCAATCAACATCTGTCCTTCTGTGTTCCTGTCCTGGATACCAAACCTACCCATCACTTCCTCGTCCCCTCTGTTGCCTGCACCAACATGTCCATTGAAGTCTGCACCAATGACCACTCTTTCACCTCTGGCGGTACTCTGCATCACTTCATCTAAGTCACTCCAGAATCTCTCCTTCTCTTCTAGCTCACATCCTGCATGTGGGGCATAAGCACTAACAACATTGAGCATTACACCTTCAATTTCTAACTTGAGACTCATCACTCTGTCTGACACTCTTTTCACTTTTAGAACATTCCTGACAAACTCTTCCTTCAAAATGACTCCTACTCCATTTCTCTTCCCATCCACACCATGATAAAACAGCTTAAACCCTGCTCCTAAGCTTTTAGCTTTGCTACCTTTCCACCTGGTCTCCTGAACACACAGTATGTCTACCTTCCTCCTCTGCATCATGTCAGCCAGCTCTCTACCTTTTCTTTGCATAGTTCCAACATTCAAAGTCCCCACTCTCAGTCCTAGACTCATGCCTTTCCTCTTCTCTCTCTGCCTACGGACACACCTCTCACCTCTCCTTCTTCGACGTCTTCGACCAACAGTAGTCCAATTTCCATCAGCACCCTGTTGATGGCGGTCGTTGTTAATCTGGGCCTCGACCGATCCGGTATGGGGGTAATACTTCTGATTTGCATCATAAATGTTTGGCATTGGTTTTACGTCGGATGCCCTTCCTGACACAACCCTCTGCATTTCTCCGGGCTTGGGACCGGCATGAGGGGGAGAGACACTGGTTAGTACCCCCCCACCTCATGGCTGCATTCTTCAGAAATAATATTTTAAGAAATTATATTTTTATTAACCATGTGTGTGTGTGTGTGTGTGTGTGTGTGTGTGTTGGAGATGGTATGGCTACATTGCATAGAGGAAACATGGAGATGTTTTTTTTTTTTTTTAAATGGTTTAGCTCAGTGGCAGAGTGCATGCTTCATCTGTATGAGGTCCTGGGTTCAATCCCCAGCATCTCCATTGAATGTGAAGGCATTATTTAATATTCACATTACTGACGACATTATTGACAGAGGATACTGTCTACATACTTATAACGACCGCGATAGATTCTCATCAGGATCTTTGATGATGCCCTGGTTACAAGTGGCTAAAATGAGCTTCCTTTGCTGGCTGGCATGGCTCTCCCTTCGAGATTGGGTGAGACACTCAGCCCTTTGGAAGGAGCTTGCCTGTCCACATTGAGAGGAGCCATATTAGGTGGTTCAGGCATCTCGTTCGACTGCTTCCAGAACATCTCCCTGCTGTGGTGTTTCAGGCACATCCAGCCAGAAAGAGACCCCAGGATCGATCCACAAGAACATGCTGGAGGGATTCTGTCTCATGGCTGGTCTGAGAATGCCTTGGTGTCCTCCTGGAAGAGCTGAAGGAAAATGACTGGGGAGAGGGATATCTGGACCTCATTGCTTCGGCTGCTGCCCCTGTGACTTGACCCCAGATTAAGGGGGGGGGGGGGGGGGGGGGGGGGGGGGATGATGATGATAACACTGGGTTAAATTTGCATTGTCCTGACATGACAAACTTAAGAAATTATTTGAAATCCAAAGGAAGAGTATAAGCCTTATGCTAATAATGACTCCATCAGTATTACTCATCAAAGTTCTCTTTTGGAATTAAGGGCCACAGTGGAGATGCCAGGGATTGAACCCAGGACCTCATACATGCAAAGCATGCGCTCTACCACTGAGCTACATCCCCACCGAAAGTAAAAATCATTGTATTGATTAATACAATGCATTCATTAAAAATTTTAATTAAAATATAAATGCTGTTTATCTTAAATTTAATCAACATGTCAATTTCCATTGGAAATCTGAGAGATGGGTTCAAAGTTTTTCTTCAGAATGACTTCAAAAGTATTATTTGATGGTGTAGTTTTCCACATTTAAATGGCATACCGGAGACAGTGGGGATTGGACCTCGGGCGTTTTCCATGCAGTAAGTCCTGTCGTCAGTGCGACAGATTGATAAAAGTATTCTATCTATGTAGTCAATGAATAGAGAAAGAGAAATTTTCATTGAGAGTGTGATGTTGATATGTCATATTCTGAAATACAAAAGAATGTCAGCCACAACACAGTGCAGCACAGTGTACACAGATGTAGCTCAGTAGAAGAATGAACAAACCCTGGCATCTCAATCGTGGAATATTTTAATAATGTATAAATTATACTTATTTTTCGAATTATGATTGTTCAGTTCATTTTCTGTAACCACTTCATCCTAATTAGGGTCAAGGGGAGGCTGGTGCCCATCCCAGCCAACTCAGGGCGAGGGCAGAGCACACCCTGGACATCTCGCCAGGATATCGCAGGGCGGAAACATGCTGACGGCTTTGCAGCCTACTCTTGTTAAAAGTCAGCAATGGTTCTTTTACATGCCTCACACCATAGACAGTGAGAGACATGGCCGGCCTTTGATAACCCAGTGAGTAAGTGGTTACAGAAAACGAACAGAACTAATTGCTAACATAAATAACTGTACTTTGATTTTGTTGCTTTCTATGAGATGCGAAACAGATTTTGATGTTGTGATAAATATTGTACTCTGAGATGCAAAATTCTGAGAGGAGAAACCAAAACTAAGGACTCCAAACAAAAGACAAACAAAACATGCACTAGCACAGTCCATAATCTCTATTTTTTAAACACTCGGTAAAGATAAACTTTCTGTGATGTTAAGACAGATTCTCAGATTGAACCCAGGACCTCATGCATGCAAAGCACACAGTCTACCACAAGGCTTCGTCCCCACCTTCCAGATTGACTGGAACAATAATTATTGTCAATGTTGATGAAAACATGTCATTGATTGAAGTATTTCCATTGAATTAAAACTTGGTTTATTTTTTCAACAAAACACAATATGTTTGATTGAGAAATCCTGAGTTAGGATCTCTGCTGAGGTAATGGAGATGCCAGGGATTGAACCCGGGACCTCATACATGCGAAGCATGCGCTCTACCACTGAGCTACATCCCCAACAAGATGCAGTTACTGGAGCATGTCAATGTTGCTAAAAACATGATATTAACGTCAGCATAGTATTCAAAGTTTCAACTCTTTTTAATTGATACGTTATTGACAATATACTTCCTGCAGAAATCTGAAGCTGGTGGCAATTCCTTCTCTGAGCAACTTGGAAAGTATTTTGTCAAGAACGGATTTGAAGTATGACGGAAAGGTAATTTCCGAAGATGACATTTTTTCAGTATTGTTTGATGATGTAATCTTTTCGAAATAAGTGCCACAGTGGAGTTGCCGGGGCTTCAACCCAGGAAATGCATCCATGCAAAACATGCACTCTCCCACCGAGCGACATCCCCTCCTGCTTTAAAGAAAGGAACATGTAAATGTTGATTGATATATCGCATGAATGGAAATATTTCAATAAACATTTAAACTTGGTCTCATTTAAATTTTTTGGACATGACATGTTTCCTCTGGAAGTGATCTGAAATCTGCTTGAAGGGTTCAAAGTTTTTAGGAATAATGACTTTAAGAGTTTTCTCCGATAATACAATCTTTCAAAGTTAAAGGCCACAACCGAGACAAATGCGAACTGCAGTGGGTCAAGGATGGAGCTCACCACAAAGCGAAGGTAGTCGAGGAGGAGCCTCTCCATGGTCTTCATGAGGCGGAAGGTCAGGGCGACAAGTCTGTCGTGAGTCGGTTCCTTGGCTTGCGCTGTTTTTGGAACCGGGACCACACAGGAGATCTTCCACAGGACAGGCACCTTCTCCAGGCTGAGGCTCAGGTTGGAGAGGTGGCAGAGGACCTCACAGAGCTGATCCTCACAGGTCCTAGCCTGGGACTGGGGTGGGCTGCAGAGGGAAGGGGATGTGTCTGTGGGGCTGCTCCAGTCAGGTGAAGTTGGCCTGGGGAGGGGGGGAGGTGTCCACTGGGCTAGAGACTTGTGAAGAGGGGGGGACAGGGAGGGGGCATAGGGGGAAGGGGAGAATCAAACCTGTTGAAGTAACAGTTGAATTTGTCCGTCCATCGCTGGTCACCAACAGCTGTCCCTCTGAAACTCTTCTTCTGCTCCTCTCTGTCCCCCGAGATGAAAGCCCTCTTCATCTAGTTCAGGAGGACTTTAAGCTCAGGGGTGACCCATGGGTGGTTGTTGGAGAAGCACCGTACCCTCCGCGTTGGCACAGTGCTGTCCACGCAAAAGTTCATGTCCTCCATGATACAGTGTGTGAGGACGTCGATGTCATCACCAAAGGAATCACAGAGCATGCTCCAGTCTGTGGTCTGGAAACAGTCCCTTAGTCTCTCATTGATCTCCTCAGTCCACATTTTCACAGACCTTTTCTGTGCAGGTTCCTTTCGCACCCTGGGTGTGTATTGGAGGAGCAGGTAGATGAGGTTGTGATCTGAGCGTCCCAGTAGGGGGATGGGGGTGGAGGTGTAAGCATCCTTCACATTTACATACAGCAAGTCCAGCATCTTATTGGTTCTCGTGGTACACTGCATGTACTGCTTGAAGGTCGGGAAAGAGGCGGAGAGAGAGGCACAGTTGAAGTCCCCGCTGATCAGAATCATGGCACGGGGGGGTGACGAGTCTGCGTCAAAAAGATGAACATTGCACAGGCATTCCGGTTGTCCGATGACACCTCTTTCATGAGCTTAATGGTCTTTCAAGGCTATGTGTGGGTCGTGTCTCAGGCACTGGATTTTGACTTTAGTATCTGAGGAGCTGTCCTTTCAAATCACACGAAACCAGCTTTCCCTTTACTTTTCATGTCCAGAAACGTTTGTGAGTCTTGCCACACAAACATCCAATTAATAAGAAGAGCTTTGCCCTTCCCCACCCATCGTAGTTTTAGTGAACAAACCTCAGTGTGCTCCACTTCTTTCTCCACTCCAGGAAGACAATTCACATGTAAAAACTATAGTGCTGTGCAAATGGTTTTCCCCTGACAAATATCTGACTTTTTTTGCACGTTGGTCACTGTCCCCCATTTCAGATCAAGCAAACCTAAATATTATAAAAAGATAAAATACAAGTAAACACAGAATGCAGTTTTCAGGTCCAATTGCATTTATTGGGATGGAGGGGCATCTGAACCTACAGGGGCTCGTGTGAATCAGTAATTTCCTTCTCAATGTACTCACTGGTTAAACCCCCTTTTGCAGCAATAACTGCAGTCACACGTTTGCGATAAGAAGCGATGAGTCTTTCATATCACTGTGATGGAAATTTGGCCCATTCGTCTCTGCAGAATTGTTTAAGATCAACCAGATTGGATGGGTTTCAGGCATGACCAGCCTTTTTACAGTCATTTCACAGCATTTCAATAGGGTTCAGGTCGAGACTTTGACGAAGCCTATCCGAAATGATCATTTTGTTCTTTTTTAGCCATTCAGAAGTGGACTTGCTGGTGTGCTTTGGATCATTGTCTTGCTGCAGAACCCAGGTGAGCTTTAGCTTGAGATCTCGAACTGATTGACAAACATTATTCGCCAGAATTTCTTGGTAGCGAGCAGAATTCATGGTTCCATCAATAGTGACAAGTCACCCAGTTCCTGGATCAGCAAAGGAGGTGCAGATCATCACACTTCCACCACCATGTTGGCACAATGTTCTTTTTATCAAATGTGTTGTTCCTTTTGCACCGGATGTAACGGGATACATTTCTCCCAAAATGTTCAACTTTAGTTTCATCAGTCCAGAGGACATTTTCCCAAAAGCTTTGGGAATGATCAAGATAATTTTTGGCAAACTTCAGTCGCCAGTGCGCACGCCGCTTCTAAATTGACCATGCTGCAGGTGCTTGGTGACGATGGGACCATTTGTTTGATTTGTATTTTGGTTGAGCTTTAAGCTGTGAGTATTATTTTGCATTGCCTTGTTTATATTATTAAATTGTATATAGTTGATGTCGTGGTCTGTCGTGCTTTACTGGTTTCACGGGGCAATTTACTTCTTAATTCCAAACGTAACATTATCAAGATGTTTATAAAATGTTGTCAACAAAATATTTTGAAAAGTTGTACTTAAACTGAAAACTTAGTGATTGTGATCTCAAAAAGAAAGTATTTTTTCTTGAAAACCTTCTTCTTTTCTGACAGCAAGGGGAGTGTTACATGGATTTGTTTTATTATTAATTCTGACCCTGGAATGCTGTATAATTATGTTGATTCAGTCACACGTTTGTTTTAAAAAAAAATAAATAAAAAAAATAAACAAAGAAAAAAATCAAAACACTGATATCTTTACTTCCTCAGACATTTCAGCCAGTGTTGTGAAATCTAATATTTTTGTCTCTGTTACGTATACTGTGATCCAGTGTGTGAGGCCATCGATGTCCTCACCAAAGGAATCAAACGCTGTTCACGATTGTTTGAGTTAGTATTATTTTTATTATTAAGTATAGTAACTTGGAGTATATTTAATAATTGACAGAGGATACTGTCTACAAGGAATAATAAAGTTAGTTGACCTAACCTACCTGGGCCAACCGAATGCTCTCATGGTGGCCCAGTTTCTTCAAAGGCAGATATGGACTGATAGTGATTCTGGTCCTCGTCAGCCACCGACCAGGCCGGGTTACTTCAGTAAGTATGGGTTTCGGCGGCTTCCGGTGGTACCCCCCGGCATGGCGCCGCCAGCAGCTATTGCCACCAGACCAGATAATCACTCCTTTTCCCATACTGGCATGCAGCTCCAGGTCCATATGGCTTTGCTTGCTTTTTCTGCTGCTTCTCCAATTCTCCTCAGGGCTCTACTTCTCGCTCCTCCTCCTATTCCAATTGCCTTGAGGAAGGCCGCCATGGAAGCAGCCGGGAAGCCCCGGCAGCCAACCTCTACTGTCCAGACCTGGACCGCCCAGCCATTTCTTTTTCCCTCAGTCTCCAGCGTTATATACTTGTTTCTTTTCAGCTCCCCTGAGATCTCCACCCTCTCCTCACTTGGCACTGTCAGCTCGATAACCCCCATCCTCTTAGTGCTATTTGACAACAGCAGCATATCCAGTCTGAGGTTTGTCTCTGCCACTTTCTCTGGGACCTTGAGTTTCTTATCCAGATCAACTAAGAGGTGCCAGTCTGCTGCCCCATCCAAATAATTACCTGCTGATTGTTGGATCTTTACTTTGGGTTTTTTTCCTTGCTTCACAAAGGTGATCCCTCCACTCTCCCTTGTCCTTGGGGATGCGTTGTTGTTTCTTCTTCTTTCTTCGACACACTGGGCTATCTCTCTCAAGACTTGATCATGGCGCCACTGGTATCTCCCTTGTGCTAACGCCACCTGGCATCCACTTAATATGTGGGAGAGAGTCCCCTTTTCTCCACATAAATCGCACGTTCCCTCTGTGCCGAACCAGGTCTTTTTATTCTGTGGTGTCGGTAGCAGGTCGTACACTGCCTTTACCAGAAACTTGAATCTGTTTTCTGGCATGTTGACCACATCCCTGTGACTCAACTTTCTCTCCGGTACCTCCCATCTCATATGTGCCCCCTGCTTGATCAGTCCCATCATTTTCTCCCTTCTCCTGTCCTCTTCCGCCTCCCTCACTTTCTCCACCACCATAGTTCTCCTTTCTTTCTTGGAACTGGTGCTGTAGTATCTTTTGGGATCTAATCCCAAACCCTCTCACCCCCCCCCTGTTGGGAATCCCAGTTATCTCTTCTGTCGTCAGTCTAGTTTTTGCCTCCCTTATGTTTTCTTGTGTGGTGGCTTTCCTTCCCCATCCACTGCCACCCTTGCTCTTTGGACACATGGATCCTCTGCTTCCTCCAATGTTGTCAGGAATTTTGCCTTTGCAGCCTTCACCTCTTCTGTAACTCAGTGAAAGGCAATTGTAGCTTCCTTGATGTTGTGTATAGGCAATCTGCCGACAGTGACCGGGGGAGCCCAAGCCATTTTTTTACATTTACCAGTTATTTTCCCCTGCATCTCACTCACTTTGGTCTCTGGAATCTGGTAGATGGTGAGTGGCCATATCAATCTTGGGAGAAGCATATGTTGGACCATCCAGGCTTTGAATTTTCCTGGAACCCTGCAGTTTTCCAGCTTCTTCAAGCTTCTCGTCACTTCTTCCAAGGTTTCTTTTGTTTGTTCCTGGTCATTCAATGTCTTGTTGTAGACTTTCCCCAAGTACTTCACAGGTTTTTCCGAAACAGAAGTTATGGGATTTCCGTTGATGACTGGCTTTCTATTGCTCACTTGGCCTTTGATTATCACCAGACTTCTACATTTCTCTGGTCGCACTGCCAAGCCTGCCCACTCCAGTTTGTCTGCCAGATTATCCAAGAGATACTTTGTCTGCACTAAATTTTCTGTGGTAGTTACTATGTCATCCATAAACAGTCTACTATTGGTTTGTTGCTGCCCTGATTCTGTTTTTGGCCCTTTTGTTTCTTTCTTTGCTGATGCCACCAGCATTGTCATTGCCAAAGAAAACAGAATCACACTCAGTGTGCAACCAGTTATAATGCCTTTCTCCAGCTGCTGCCATTCTGTGGTGAATGCTTTTGTTGTGAAGCGTATCTTCACGTCTGAGTAGTATGACTCTATCAGCTTGTGCACGTCTTCTGGAACATGTGCTCTCTGGAGTGCTGTAATGATCAGACTGTGTGGAATCGTACATATAACGGACACAATAGATTCTCATCAGGATCTTTGATCATGCCCTGATTACAAGCGGCTAAAATGAGCTTCCTTTGCTGGCTGGCATGGCTCTCCCTGAGAGATTGGGTGAGACACTCAGCCCTTCGGAAGGATCTTGCCTGTCCACATTGAGAGGAGCCATATTAGGTGGTTCCAGAACATCTCCCTGCTGTGGTGTTTCAGGCACATCCAGCCAGAAAGAGACCTCAGGATCGATCCACAAGAACATGCTGGAGGGATTATGTCTCATGGCTGGTCTGG
Organism: Plotosus lineatus; assembly: GCA_024760905.1. Lineage (NCBI taxonomy): Eukaryota > Metazoa > Chordata > Actinopteri > Siluriformes > Plotosidae > Plotosus > Plotosus lineatus. The sequence goes on from CM045733.1 coordinate 21,644,276, forward strand.
AATGCCTTGGTGTCCTCCTGGAATAACTGAAGGAAATGGCTGTGGAGAGGGACATCTGGACCTCATTGCTTCGGCTGCTGCCCCTGTGACCTGATCCCTGATTAAGGGAGGAAGATGATGATAACAGTAAATATTATATTTGCATTGTCCTGACATGACAAACATGTTTCCTTCAGAAATTATTTGAAATCCAAAGGAAGAGTAAAAGCCTTATGCTAATAATGACTCCATCAGTATTACTCATCAAAGTCATCTTTTGAAATTCAGGACCACAATGGAGATGCCAGGGATTGAACCCGGGACCTCATACATGCAAAGCATGCGCTCTACCACTGAGCTACATCCCCACCTAAAGTAAAACATGGGACATGTATATGTTGATTAATACATTGCAGTCATTTAAAAATTTTAATCAAAATGTAAACTCTGTTTCAATTAAATTTAATCTACATGTCATTTTCCTTTGGAAATCTGAGAGATGGGTTAAATTTTTTTTCTTCATAATCACTTCAAAAGTATTTTTTGATGGAGTAGTTTTCCACATTTAAATGGCATACCAGAGACAGTGGGGATTGGACCTCGGGACTTTTCCATGCAGTAAGTCCTGCCGTCGTCAGCACGTCTGCCTCACAGCAAGAAGGCCTGGGTTTGATTCCCGGCCTGGGCGTTTCTGTGTGGAGATTGCATGTTCTCCCTGTGCTTGTGTGGGTTTCCTCCGGGTGCTCCGGTTTCCTCCCGCAATCCAAAGACGTGCACTGTAGGTTAATTGGCTGTTTTAAATTGACTGTAGATTTTCTCCTGCAACGGCACTGGAACCCAGTCGTATCGGCACTTGCCTTTCCATTGGATCCTTCCGGTGGCGCCGAGACGGGGGACTTGCTGCTTGGGTAAAAGCCTGTCCCTCATTACTCCCTACCCAGGCTCTGCGCACTGGGGAGTATCACCAGCCGGGATACCAGCCAGAGCGCAGCCATAGTCCTTCGGGACTGACAGAGGCCTACCAAGTCCTGTCGTCAGTGCGACAGATTTATAAAAATATTCTATCTATGGAGTTAATGAATAGAGAAAGAGAAATTTGCATTGAAAGTGTGATGGTGATATATCATTCTCTGAAATAAAAAAGAATGTCAGCTCCAATATAGTGAGGGGATGGAGCTCAGTGGTAGAATGTATGCTTTGCACACGTGAGGTCTGAGGTCCAAACCCTGGCATATCAATAGTGGAATATTTTCAAATATGTATTATAATGTATAAATTATACTTACTTTTTGAATTTTGATTGTTCAGTTCATTTTCTGTAACCACTTCATCCTAATAAGAGTCATGGGGAGGCTGGTGCCCATCCCAGCCAACTCAAGGCAAGGGCAGAGTACACCCTGGACATCGCAGGGTGGAAACATGCTGATGGCTTTGCAGCTACTCTTGTTGAAAGTCAACAACGGTTCTTTTCCATGCCTCACACCATCAACAGTGAGAGACATGGCCAGCATTTGATAACCCAGTTAGCTGCACTGGGGCGGACAGGGAAAACCTTGTGGAGCTTGGGACTCGAACCCCCAACCTTTGGATCAGCAATCCAGCACCTTATACCGCTTGACCACCACTGCCCCCACAGGTTATGATTGTATTTTAGTTTATAATTGTATATAATGAACAGAAAATGAAATTCTGAAATAGAAAGAATGAAATTGTGCTGTTTTTCATCCAGCTGAAACTGAGAACAATTGGGGAGAAAAAAACTTTTCCATGACTGTGTCAGTTCCCTGTGAGTGTGCCTGATGTAAGTGAAATAGTGAAACTTTTTTGGGCTTCAGTGGTTTTTCTTTTTTGTTTGAATTTTAAACATTTTTCTTTAATCAATAATCAGACATACACAAATCTCAAGATTTAACATACGTATACAGACATGAAGAGTATTTTATTTTTTAAAAATAAGAAAATTACATTTTAAATATTATACCTTGACTCAAAAATGTATAACATAAAACAATTATGCATTCATAAAAATATTTAACTCTTTACAAATTTCTTTTTTTTTTTTTGGATATCCTGACTGTTCTTTGATCCACATAACATTTTATAATAGTGTTCTATTCCTTTATTTAATTGTTGTATGCAAACTACCTTTCATTTTATATTTTCTGTGTGTGTGTTTTAATATTTAACGAATTGCTCGGCAGTGGAAGCCGAGTGTAATAGTGCACTGGATTGCAAATCCAAAGGTTATGTGTTTGAGTCCGACTCTCCACAATGTTGTCATTGTGCCCCCAGTGCCACGATCAGGGTGATCAAAGGCTGGCCATGCCTCGCACTGTCCATGGTGCGAGGAATGTAAAGGAACCATTCCTGACTTTTGATTTCCTGTTTCCACCCTGCACTGGCCTGGTGTGCAGTCCAGGGTGTACTCTGCCCTTGTCTGGAGTTTGCTGGGATGAGCACCAGCCTCCCCATTACCTGAATTAGAATTAAGTGGTTACAGAAAATGAACAGAACTAATTGCTGACATAAATAATTGTAGTTTGATTTTGTTGCTGTTCTATGAGATGCGAAACAGATTTTGATGTTGTGATAAATACTGTACTCTGAGATGCAAAATTCTGAGAGGATAAACCAAAACAAAAGAACTCCAAACAAAAGACAGACAAAACATGCACTAGCACAGTCCATAATCTCTATTTTTTAAACACTCGGTAAAGATAAAATTTCTGTGATATTCAGCCAGATTCTCAGATTGAACCCAGGACCTCATGCATGCAAAGCACACAGTCTACCACAAAGCTTCGTCCCCACCTTCCAGATTGACTGGAACAATATTTATTGTCAAAGTTGATGAAAACAGGTCATTGATTGAACTATTTCCATTGAATTAAAACTTGGTTTATTTTTTCAACAAAACACAATATGCTTGATTGAGAAATCCAGAGCTAGGATCACTGTCGAGGTAATGGAGATGCCAGGGATTGAACCCGGGACCTCATACATGCAAAGCTTGCGCTCTACCACTGAGCTACATCCCCAACAAGATGCAGTCACTGGAGCATGTCAATGTTGCTAAAAACACGATGTTAACGTCAGAGCAGTATTTCAAGTTTCAACTCTTTTTAATTGATACATTATTGACAATATACTTCCTGCAGAAATCTGAAGATGGTGGCAATTCCTTCTCTGAGCAACTTGGAAAGTATTATGTCAAGAACGGATCTAAAGTATGATGGAAAGATAATTTCCGAAGATGACATTTTTCAGTATTGTTTGATGATGTAATCTTTTAGAAATAAGTGCCACAGTGGAGATGCCGGGGCTGAAACCAACTCTCCCAGCGAGCTACATCCCCTCCTGCTTTAAAGAAAGGAACATGTAAATGATGATTGATATATGGCATGAATTTAAATATTTCGATAAAAATTTAAACTTGGTCTAATTTAAATTTTTTGGACATGACATGTTTCCTCTGGAAGTGATCTGAAATCTGCTTGAAAGGTTAAAAGTTTTTACGAATAATGACTTTCAGAGTCTTCTCCGATAATACAATCTTTCAAAGTTAAAGGCCACAACAGAGATGTAGGCGAACTGCAGTGGGTCAAGGATGGGGCTCGCCACAAAGCGGAGGTGGTCGAGGAGGAGCCTCTTCATGGTCTTCATGAGGCGGGAGGTCAGGGCGACAAGTCTGCAGTGAGTCGGTTCTTGGCTTGCGCTGTTTTTGGAACTGGGACCACACAGGAAGTCTTCCACAGGAAAGGCACCTTCTCCAGGCTGAGGCTCAGATTGTAGAGGTGGCAGAGGACCTCACAGAGCTGATCCGCACAGGTCCTCACCTGGAACTGATGCCATCTGGTCCTGCAGATTTCCTCTGGTTCAGTCGCATCGACTGTCTCCTCACCTGGTCCAACTTGAGGGAGATGGGGAGTGAGGGGGGGACTGGGTGGGCTGCAGAGGGAGGGGGATGTGTCTGTGGGGCTGCTGCAGTCAGGTGAAGTTGGCCTGGGGAGGGGGAGGTGTCTGCTGGGCTGTAGACTTGTGAAGAGGGGGGTACAGGGAGGGGGGGTACAGGGAGGGGGCATAGGGGGAGGGGGAGAATCAAACCTGTTGAAGTAACAGTTTAATTTGTCCACCCATCGCTGGTCACCATCAGCTGTCCCTCTGACACTCTGACCAAATCCAGACATAGTCTTTGGTCCTCTGCAGACGTCCCACACGTTGTTCTGGGCCAGCTTCCCCTCCATCTTCTTCCCATAATCCTTCTTGGCCTTCCTGATCCTCTACTGGAGCTCAAGCTGAACCTTCTTCTGCTCCTCTCTATCCCCCGAGATGAAAGCCATCTTCTTCTGATTCAGGAGGACTTTAAGCTCAGGGGTGACCCACGGGTGGTTGTTGGAGAAGCACCATACCCTCCGTGTTGGCACAGTACTGTCTGCACAAAAGTTCATGTAGTCCGTGATACAGTGTGTGAGGACGTCGATGTCATCACCAAAGGAGTTACAGGGCATGCTCCAGTCTGTGGTCTGGAAACAGTCCCTCAGTCTCTCATTGATCTCCTCAGTCCACATTTTCACAGACCTTTTCTGTGCAGGTTCTTTTCGCACCCTGGTTGTGTATTGGGGAAGCAGGTAGATGAGGTTGTGATCTGAGCGTCCCAGTGGGGGGATGGAGGTGGAGGTGTAGCATCCTTCACATTAACATACAGCAAGTCCAGCATCTTATTGGCTCTCTTGGTACACTGCATGTACTGCGTGAAGGTCGGGAGAGAGGCGGAGAGAGAGGCACAGTTGAAGTCCTTGCTGATCAGAATCATGGCGTGGGGGTGACGAGTCTGCGTCTGACTGAAAGCGCTGTGGAGACGCTCACACGCCGTCGCCGCATCAACCGAGGGCGGAATGTACATGCAAAACACAATCCCGTGTGAAAACTCCCTCGGTAGATAATATGGCCATGCGCTCACCGCGAGCAGTTCCTTGTCCCGCGTGCACATCTGTTCCTTCACGTTCACATTGGCCAGGTGGCACCACCGTTCATTCATGTAAACCGCCAAGCCCCCTCCTTTCTTCTTTCCGCTCTCCGCCACACTCCGGTCTGCATGCGTATATTCATTCAGCCATGTCTCCGAAAAACACATGAGGCTGCAGTCCCAGTTCTCCCTCTGCTGCCGGGTCAGCACCACCAGCTCCTCGATCTTGTTAACGATAGCGCGGACATTTCCCCCGATGGCAGAGGGAACATCTGTCCTCCGCGTCTTTTGTCCCCCTCTGCAGCCTTTCTGTTTTCCTCCGTATGTCCGCGGGAACAACAGCCTTCTCCACATGAAGGAAAGAGGGGCCACGCAGGCCGAGGAGGGTCTCACGTGTGTAAGACCTGCGTTGGTCAGAGCCGCTGGTGGATGAGTTTCCTGACGCCAATCCAAAAAATGAAAATAAAAGTGCAAAGCAAAACAAAAATGTTGTAAAAGTGGGCTTCCCGAATTCAGAATTGTACAAGAAGAAAAAGAAACATGCCTATATACAATAGAAAAGAGAAAAAGTGGGAATACAAGATGAAGAGCTTCTGTAACTGGCTGCAGGTCACCCAGTGCCATTTTTATCGATTTACTCAAAATTACTCGAAATTTACTCGAAATACATTTTTGTCGATTGTCATGATTTCCCAGGTTCAGTTTGAGTTTATGAAATATGATTGAGCAAAAAGATGAACATTGCACAGGCATTCCGGTTGGCCGATGACACCTCTTTCATGAGCTTCGATGAGTCTTTCATATCACTGTGATGGAAATTTGGCCTACTCGTCTCTGCAGAATTGTTTGCGATCAATCAGATTGGATGGGTTTCAGGCATGGACAGCCTTTTTACAGTCATTCCACAGCATTTGAATAGGGATCAGGTCGAGACTTTGAATTGTATATAGTTGATGTCGTGGTCTGTCGTGCTTTACTGGTTTCATGGGGAAATTTACTTCTTAATTCCATGAGTAACATTATCAAGATGTTTATAAAATGTTGTCAACAAAATATTTTGAAAAGTTGTACTTAAACTGAAAACTTAGTGATTGTGATCTCAAAAAGAAAGTATTTTTTCTTGAAAACCTTCTTCTTTGCTGACAGCAAGGGGAGTGTTACATGGATTTGTTTTATTATTTATTCTGAGGCAACAATTTCTCATCACTTTCTTTGGGAATTTCAGAAAGGTATCTGAAGAGGAAAAACTCTTTATTGCTGGACTCAGTTGGGAGATTCTCATTCTCAGCATTCTCTGGAAGAGGCGTTTTTCCCAATATGGCACTTTTGCAAAGGATCTGAGACCTACTCTGAGAACTGCGATTTAACCGCATATCTCAGGGAAAAATCACTGGAACTGTTCACAGATTACATCTGATAAAGGATTCTTCATGACAGTTACGGTATCAGGGAATCAGGTCAGATTACATTTCGGGTCAGTCTGCAATCCTGTGTAATTGTGTTTATTCAGTCACATGTGCTTGTTTAAAAAGAAAAAAAACACTGATATCTTGACTTCGTCAAACCATCGTTCATTCATGTAAACCACCAAGCGGTTTGTGAGGTCTTGGGTCCAAGCCCTGGCATCTCAATAGTGGAATATTTTCAAATATGCATTATAATGTTTAAATTATACTAATTTCTAGAATTATGATTGTATTTTATTTCATAATTGTATATAATATAAAATATAATAAACAGAAAATGAAATTCTGAAATAGAAAGAATGAAATTGTGCTGTTTTTCATCCAGAAAAAAAAAGTCACATTGCATCATGACTGTGTCAGTTCCCTGTGAGTGTGCCTGATGTCAGTGAAATAGTGAAACTGTTTTGGGCTTCAGTGGTCTTTCTTTATTATTTCTATTTTAAATAATATTTTTATTTAATCAATAATCAGACATACACAAATCTCAAGATATAAGATACGTATACAGACATGAAGAGTATTTTATTTTTTAAAAATTAGAAAATTACATTTGAAATATTATACCTTGACTCAAAGATGTGTGATATAAAACATTATGCATTCATAAAAGTATTTAACTCTTTACAAATTTCTATTTTTTTTTTTTTATTTCCTGACTGTTCTTTGATCCATATAACATTTTACAATAGTGTTCTATTCCTTTATTTAATTGTTGAATGCAAACGACCTTTCATTTTATATTTTCTGTGTGTGTGTGTGTGTTTTTAATATTTAACTAATTGCTCGGCAGTGGAAGCCGAGTGTACTAGTGCACTGGATCGCAAATCCAAAGGTTATGGGTTTGAGTCCGACTCTCCACAATGTTGTCATTGTGCCCCCAGTGCCACAATCTGGGTGATCAAAGGCTGGCCATGCCTCGCACTGTCCATGGTGTGAGGAATGTAAAGAAACCATTCCAGACTTTTGATTTTGTGTTTCTGCCCAGCAATGGCCTGGTGTGCTGTCCAGGGTGTACTCTGCCCTTATCTGGAGTTTGCTGGGATGAGCACCAGCCTCCCCAGTTAAAGAAAATGAACAGAACTAATTGCTAACATAAATAACTGCAGTTTGATTTCGTTGCTGTTCTATGAGATGCGAAACAGATTTTAATGTTGTGATAAATACTGTACTCTGAGATGCAAAATTCTGAGAGGATAAACCAAAACTAAGGACTCCAAACAAAAGACAGACAAAACATGCACTCGCACAGTCCATAATCTCTATTTTTAAACACTCGGTAAAGATAAACTTTCTGTGATGTTAAGCCAGATTCTCAGATTGAAACCACAACCTCATACATGCAAAGCACACAGTCTCCCACAAAGCTTCATCACCACCTTCCAGATTGACTGGAACAATATTTATTGTCAAAGTTGATGAAAACATGTCATTGATTGAAGTATTTCCATTGAATTAAAACTTGGTTTATTTTTTCAACAAAACATGCTTGATTGAGAAATCCAGAGATAGGATCTCTGTTGAGGTAATGGAGATGCCAGGGATTGAACCCGGGACCTCATACATGCGAAGCATGCGCTCTACCACTGAGCTACATCCCCAACAAGATGCAATCACTGGAGCATGTCAATGTTGCTAAAAACATGATATTACCTTCACAGCAGTATTTCAAGTTTCAACTCTTTTTAATTGAGCCGTTATTGACAATATACTTCCTGCAGAAATCTGAAACTGGTGGCAATTCCTTCTCTGAGCAACTTGGAAATTATTATGTCAAGAAAGGATCTAAAGTATGATGGAAAGATAATTTCCGAAGATGACATTTTTTCAGTATTGTTTGATGATGTAATCTTTTCGAAATAAGTGCCACAGTGGAGATGCCGGGGCTGAAACCCAGGAAATGCATCCATGCAAAGCATGCACTCTCCCACCGAGCGACATCCCCTCCTGCTTTAAAGAAAGGAACATGTAAATGTTGATTGATATATCGCAAGAATTTAAATATTTCAATAAACATTTAAACTTGGTCTCATTTAAATTTTTTGGACATGACATGTTTCCTCTGGAAGTGATCTGAAATCTGCTTGAAGGGTTAAAAGTTTTTATGAATAATGACTTTCAGAGTCTTCTCTGATAATACAATCTTTCAAAGTTAAAGGCCACAACAGAGACGTAGGCGAACTGCAGCAGGTCAAGGATGGGGCTCACCACAAAGTGGAGGTGGTCGAGGAGGAGCCTCTTCATGGTCTTCATGAGGCGGGAGGTCAGGGCGACAAGTCTGCAGTGAGTCGGTTCCTTGGCTTGCGCTGTTTTAGGAACCGGGACCACACAGGAGATTTTCCACAGGACAGGCACCTTCTCCAGGCTGAGGCTCAGGTTGTAGAGGTGGCAGAGGACCTCACAGAGCTGATCCGCACAGATTCTAGCCTGGGACTGATGCCATCTGGTCCTGCAGAGTTCCTCTGGGTTAGTCGCCTCAACTGTCTCCTCACCTGGTCCGACTTGAGGGAGAGGGGGAGTGAGGGGGGTCTGGGTGGGCTGCAGAGGGAGGGGGATGTGTCTGTGGGGCTGCTGCAGTCAGGTGAAGTTGGCCTGGGGAGGGGGGAGGTGTCTGCTGGGCTGTAGACTTGTGAAGAGGGGGGTACAGGGAGGGGGCATAGGGGGAGGGGGAATTAGGGGAGGGGGAGAATCAAGTAACAGTTAAATTTGTCCGCCCATCACAGGTCACCATCATTTGTCCCTCTGACACTCTGCCCAAATCCAGACATAGTCTTTAGTTCTCTCCAGACGTCCCGCATGTTGTTCTGGGCCAGCTTCTCCTCCATCTTCTTCCCATAATCCTTCTTGGCCCTCCTGATCTTCTACTGATGCTCACGCTGAACCTTCTTCTGCTCCTCTCTATCCCCCAAGATGAAAGCCATCTTCTTCTGGTTCAGGAGGACTTTAAGCTCAGGGGTGACCAGCGGGTGGTTGTTGGAGAAGCACCGTACCCTCCGTGTTGGCACAGTGCTGTCTGCACAAAAGTTCATGTAGTCCGTGATACAGTGTGTGTGAGGCCATCGATGTCATCACCAAGAGAGTCACAGAGCATGCTCCAGTCTGTGGTCTGGAAACAGTCCCTCAGTCTCTCATTGATCTCCTCAGTCCATATTTCCACAGACCTTTTCTGTACAGGTTCTTTTTCGCACCCTGGGTGTGTATTGGGGGAGCAGGTAGATGAGGTTGTGATCTGAGCGTCCCAGTGGGGGGATGGGGGTGGAGGTGTAGCATCCTTCACATTAACATACAGCAAGTCCAGCATCTTATTGTCTCTCGTGGTACACTGCATGTACTGCGTGAAGGTCAGGAGAGAGGCGGAGAGAGAGGCACGGTTGAAGTCCTTGATGATCAGAATCATGGCGTGGGGGTGACGAGTCTGCGTCTGACTGAAAGCGCTGTGGAGACGCTCACACGCAGTCGCCGCATCATCCGAGGGCGGAATGTCAACGCAAAACACAATCCCGTGTGAAAACTCCGTCGGGAGATAATATGGCCATGCACTCACCGCGAGCAGTTCCTGGTCCCGCGTGCACATCTGTTCCTTCACGTGCACATTGGCCTGGTGGCACCACCGATCATTCCTGTAAACCGCCAAGCCCCCTCCTTTCTTCCTTCTGCTGTCCGCCACACTCCGGTCTGCGTGCGTGTTCATTCAGCCACGTCTCCGAAAAAACACTTGAGGCTGCAGTCCCGGTACTCTCTCTGCTGTCAGGTCAGCGCCGCCAGCTCCTAGATCCTGTTGCCGATAGCACGGACATTTCCCATGATGACAGAGGGAACATATGTCCTCCGCATCTTCCGTCTCCCTCTGCAGCCTCCCCTTTTCCTCCGTATGTCCGCGGGAACAACAGGCTTCTCCACATGAAGGAAAGAGGGGCCACGCAGGCCGAGGAGGGTCACATGTGTGTAAGACCTGCATTGTTCAGAGCCGCCGATGGATGAGTTTCCTGACGCCAATCCAAAAAGTGAAAATCAAAGTGCAAAGCAAAACAAAAACGTCATAAAAGTGGGCTTCCCGAATGCAGAATTGCACAAGGGTTCACCCATTTTGAAAGGAGAAAAAGAAACATGCCTAGATACAATAGAAAAGGGAAAAAGTGGGAAAACAAAGTGAAGAGCTCCTGTAACTGGCTGCAGGTCACCCAGAGCCATTTTTGTCCATTTCCTCGAAATTACTCGAAATTTACACGAAATACATTTTTGTCAATTGTCATGATTTACCAGGTTCAGTTTGAGTTTATGAAATCCCCCAGTGCAGCTAACTGGGTTATCAAATGTCTCTCACTTTCTATGGTGTGAGGCATGCAAAAGAACCATTGCTGACTTTCGTAAAGAGTAGCTGCAAAGTCGTCAGCGTGTTTCTGTCCCTTGCTAAAAGGGTTGTGACAGGAAGGGCATCCGACATAAAAACCTCTGCCAAATCAAACGTGCGAATCAGAGGATTCGCTGTGGCAACTCCTGAATAAAAGGGAAAAAGCCGAAAGGAAGACAGACAGTTTGAGTTTATGAAATATGATTGATCAAAAAGATGAACATTGCACAGGCATTCCGGTTGTCCGATGACACCTCTTTTGCAGCAATAATTGCAGTGACACGTTTGCGATAAGCCTTTCATATCACTGTGATGGAAATTTGGCCCACTCGTTTCTGCAAAATTGTTTAAGATGAACCAGATTGGATGGGTTTCAGGCATGAACAGACTTTTTAAAGTCATGCCACAGCATTTCAATCGGGTTCAGGTCGAGACTTTGACAAAGCCACTCCTAAATGATCATTTTGTTCTTTTTTAGCCGTTCAGAAGTGGACTTGCTGGTGTGCTTCGGATCATTGTCTTGCTTCAGAACCCAGGTGAGCTTTAGCTTGAGATCGCAAACTGATTGACAAACATTATTCGCCAGAATTTCTTGGTAGCGAGCAGAATTCATGGCTCCATCAATCTTGAAAAGTCACCCAGCAAATCAGCAAAGCAGGTGCAGATCATCACACTTCCACCACCATGTTCTTTTTATCAAATGTATTGTTCCTTTTACACCGGATGTAACGGGATACATTTCTCCCAAAATGTTCAACTTTCGGTTAATCAGTCCAGAGGACATTTTCCCAAAAGCTTTGGGAATGATCAAGATAATTTCTGGCAAACTTCAGTCGCCATTGCGCCGCTTCTAAATTGACCATGCTGCAGGTGCTTGGTGACTCTGAGACTATTTGTTTGATTTGTATTTTGTTTGAACTTTAACCCCTTACCCGGCAGAGACGAGTATACTCGCAATCACCCAAATTGTATTTTCCAGTCATTGACGAGTTAACTCGCCAAAACTTACGCTTTCAAAACCAGAAGGAAGCGGCTTTACTCGTCATTTCTATTGATGCCTGAGGATGTTATCGTACACTACTCATCATCATACGCCTCAAAAAAATGAACTATGGCATCTCAAGGCAACGTTAGACAAGAGGTAAGCGGCGAAAGGTTTTCGACTCAGTAACCCGCAAAGAGTCAAAGGGGGAGTGTCGCGCTCTTTAGAATCGGTACTCTCGGCCTCGTATTTTACGATTTCCTTGAAATTTCTCGGCATCCCTTATCCCAATGGATAACAGTGATGACAACAGCGATACTGAAGCTTCTCTTAGAGGCTTGGATACGTCTGATGAGAGTGCCAGCTCATCAGAAAATGAATATTCAAGCGAAAGTGAAGATGATGAACTGATTGACGCAAGAAATTGCACATAATGCCTCACACATCTCAAATTTCGTCTACAAATTATACGTGACATCATCACAAAGTATGGATCAGAACTGCCACCACGGAGATCCCCAGGTAGACCATCAGCAGGTGCAGTAAGTACACGGAATACACCTGGACATTTTCCCAAGGAAATCCCGCCAACAGAGAAAAAGGCAAATCCAACAAAAAGATGTGTTGTATGCAGTCAGAAACCATAGAGGGAAACCAATTAGGAATATGTGTAAGATGTGCCTTGTACCTTTATGTGTGGTTCCATGTTTTGATAAATATCACACACACTGACTGTAATTTCTTTTGATTGTAATTTCTTTTCTTTTTCTTTTTCTTTTCTTAAAAAAAAAAGGCGAGTTATCTCGTCTCTGCCGAAAGGGGTAATTTCAAATTACAGTTGCATGCCAAAATAGATGAAAAATTAAAAATAGACTTGAATTTCGTATTCAGCATAAAGTAAAGAACTTAAAAAAAATTGGTCTGAAAAAGGAACGTTTTTGTCAAAAAAAATGGTTGGTTAAGGGGTTAAGCTGTGAGTATTATTTTGCATTGCCTTGTTTAGGTTATTAAATCGTACATAGTTGATGTCGTGGTCTGTCTGTTTCATGGGGAAATTTACTTCTTAATTCCATGCGTAACAATATCAAGATGTTTACAAAATGTTGTGAACAAAATATTTTGAAAAGTTGTACTTAAACTGAAAACTTAGTGATTGTGATCTCAAAAAGAAAGTATGTTTTCTTGAAAACCTTCTTCGTTTCTGACAGCAAGGGGAGTGTTACATGGATTTGTTTTATTATTTATTCTGACTGGGCACAATTCCACTCTGTTTGCGTACAAAATTACACTCGTGGACCTCTGGGTCGACCTCCCTGTTTGTGAATAGAGTAGGCATGACCTGGTTTGAGTAATGCTCGACACATGGGGAAATTTCAGGACGCGAGATAAGGGCAGAGGTGGCCTAGTGAAGGGAACAATGAAAGACCACTCCCTTCCGGTTATGCCTGTTGTTCAGAAAGTGGTGCAATTTTTAAACCCGATGGTATCTTGTCTACATGAGGCACAATTTCTTATCACTTTCTTCGGGAATTTCAGAAAGGTATCTGAACAGGAAAAATTAATGCAGCCATGAGGCGGGGGGTGGGGGGGACACTAACCAGTGTCTCTCCCCCTTATGCCAGTCCCAAGCCTGGAGAAATGCAGAGGGTTGTGTCAGGAAGGGCATCCGACGTAAAACGAATGCCAATCTTTTATCATGCAAATCAGAAGTTTTACCCCATCCCGGATCGGTCGAGGCCTGGGTTAACAACGCGAACAGGGTGCTGATGGAAATTGGACTACTGTTGGTCGAAGATGTCGAAGAAGGAGAGGCAGGAGGCATGTCCATAGACAGAGAGAGAGGAGGAAAGGCATGAGTGTAGGACTGAGAGGAGGGACTTTGAATCTGGGAACGATATAAGGAAAAGATAGAGAGCTTGATGACATGATGCAGAGGAGGAAGGTGGACATACTGTGTGTTCAGGAGACCAGGTGGAAAGGTAGCAAAGCTAAAAGCTTAAGAGCAGGGTTTAAACTGTTTTATCAGGGTGTGGATGGGAAGCGAAATGGAGTAGGAGTCATCTTGAAGGAGTGGTTTGTCAGCAATGTTCTAGAAGTGAAAAGAGTGTCAGACAGAGTGATGAGTCTCAAGTTAGAAATTGAAGGTGTGATGTTCAATGTTGTTCAAAGTGATGCAGAGTACCCCCAGACGTGAAAGAGTGGTCATTGGTGCACACTTCAATGAACTTGTTGGTGCAGGCAGCAGAGGGGACGAGGAAGTGATGGGCAGGTTTGGTATCCAGGATAGGAACACAGAAACACAGAAAGACAGATGTTGATCGATTTTGCAAAAAGGATTGAAATGGCTGTGGTGAATACTTTCTTCAAGAAGAAACAGGAGCATAAGGTGACTTATAAAAGCAGAGGTAGGAGCATACAGGTCGATGACATCTTGTGCAGGCGATGTAATTTGAAGGAAGTCAGTGACTGCAAAGTAGTAGTGGGCGAGAGTGTTGCCAAACAGCACAGAATGATGGTATGCAGGATGACGCTGATGGTGAGGAAGGTGAAGAAGTCAAAGGCAGAGCAGAAGACAAAGTGGTGGAAGTTGAAAAAGGAAGAGTGTCGTGTTGTCTTCAAGGAGGAGTTGAAACAGGCTTTGGGTGGTCAGGAAGTGCTTCCAGGTGACTGGACAACCACCGCAAATGTGATCAAGGACACAGGTATGAGAGTACTTGGTGTGTCCTCTGGAAGGAACTTTGACAAGGAGACTTGGTGGTGGAATGAGGAAGTGCAGGAGCAGGTACAAAGGAAGAGGTTAGCTCAGAAGAAGTGGGACATTGAGAGGACCGTAGAAAGTAAACAGGAGTACAGGGAGACACCGCGTAAGGCGAACGGAGCAGTGGCTAAGGCCAAACAGACGGCGTATGATGACTTGTATGATAGGTTGGACAGTAAGGAGGGAGAAAATGATGTATACAGGTTGGCACAGCAGAGAGATAGAGATGGGAAGGATGTGCAGCAAGTTTGATTGATAAAGGACAGAGAGGGGAAATGTATTGACTGATGACAGAAGTGTGCTGGGAAGATGGAAAGAGTATTTTGAAGAGGTGATGAATGAGGAAAATGAGAGAGAAAAAATTGTAGAAGAGGTGACCATTGAGGAGCACAATGTAGCAAAGATTAGTAAGCATGAAGTGAGGAGGGCACTGAAGAGGGTGAAGAATGGAAAGGCAGTTGGTCCTGATGACATCCCGGTGGAGGTATGGAAGTGTGTAGGAGAGGTTGCAGATGCCAGAGAAATGGAGAGAAGTGTGCTGGTGCCCATTTTTAAGAACAAGGGAGACGTGCAGAGTTGTGGCAACTACAGAGGGATAAAGTTGATTAGCCATACGATGAAGTTATGGGAAAGAATAGTTGAAGCTAGACTAAGGGCAGAGGTCAGCATTTGTGAACAACAGTTTGGTTTCATTCCAAGAATGAGCACCACAGATGCAATGTTTGCTTTGAGGATGTTAATAGAGAAGTACAGAGAAGGTCAGATGGAGCTGCATTGTGCCTTTGTGGATCTGGAAAAAGCATATGACAGGGTGCCAAGAGAAGAACTATGGAATTGCATGAGGAAGTCTGGAGTGGCAGAGTAGAATGTTCGAGTGGTGCAGGACATGTATGAGAGATGTAGACAATGTTGAGGTGTGCTTTCGGCATGACCGGTGAATTCAAGGTGGGGGTGGGACTGCATCAAGGATCAGCTCTGAGCCCCTTCTTGTTTGCTATGGTGATGGACAGACTGACAGACAGGCTGACAGATGAGGTTAGGCAAGAATCTCCATGGACGATGATGTTTGCAGATGACATTGTGATCTGTAGTGAGAGCAGAGAACAAGTGGAGGAAAATTTAGAGATGTGGAGGTATACCCTGGAAAGGAAAGGAATGGTTCGCCTCAGAAAATCAGAATACATGTGTGTGAATGAGAAGGACCCAGGAGGAACGGTGATGTTACAGGGAGCAGAGATAACGAAGGTGGGGGATTTTAAGTACTTAGGCTCAACAATCCAGAGCATTGGAGAGTGTGGGAAAGAGGTAAAGAAGCTTGTGCAGACTGGCCGGAATGGTTGGAGAAAAGTGTCCGGTGTGCTGTGCGATCGGAGAGTATCAGCAAGAATGAAAGGAAAAGTCTACAAGACGGTGGTGAGGCCAGCGATGTTTTCTGGCTTAGAAACAGTGGCGCTGAGGAAAAGGCAGGAGGCAGAGATGAAAATGTTGAGGTTCTCGATGGGCGTAATGAGGATGGATAGGATCAGAAATAAGTACATCAGAGGGACAGCCCATGTAAGATGTTTTGGAGACAGAGTCAAAGAGGCTAGATTGAGATGGGTTGGACATGTACAGAGGAGGGATAGTGAGTATATTGGCAGTAGGATGCTGAGGTTGGAACTACCAGGCAGAAGGCCTTGAGGAAGACCAAAGAAGAGATTTATGGATGTGGTGAAGGAAGACATGAAGGTCGTTGGAGTAAGAGAAGAAGATGCAGGGGACAGGGTGAGATGGAGGCAGATGATTTGCTGTGGCGACCCCTGAAGGGAACAGCCAAAAGGAAAAGAATAGGCAGAAGATCTGAAGAGGAAAAACTCTTTATTGCTGGACTCAGTTAGGAGATTCTCATTCTCAGCGTTCTCTGGAAGAGGCGTTTTTCCAATTATAGCACTTTTACAAAGGATCTGAGACCTACTCTGAGAACTGCGATTTAACCGCATATCTCAGGGAAAAATCACTGGAACTGTTCACAGATTACATCTGAGAAAGGACTCTTCATGACAGTTACGGTATCAGTGAATCAGGTCAGATTACAGGTGGTTCAGGCATCTCTTTCAACTGTTTCCAGAACATCTCCCTGCTGTGGTGTTTCAGGCACATCAAGCCAGAAAGAGACCCCAGGATCGATCCACAAGAACATGCTGGAGGGATTATGTCTCATGGCTGGTCTGAAAATGCCTTGGTGTTCTCCTGGAAGAGCTGAAGGAAATGGCTGGCGAGAGGGACATCTGGACCTCATTGCTTCAGCTGCTGCCCCTGCGACCTGACCCCTGATTAAGGGAGGAAGATGATGATAACACTAAAAATTGAATTTGCATTGTCCTGACATGACAAACATGTTTCCTTCAGAAATCATTTGAAATCCAAAGGAAGAGTATGAGCCTTATGCTAATAATGCCTCCATCAGTATTACTCATCAAAGTCATCTTTTGAAATTCAGGAACACAATGGAGATGCCAGGGATTGAACCCAGGACCTCATACATGAAAAGCATGCGCTGTACCGCTGTACCACTGAGCTACATCCCCACCTAAAGTCCCCACCTAGGGACATGTAAATGTTTATTAAAACCGGGCATTAATTAAAAAATTTTAATTAAAATGTAAACTCTGTTTAAATTAAATTTCATCAACATGTCATTCTCCTTTGGAAATCTGAGAGATGGGTTAAAAGTTTTCATCATAATCACTTCAAATGTATTTTTTGATGGTGTAGTTTTCCACACTTAAATGGCATACCAGAGACAGTGGGGATTGGACCTCGGGACTTTTCCATGCAGTTAGTCCTGTCGTCAGTGTGACAGATTTATAAAAGTATTCTATCTATGTAGTTAATGAATAGAGAAAGAGAAATTTGCATTGAAAGTGTGATGGTGATATGTCATTCTCGGAAATAAAAAAGAATGTCAGCTCCAATATCGTGAGGGGATGGAGGTCAGTGGTAGAATGTATGCTTTGCACACGTGAGGTCTTAGGTCCAAACCCTGGCATCTCAATAGTGGAATATTTTCAAATATGTATTATAATGTATAAATTATACTTACTTTTAGAATTTTGATTGTTCAGTTCATTTTCTGGAACCACTTCATCCTAATTAGGGTCATGGGGAGGCTGGTGCCCATCCCAGCCAACTCAGGGCGAGGGCAGAAGACACCCTGGACAGCTCACCAGGATATCGCAGGGTGGAAACATGCTGATGGCTTTGCAGCCCAGTCTTGTCGAAAGTCAGCAACGGTTCTTTTCCATGCCTCACACCATCAACAGTGAGAGACATGGCCAGCCTTTGATAACCCAGTTCGCTGCACTGGGGCAGACAGTGACAACCTTGTGGAGATTGGGACTCAAACCCCCAACCTTTGGATCAGCAATCCAGCACCTTATACCACTTGACCACCACTGCCACCGCAAGTTATGATTGTATTTTAGTTTATAATTGTATATAATATAAAATATAATGAACAGAAAATGAAATTCTGAAATAGAAAGAATGAAATTGTGCTGTTTTTCATCCAGCTGAAACTGAGAACAATTGGGGAGAAAAAAAAAAGTCACAGGCAGTGGTGGTCTAGTGGTATAAGGTGCTGGATTGCTGATCCAAAGGTTGGGTGTTCGAGTCCCACTCTCCACAAGGTTGTCACTGTCCCCCCCAGTGCAACCGACTGGGTTATCAAAGGCTGCCCATGTCTCTCACTGTACATGGTGTGAGGAATGTAAAGGAACCATTCCTGACTTTTGATTTCCTGTTTCCACCCTGTTCTGGCCTGGTGTGCAGTCCAGGGTGTACTCTGCCCTTGTCTGGAGTTTGCTGGGATGAGCACCAGCCTCCCCATGACCTGAATTAGAATTAAGTGGTTACAGAAAATGAACAGAACTGATTGCTAACATAAATAATTGTAGTTTGCTTTTGTTGCTGTTCTATGAGATGCTAAACAGATTTTGATGTTGTGATAAATACTGTACTCTGAGATGCAAAATTCTGAGAGGATAAACCAAAACAAAGGACTCCAAACAAAAGACAGACAAAACATGAACAAGCACAGTCCATAATCTCTATTTTTTTAAGCACTCCGTAAAGATAAACTTTCTGTGATATTCAGCCAGATTCTCAGATTGAACCCAGGACCTCATGCATGCAAAGCACACAGTCTCGAACAAGGCTTCGTCCCCACCTTCCAGATTGACTGGAACAATATTTATTGTCAAAGTTGATGAAAACATGTAATTGATTGAACTATTTCCATTGAATTAAAACTTGGTTTATTTTTTCAACAAAAAACAACATGCTCGATTGAGAAATCCAGAGCTAGGATCTCTGGTGAGGTAATGGAGATGCCAGGGATTGAACCTGGGACCTCATACATGCGAAGCATGCGCTCTACCACTGAGCTACATCCCCAACAAGATGCAATCACTGGAGCATGTCAATGTTGCTAAATGCAATGTTGCTAAAAACACGATGTTAATGTAACCCATATAAATACATGGTTACTAATTTTATTGGTAAAAAACCCTAATTTCCAACGCTCCCTGAAAGCACTATAGTTTCCTAGTCCCCTTGAACGCATCATAAGTACATGCTGCATGCACCTAGCTCAGCACAGCAGAGCGTGCTGAAGAGCAGGACACACACAGAGCACTCGAAAAGCTACACAAGTGAGTCAAACGATCCAAAATGTGTTTAAGTGAACTTTTAACAAGTTTAACTGAGTTTATGTACTTTTTAGAGCCTTGTATGTGTCTTGTTCTCTCTCAATCAAACCGGGTGGAGTGTGTTTGTTTTCTTGGAAACTCCGGTGAGTCATTACAACATGAAGCTAGCTTAAAAACCTATGCTAACTTTACACATGGTGAACCAATGCACTATTTTTGTCTCTAAAAAGCTAAAACCAGTCGGAGGACACAACAAAGATTGTGCTGTGCACAAAATGAGCCTTACATTTTTCTCAATGTTTTTGTTGAAGTACTTTTGCTAATGCACTAAAGTAGTGCAGATAAGCACTTTTGTTTTGTATTACATTCCATTCAGTGCCTTTCATGCACTTTTGTCATTTCATTTATGTGTTATTTCATATAAATAAGTTGTTATGCGACATAGCAATACATTTTGAATTCATGGAAGTAAAACCAGTGTTAAAACAGCAATGTAAAAGAATTTGAACATTTTGAGATCTCATTTTATTGAGAAACCACTGTTAAGAAATATTTTATTCATTGTGTCTGTACTGCATGTGCAGACTGGATTTTTAGTGGACCTGGATCTGATCTTGAAGCTGGTTTCGGACACGGATGGCGAGCTAAGCCCAGTGAGAACTCTTGGCGGATCCAGAAGCAGTGTGGCCAACTGCTCTCTGGATGCGAGAGTAGATCTACAGACCCAACCACTTCAAATCACAGGATCCCAGATAAGAACAAATAAAAACACCTTTATCCCAAACGGATCACAATCCTGGAAAAGACCCCCCGAATTCACACAAATCGAACCTGAGAGACTCTAAGCCTATTTTATTTTTATTTTGTAAAGAGCGTTCTACAACATTGTTTGCGCTGTTTCTTGTGATATTGTAAATTGTAATAAATCTGCCGGCTGTTCAACTTTAAATCTCCACAATTCATTCTACTCCTCTAGAACCTAGCATATAATCTAGCACAGCTATATCAAGCTGGTGTTACATTAACGTCAGAGCAGTATTTCAAGTTTCAACTCTTTTTAATTGATACATTATTGACAATATACTTCCTGCAGAAATCTGAAGCTGGTGGCAATTCCTTCTCTGAGCAACTTGGAAAGTATTAGGTCAAGAAAGGATCTAAAGTTTGATGGAAAGATAATTTCTGAAGATGACATTTTTCAGTATTGTTTGATGATGTAATCTTTTAGAAATAAGTGCCACAGTGGAGATGCCGGTACTGAAACCAACTCTCCCAGCGAGCTACATCCCCTCCTGCTTTAAAGAAAGGAACATGTAAATGTTGATTGATATATATCATGAATTTAAATATTTCAATAAACATTTAAACTTGGTCTAATTTAAATTTTTTTGGACATGACATGTTTCCTCTGGAAGTGATCGGAAATCTGCTTGAAAGGTTAAAAGTTTTTATGAAAAATGACTTTAAGAGTCTTCTCCGATAATACGATCTTTCAAAGTTAAAGGCCACAACAGAGACGTAGGCGAACTGCAGTGGGTCAAGGATGGGGCTCACCACAAAGCAGAGGTGGTCGAGGAGGAGCCTTTTCATGGTCTTCATGAGGCGGGAGGTCAGGGCGACAAGTCTGTAGTGAGTCGGTTCCTTGGCTTGCGCTGTTTTTGGAACCGGGACCACACAGGAAGTCTTCCACAGGAAAGGCACCTTCTCCAGGCTGAGGCTCAGGTTGTAGAGGTGGCAGAGGACCTCACAGAACTGATCCGCACAGGTCCTCACCTGGAACTGATGCCATCTGGTCCTGCAGATTTCCTCTGGTTCAGTCGCCTCGACTGTCTCCTCACTTGGTCCGACTTGAGGGAGAGGGAGAGTGAGGGGGGGGACTGGGTGGGCTGCAGAGGGAGGGGGATGTGTCTGTGGGGCTGCTGCAGTCAGGTGAAGTTGGCCTGGGGAGGGGGGAGGTGTCTGCTGGGCTGTAGACTTGTGAAGGAGGGGGCACAGGGGGAGGGGGAGAATCAAACCTGTTGAAGTAACAGTTTAATTTGTCCGCCCATCGTTGGTCACCATCAGCTGTCCCTCTGACACTCTGACCAAATCCAGACATAGTCTTTGGTCCTCTGCAGACGTCCCACACGTTGTTCTGGGTCAGCTTCCCCTCCATCTTCTTCCCATAATCCTTCTTGGCCTTCCTGATCCTCTCATTGATCTTCTCAGTCCACATTTTCACAGACCTTTCCTGTGCAGGTACTTTTTCGCACCCTGGGTGTGTATTGGGGGAGCAGGTAGATGAGGTTGTGATCTGAGCGTCCCAGTGGGGGGATGGGGATGGAGTGTAAGCATCCTTCACATTAACATACAGCAAGTCCAGCATCTTATTGTCTCTCATGGTACACTGCATGCACTGCGTAAAGGTCGGGAGAGAGGCGGAGAGAGAGGCACAGTTGAAGTCCTTGCTGATCAGAATCATGGCGTGGGGGTGACGAGTCTGCGTATGACTGAAAGCACTGTGGAGACGGTCACACGCAGTCGCCGCATCAACCGAGGGCGGAATGTACACGCAAAACACAATCCCATGTGAAAACTCCCTCGGTAGATAATATGGCCATGCGCTGACCGTGAGCAGTTCCTGGCCCCGCGTGCACATCTGTTCCTTCACGTGCACATCTGTTCCTTCACATGCACATTGGCTGGGTGGCATCACCGATCATTCGTGTAAACCGCCAAGCCCCCTCCTTTCTTTTTTCTGCTCTCCGCCACACTCCGGTCTGCGCGCGTGGAGGGTGTGGATGGGAAGAGAAATGGAGAAGGAGACATCATGAAGGAGGGGTTTGTCAGCAATGTTCTAGAAGTGAAAAGAGTGTCAAACAGAGTGATGAGTCTCAAGTTAGAAATTGAAGGTGTGATGTTTGTGCTTATGCCCCACTGGCAAGATGTGAGCTAAAAGAGAGATTCTGGAGTGAGTTAGATGAAGGGATGCAGAGTACCCCCAGAGGTGAAAGAGTGGTCATTGATGCAGACTTCAATGGACATGTTGGTGCAGGCAACAGGGGACGAGGAAGTGATGGGCAGGTTTGGTATCCAGCACAGGAACACAGGACAGATGATCGATTTTGCAAAAAGCATGGAAATGGCTGTGGTGAATACTTTCTTCAAGAAGAAACAGGAGCATAAGGGGACTTATAAAAGCAGAGGTAGGAGCACACAGGTCGATGACATCTTGTGCAGGCGATGTAATTTGAAGGAAGTCAGTGACTGCAAAGTAGTAGTGGGTGAGAGTGTTGCCAAACAGCATAGGATGATGGAATGCAGGATGACGCTGATGGTGAGGAAGGTGAAGAAGGCAAAGACAGAGCAGAATACAAAGTGATGGAAGTTGAAAAAGGAAGCGTGTCGTGTTGTCTTCAAGGAGGAGTTGAAACAGGTTTTGGGTGGTCAGGAAGTGCTTCCAGATGACTGGACAACCACCGCAAATGTGATCAGGGACACAGGTAGGGGAGTACTTGGTGTGTCCTCTGAAAGGAAAGTAGACAAGGAGACTTGGTGGTGGAATGAGGAAGTGCAGGAGCAGGTACAAAGGAAGAGGTTAGCTAAGAAGCTAAGAAGAAGTGGGACATTGAGAGGACCAAAGAACGTAAACAGGAGTACAGGGAGATACAGTGTAAGGTGAAGGTAGTCGTGTCAAAGGCCAAACAGAGGGCGTATGATGACTTGTTTGCTAGGTTGGGCGGTAAGGAAGAAGAAAATGATTTATACGGGTTGGCACAGCAGAGAAATAGAGATGGGAAGGACGTGCAGCAAGTTAGAGTGATTAAGGACAGAGAGGGAAATGTATTGACTGATGACAGGAGTGTGCTGGGAAGATGGAAAGAGTACTTTGAAGAGCTGATGAATGAGGAAAATGAGAGAGAAAAAAAGAGTAGAAGATGTGACCATTGAGGATCAGGAAGTAGCAAAGATTAGTACGGGTGAAGTGATGAGGGCATTGAAGACGATGAGGAGTGGAAAGGCATTTGGTCCTGATGACATGCCTGTGGAGGTGTGGACCATGATGTTTGCAGATGACATCGTGATCTATAATGAGAGCAGAGAACAAGTTCAAGAAATTCTAGAGACGTGGAGGTATGCCCTGGAAAGGAGAAGAATGCCTCAGGACAATGAAATACATGTGTGTGAACGAGAAGGACCCAGGTTAAACGGTGAGGTTAAAGGGAGCAAAGAGAAAGAAGGTGGAGGACTTTAAATAATTAGTCTCAACAATCCAGAGCAATGGAGAGTGTGGAAAAGAGGTCCAGGCAGGTTGGACTGGTTGAGAAAAGTGTCCGATGTGATGTGTGATCGGAGAGTATTGGCAAGAATAAAAAGAAAAGTGTACAAGACGGTGTTGAGGCCTGCGATGTTGTATGGTTTAGAAACAGTGACAGTGATTAAAAGACAGGAAGCAGAGCTGGAGGAAGCAGAGATTAAAATGTTGAAGATCTCTTTGGGGGTAACAAGGATGGATAGGATCAGGTATGAGTACATCAGAGGGACAGCACATGTAAGAGGTTTTACAGACAAAGTGTGATGGTTTGGACATTGAGAGGACCAAAGAAAGTAAACAGGAGTACAGGGAGACACCGCGTAAGGCAAACGTAGCAGTGGCTAAGGCCAAACAGAGGGCGTATGATGACTTGTATGATAGGTTGGACAGTAAGGAGGGAGAAAATGATCTATACAGGTTGGCACAACAGAGAGATAGAGATGGGAAGGACGTGCAGCAAGTTTGATTGATAAAGGACAGAGAGGGGAAATGCATTGACTGATGACAGAAGTGTGCTGGGAAGATGGAAAGAGTATTTTGAAGAGCCAATGAATGAGGAAAATGAGAGAGAAAAAACAGTAGAAGAGGTGACCATTGAGGAGCATGATGAAGCAAAGATGAGGAAGGGTGAAGTGAGGAGGGCACTGAAGAAAATGAAGAATGGAAAGGCAGTTGGTCCTGATGACATACCGGTGGAGGTATGAAAGTGTGTAGGAGAGGTAGCAGTAGATTTTCTGACAAGAACATTCAACAAGGTCTTAGAGAGTGAGCAGATGCCGGAGGAATGGAGGAGAAGTGTGCTGGTTCCCATTTTTAAGAACAAGGGAGACGTGCAGAGTTGTGGCAACTACAGAGGGAAAAAGTTGATTAGCCATATGATGAAGTTATGGGAAAGAATAGTTGAAGCTAGACAAAGGGCAGAGGTCAGCATTTGTGAACAACAGTTTGGTTTCATGCCAAGAATGAGCACCACAGATTCAATGTTTGCTTTGAGGATGCTCATAGAGAAGTACAGAGAAGGTCAGATGGAGCTGCATTGTGCCTTTGTGCATCTGGAAAAAGCATACGACAGGGTGCCAAGAGAAGAATTGTGGTATTGCATGAGAAAGTCTGGAGTGGCAGAGAAGTATGTTCGAGTGGTGCAGGACATGTATAAGAGATGTCGACAGTGGTGAGGTGTGCTGTCGGCATGACTGGTAAATTCAAGGTGGCATTGGGACTGCATCAAGGATCAGCTCTGAGCCCCTTCTTGTTTGCTATGGTGATGGACAGGCTCACAGATGAGGGAAGGCAAGAATCTCCATGGACGATGATGTTTGCATATGACATTGTGATCTGTAGTTAGAGCAGAGAACAAGTGGAGGAAAATTGAGAGAGGTGGAGGTATGCCCTGGAAAGGGGAGGAATGGTTAGCTTCAGAAAAATAAGAATACATGTGTGTGAATGAGAAGGACCCAGTAGGAACGGTGATGTTACAGGGAGCAGAGATAACGAAGGTGGGCTATTTTAAGGACTTAGGCTCAACAATCCAGAGCATTGGAGAGTGTGGAACAGAGGTGAAGAAGCTTGTGCAGGCAGGTTGGAAATGGTTGGAGAAAAGTGTCCGGTGTGCTGTGCGATAGGAGAGTATCAGCAAGAATGAAAGGAAATGTGTACAAGACGGTGGTGAGGCCAGCGATGTTGTCTGGCTTAGAAACAGTGGTGCTGAGGAAAAGGCAGGAGGCAGAGATGAAAATGTTTAGGTTCCCGCTGGGCGTAACGAGGATGGATAGGATCAGAAATGACTACATCAGAGGGACAGCCTGTAAGATGTTTTGGAGACAGAGTCAGAGAGGCTAGATTAAGATGGTTTGGACATGTACAGAGGAGGGATAGTGAGTATATTGGCAGTTGGATGCTGAGGCTGGAACTATCAGGCAGAAAGCCCAGAGGAAGACCAAAGAAGAGATTTATGGATGTGGTGAAGGAAGACATGAAGGTCGTTAGAGTAAGAGAAGAAGATGCAGGGGACAGGGTGAGAGGAAGGCAGATGATTTGCTGTGGCGACCCCTGAAGGGAACAGCCGAAAGGAAAAGAAGAAGAAGAAGATCCGAAGAGGAAAAAACTCTTTATTGCTGGATTCAGTTAGGAGATTCTCATTCTCAGCATTCTCTGGAAGAGGTGTTTTTCCAATTATAGCACTTTTGCAAAGGATCTGAGACCTACTCTGAGAACTGCGATTTAACTGCATATCTCAGGGAAAAATCACTGGAACTGTTCACAGATTACATCTGAGAAAGGACACTTCATGACAGTTACGGTATCAAGGAATCGGGTCAGATTACATTCAGGGTATCTCGAGAATGCTGTGTAATTGTGTCGATTTAGTCACATGTGTTTGTTTCAAATAAAACAGACAACAAAAAAACCAAAACACTGATATCTTTACTTCCTCAGACATTTCAGCCAGTGTTGTGAAATCAAATATTTTGTCTCTGTTACGTAGACCTAACGCTGGTCACGATTGTATGTATTATTTTTATTATTAAGTATAGTAACAACTTGCAGTACATTTAATAATCGACGGAGCATACTGTCTACATACTTATAACGACCACAGTAGATTATCATAAGGATCTTTGATCATGCCCTGGTTACAAACTGCTAAAATGAGCTTCCTTTGCTGGCTGGAATGGCTCTCCCTTAAAGATTGGGTGAGACACTCAGCCCTACGGAAGGAGCTTGCCTGTCCACATTGAGAGGAGCCATATTCGGTGGTTCAGGCATCTCGTTCGACTGCTTCCAGAACATCTCCCTGCTGTGGTGTTTCAGGCACATCCAGCCAGAAAGAGACCCCAGGATCGATCCACAAGAACATGCTGGAGGGATTATGATCATGGCCTTGGTGTTCTCCTGGAAGAGCTGAAGGAAATGGCTGGCGAGAGAGACATCTGGACCTCATTGCTTCGGCTGCTGCCCCTGTGACCTGACACCGAATTCAGGAAGAAAGATGATGATAACACTAAAAATTAAATTTGCATTGTCCTGACATGACAAACATGTTTCCTTCAGAAATCCCAAGGAAGAGTATAAGCCTTATGCTCATAATGACTCCATCAGTCATCTTTTGAAATTCAGGAACACAATGGAGATGCCAGGGATTGAACCCGGGACCTCATACATGCAAAGCATGCGCTCTACCACTGAGCTACATCCCCACCTCAAGTCCCCACCTAGGGACATGTAAATGTTTATTAAAACTGGGCATTAATTTAAAATTTTAATTAAAATGTAAACTCTGTTTAAATTAAATTTCATCAACATGTTATTCTCCTTTGGAAATCTGAGAGATGGGTTAAAAGTTTTTCTTCATAATCACTTCAAAAGTATTTTCTGATGGTGTAGTTTTCCACATTGAAATGGCATACCGGAGACAGTGGAGATTGGACCTCGGGACTTTTCCATGCAGTCAGTCCTGTCGTCAGTGTGACAGATTTATAAAAGTATTCCATCTGTGGAGGAAATGAGGAGAGAAAGATAAATTTGCATTGAGCATGGGATGTTGATTTGTCATTCTCTGAAATAAAAAAAGAATGTCAGCCACAATATAGTGAGAGGATGTAGCTCAGAGGTAGAATGTATGCGTTGCACCCATGAAGTCTTTGGTCCAAGCCGTGGCATCCCAAGAGTGGAATATTTTCTGATATGCATTGTAATGTTTACATTAGAATTATGACTGAATTTTATTTTAGTATTGGATATAATATAAAATATAGTGAACAGAAAATGAAATTCTGAACAGTAAGAATGAAATTGTGTTGTTTTTCATCCAGCTGGAACTGAGAACAATTGTGGAGAAAAAAACTTTTCCATGACTGTGTCAGTTCCCTGTGAGTGTGCCAAACTTTTTTTGGGTGTCAGTGGTCTTTCTTTTTTGTTTGTATTTTAAATAACATTTTATTTAATCAATAATCAGACATACACAAATCTCAAGATGTAACATATACCACCATGAAAAGTATTTTATTTTTTAAAAATAAGAAAATTGAATTTTAAATATTATACCTCGACTGAAAGATGTATGACATAAAACAATTATGCATTCATAAAAATATTTAACTCTTTTCAAATTTCTATTTTTTGGATATCCTGACTGTTCTTTGATCCATATAACATTTTATAATAGTGTTCTATGTTTTCCTTTTCCTTGATTATTCCTTATCCTTATTTCCTTGATTCCATTATTTAATTGTTGTATGCAAACTACCTTTCATTTTCTATTTTCTGTGTGTTTTTTTTATTTTTATTTTTTTTAATATTTAACGAATTGCTAGGCAGTGGAAGCCGAGTGTAATAGTGCACTGGATCGCAAATCCAATGGTTATGGGTTTGAGTCCGACTCTCCACAATGTTGTTCTTGTGCCCCCAGTGCCACAATCTGGGTGATCAAAGGCTGGCCATGCCTCGCACTGTCCATGGTGTGAGGAATGTAAAGGAACCATTCCTGAATTTTGATTTCATGTTTCTGCCCTGGAATGGCCTGATGTGCTGTCCAGGGTGTACTCTGCCTTTGTTTGGAGTTTTCTGGGATGAGCACCAGAATCCCCATGACCCAAATAGGAATTTAGCGGTTACAGAAAATGAACAGAACTAATTGCTAACATAAATAATTGTAGTTTATTTTTTTTGCTATTCTGTGAGATGCTAAACAGATTTTGATGTTGTGATAAATACTGTACTCTGAGATGCAAATTTCTGACAGGACAAACCAAAACAAAGGACTCCAAACAAAAGACAGACAAAACATGCACTAGCACAGTCCATAATCTCTATTTTTTAAACACTCGGTAAAGATAAACTTTCTGTGATGTTCAGCCAGATTCTCAGATTGAACCCAGGACCTCATACATGCAACACACAGTCTACCACAAGGCTTCGTCCCCACCTTCCAGATTGACTGGAACAATAATTATTATCAATGTTGATGAAAACATGTCATTGATTGAACTATTTCCATTGAATTAAAACTTGGTTTATTTTTTCAACAAAACACAATGTGCTCGATTGAGAAATCCAGAGCTCGGATCTCTGTTGAGGTAATGGAGATGCCAGGGATTGAACCCAGGACCTCATACATGCAAAGCATGCGCTCTACCACTGAGCTACATCCCCAACAAGATGCAATCACTGGAGCATGTCAATGTTGCTAAAAACATGATATTAACATCACAGCAGTATTTCAAGTTTCAACTCTGTTTAATTGATACGTCATTGACAATATACTTCCTGCAGAAATCTGAAGCTGGTGGCAATTCCTTCTCTGAGCAACTTGGAAAGTATTTTGTCAAGAACGGATCAGAGGTAGAACGGAAAGGTAATTTCCTCAGATGACATTTTTTCAGTATTGTTTGATGATGTAATCTTTTAGAAATAAGTGTCACAGTGGAGTTGCCGGGGCTGAAACCCAGGAAATGCATCCATGCAAAACATGCACTCTCCCAGCGAGCTACATTCCCTCCTGCTTTAGAGAAAGGAACATGTAAATGTAGATTGATATATTGCAAGAATT
This sequence comes from Plotosus lineatus, assembly GCA_024760905.1. Lineage (NCBI taxonomy): Eukaryota > Metazoa > Chordata > Actinopteri > Siluriformes > Plotosidae > Plotosus > Plotosus lineatus. Next base: position 21,673,305 of record CM045733.1, read on the forward strand.
TAAATATTTCAATAAACATTTAAACTTGGTATCATTAAAATTTTTTGGACATGACATGTTTCCTCTGGAAGTGATCTGAAATCTGCTTGAAGGGTTAAAAGTTTTTACGAATAATGACTTTAAGAGTCTTCTCCGATAATACAATCTTTCAAAGTTAAAGGCCACAACAGAGACAAATGCGAACTGCAGTGGGTCAAGGATGGGGCTCACCACAAAGCGAAGGTGGTCGAGGAGGAGCCTCTCCATGGTCTTAATGAGGTGGGAGGTCAGGGCGACAAGTCTGTCGTGAGTCGGTTCCTTGACTTGCACTGTTTTTGGAACCGGGACCACACAGGAGGTCTTCCACAGGACAGGCACCTTCTCCAGGCTGAGGCTCTGGTTGTTGAGATGGCAGAGGACCTCACAGAGCTGATCCGCACAGGTTCTAGCCTGGGACTGATGCCATCTGGTCCTGCAGATTTCCTTTCAGTCGCCTCAACTGTCTCCTCACCTGGTCCGACTTGAGGGAGAGGGGGAGTGAGGGGGAGACTGGGGTGGGCTGCAGAGGGAAGGGGATGTGTCTGTGGGGCTGCTCCAGTCAGGTGAAGTTGGCCTGGGGAGGGGGGAGGTGTCTGCTGGGCTGGAGACTTGTAAAGAGGGGGGGACAGGGATGGGGCATCGGGGAGGGGGAGAATCAAACCTGTTGAAGTAACAGTTTAATTTGTCCGTCCATCGCTGGTCACCAACAGCTGTCCCTCTGAAACTCTTCTTCTGTTCCTGTCTATCCCCCGAGATGAAAGCCCTCTTCTTCTGGTTCAGGAGGACTTTCAGCTCAGGGGTGACCCACGGGTGGTTGTTGGAGAAGCACCGTACCCTCCGGTTTGGCACAGTGCTGTCCACGTCAAAGTTCATGTCGTCCATGATACAGTGTGTGAGGACGTCGATGTCATTAGCAAAGGAGTCACAGAGCATGCTCCAGTCTGTGGTCTGGAAACAGTCCCTTAGTCTCTCATTGATCTCCTCAGTCCACATTTTCACAGACCTTTTCTGTGCAGGTTCCTTTTGCACCTTGGTTGTGTATTGAAGGAGCAGGTAGATGAGGTTGTGATCTGAGTGTCCCAGTGGGGGGATGGGGGTGGAGGTGTAAGCATCCTTCACATTAACATACAGCAAGTCCAGCATCTTATTGTCTCTCGTGGTACACTGCATGTACTGCTTGAAGGTCGGGAGAGAGGCAGTGAGAGAGGCAAGGTTGAAGTCCCCGCAGATCAGAATCATGGCGCGGGGGTGACGAGTCTGCGTCTGACTGAAAGAGCTGTGGAGACGCTCACATGCAGTCGCCGCATCAACCGAGGGCGGAATGTACACGCAAAACACAATCCCATGTGAAAACTCCCTTGGGAGATAATATTGCCATGCGCTCACCGCGAGCAGTTCCTGGTCCCACATGCACATCTGTTCCTTCACGTGCACATTGGCCGGGTGGCACCACCAATCATTCCCGTAAACCGCCAAGCCCCCTCCTTTCTTCGTTCTGCTCTCCGCCACACTCCGGTCTGCGCGCGTGTTCATTCAACCACGTCTCCGAAAAAACATATGAGGCTGCAGTCCCGGTACTCTCTCTGCTGTTAGGTCAGCGCCGCCAGCTCCTCAATCTTGTTAACGATAGCGCGGACATTTCCCATGATGGCAGGGGGCACATATGTCCTCCGCATCTTCCGTCCCCCTCTGCAGCCTCCCCTTTTCCTCCGTATGTCTGCGGGAACAACAGGCTTCTCCACATGAAGGAAAGAGGGGCCACGCAGGCCGAGGAGGGTCACATGTGTGTAAGACCTGCGTTGTTCAGAGCCGCTGGTGGATGAGTTTCCTGAGGCCAATCCAAAAAGTGAAAATAAAAGTGCAAAGCAAAACAAAAATGTCGTAAAAGTGGGCTTCCCAAATGCAGAATTGCACAAGGGTTCACCCAGATTGAAAGGAGAAAAAGAAACATGCCTAGATACAATAGAAAAGAGAAAAAGTGGGAAAAGAAGATGAAGAGCTCCTGTAACTGGCTGCAGGTCACCCAGAGCCATTTTTGTCAATTTACTCGAAATTACTCGAAATTTACTCAAAATACATTTTTGTCGTTTGTCATGATTTACCAGGTTCAGTTTGAGTTTATGAAATATGATTGAGCAAAAAGATGAACATAGTACAGGCATTCCGGTTGTCCGATGACACCTCTTTCATGAGCTTAATGGTCTTTCAAGGCGATGTGTGGGTCGTGTTGCCGAGCAGTCTCAGGCACTGGATTTTGACTTTAGTATCTGAGGAGCTGTCCTTTCAAATCACACGAAACCAGCTTTCCCTTTACTTTTCATGTCCAGAAACATTTGTGAGTCTTGCCACACATGCATCCAATTAATAAGAAGAGCTTTGCCCTTCCCAACCCATCGTAGTTTTAATGAACAAACCTCAGTTTGCTCCTCTTCTTTCTCCACTCCAGGAAGGCAATTCACATGTAAAAACTATAGTGCTGTGCAAATATTTTTTCCCCTGACAAATATCTGACATTTTTTGCAAGTTTGTCACTGTCCCCCATTTCAGATCAAGCAAACCTCAATATTATAAAAAGATAAAACACAAGGGGGCAGTGGTGGTCTAGTGGTATAGGGTGCCGGATTGCCAATCCAAAGGTTAGGGGTTCAAGTCCCACTCTCCACAAGGTTGTCACTGTGCCTCCCAGTGCAGCTGACTGGGTTATCAAAGGCAAGCCATGTCTTCCACTGTCTATGGTGTGAGGCATGTAAAAGAACTATTGCTGACTTGACTAAAGAGTAGGCTGCAAAGCCGTCGGTGTGTTTCTGGGTTGGCGAGCTGTCCAGGGTGTACTCTGCCCTTGCCTGAAGTTGGCTGGCATGGGCACCAGCCTCCCTGCAACCCAAATTAGCATTAAATGGTGACAGAAAATGAACTGCACTGAACAAGTAAACACAGAATGCAGTTTTCAGATCCAATTGCATTTCTTGGGATGGGGGGCATCTGAACCTACAAGGGCTCGTGTGAATCAGTAATTTCCTTCTCAATGTAATTGCTGGTTAAACCCCCTTTTGCAGCAGTAACTGCAGTCACACGTTTGCGATAAGAAGCGATGAGTCTTTCATATCGCTGTGATGAAATTTTGGCCCACTCGTCTCTGCAGGATTGTTGAAGATCAACCAGGTTGGATGGGTTTCAGGCATGAACAGCCTTTTTAAAGTCATTCAACAGCATTTCAATTCAGGTCGAGACTTTGACTAAGCCGCTCCAAAATGATTATTTTGTTCTTTTTTAGCCGTTCAGAAGTGGACTTGCTGGTGTGCTTCGGATCATTGTCTTGCTGCAGAACCCAGGTGCACTTTCGCTTCAGATCTCGAACTGATTGACAAAATTATTTGCCAGAATTTCTTGGTAGCGAGCAGAATTCATGGTTCCATCAATAGTGACAAGTCACCCAGTTCGTGTTGGCACAATATTATTTTTATCAAATGTGTTGTTCCTTTTGCATCGGATGTAACGGGATACATTTTTCCCAAAATGTTCAACTTTAGTTTCATCAGTCCAGAGGATATTTTCCAAAAAGCTTTGGGAATGATCAAGATAATTTCTGGCAAACTTCAGTCGCCAGTGTGCACGCCGCTTCGAAATTGACCATGCTGCAGGTGCTTGGTGACGATGGGACCATTTGTTTAATTTGTATTTTGTTTGAGCTTTAAGGTGTGAGTATTATTTTGCATTGCCTTGTTTATATTATTAAATTGTATATGGTTGATGTCGTGGTCTGTCGTGCTTTACTGGTTTCACGGGACAATTTACTTCTTAATTCCAAACGTAACATTATCGAGATGTTTAGAAACTGTTGTGAACAAAATATTTTGAAAAGTTGTGTGAAAAATATTTTGAAAAGTTGTGAGGTGGCCTACAGAAGGGAACAATGAGGGACCACTCCCTTCCACACATGCCTGTTGTTCAGAAAGCGGTGCAATTTTTAAACCCGATGGTATCTTATCTGCATGAGGCAACAATTTTTCATCACTTTCTTCGGAAATTTCAGAAAGGTATCTGAAGAGGAAAAACTCTTTATTGCTGGACTCAGTTCGGAGATTCTCATTCTCAGCATTCTCTGGAAGAGGCGTTTATTCCAAATATGGCACTTTTGCAAAGGATCTGAGACCTACTCTGAGAACTGCGATGTAACCGCATATCTCAGGTGTAGCATATCCTATGATATCTGCTTCTGTAATTAAAATGTGTTGTTACGATGTGCCTACTGCTTTACAGTAGTTGTGCACATGACCAGATGACGTCATTAAAATATGACATGAACCTGCTATGGTCGTCTGCTTCAACTGATATGTTACATCAGGGAAAAATCACTGGAACTGTTCACAGATTACATCTGATAAAGGATTCTTCATGACAGTTCCGGTATCAAGGAATCAGGTCAGATTACATTTAGGGTAACTCTAGAATGCTGTGTAATTGTGTTGATTCAGTCACATGTGTTTTTTTAAAAATACAAAAAACAAAACACTGATATCTTTACTTCCTCAGACATTTCAGCCAGTGTTGTGAAATCTAATATTTTGTCTTTGTTACTTAGACCTAACGCTGGTCACGATTGTTTGACTTCCTATTATTTTTATTATTAAGTATAGTAACAACTTGCAGTACATTAATAATCAAAGGAGCAAACTGTCTGCATACTTATAACGACCACAATAGATTATCATCAGGATCTTTGATCATGCCCTGATTACAAGCGGCTAAAATGAGCTTCCTTTGCTGTCTGGCATGGCTCTCCCTTACAGATAGGGTGAGACACTCAACCCTTTGGAAAGGGGTTTTGCCTGTCCACATTGAGAGGAGCCATATTCGGTGGTTCAGGCATCTCGTTCGACTGCTTCCAGAACATCTCCCTGCTGTGGTGTTTCAGGCACATCCAGCCAGAAAGAGACCCCAGGATCGATCCACAAGAACATGCATGAGAGTTTATGTCTCATGGCTCGTCTGATACTCCTTGGTGTTCTCTTGGAAGAGCTGAAGGAAATGGCTGGGGAGAAGGACATCTGGACCTCATTGCTTCGGCTGCTGCCCCTGTGAACTGACCCCAGATTCAGGGAGGAAGATGATGATAACACTGGGTGAAATTTGCATTGACATGACAAACATGTTTCCTGAAGAAATTATTTGAAATTCAAAGGAAGAGTATCAAGCCTTATGCTAATAATGACTCCATCAGTCTTACTCATCAAAGTTCTCTTTTGAAATTAAGAACCACAGTGGAGATGCCAGGGATTGAACCCGGGACCTCATACATGCAAAGCATGCGCTCTACCACTGAGCTACATCCCCACCTAAAGTAAAACTAGGGACATGGAAATGTTGTCTAATCAACATGTCATTTTCCTTTGGAAATCTGAGAGATTGGTTCAAAGTTTTTCTCATAATCACTTCAAAAGTATTTTTTGATGGTGTAGTTTTCCACATTTAAATGGCATACCGGAGACAGTGGGGATTGGACCTCGGGCCTTTTCCATGCAGTAAGTCCTGTCGTCAGTGTGACAGATTTGTCTTTGTAGTAAATGAATAGAGATAGAGAAATTTGCATTGAGAGTGTGATGTTGATATATCATTCTCTGAAATACAAAAGAATGTCAGCCACAACACAGTGAGGGGATGGAGCTCACTGGTAGAATATAAGCTTTGCATGTTGAGGTCTTGGGTCCAAACCCTGGCATCTCAATAGTGGACTATTTTCACATATGCATTATAATGTTTAAATTCTACTTATTTCTACAATTATGATTTCATAATTGTATATAACAAAATGTAATGAACAGAAAATTAAATTCTGAAATAGAAAGAATACAATTGTGCTGTTTTTCATCCAGAAAAAAAAAAGTCACATTGTTTCATGACTGTGTCAGTTCCCTGTGAGTGTGCCTGATGTCAGTGAAATAGTGAAACTTTTTTTGGGTGTCAGTGGTCTTTCTTTTTTGTTTGTATTTTAAACAACATTTTTATTTAATCAATAATCAGACATACACAAATCTCAAGATGTAACATACGTATACAGACATGAAAAGTATTTTATTTTTTAAAAATAAGAAAATTAAATTTTAAATATTATACCTTGACACAAAGATGTACAACATAAAACAGTTGTGCATTCATAAAAATATTTAACTCTTTACAAATTTCTATTTTTTTGGATTTCCTGACTGTTCTTTGATCAATATAATGTTTTATAATAGTGTTCTATTCCTTTATGTAATTGTTGTATGCAAATGACCTTTCATTTTATATTTTCTGTGTGTGGGTTTTTTTTTTAAATATTTAACTAATTGCTCGGCAGTGGAAGCCGAGTGTAATAGTGCACTGGATCGCAAACCAAAGGTTATGGGTTTGAGTCCTACTCTCCACAATGTTGTCATTGTGCCCCCAGTGCCACAATCTGGGTGATCAAAGGCTGGCCATGCCTTGCACTGTCCATGGTGTGAGGGATGGAAAGGAACCATTCCTGACTTTTGATTTCATGTTTCCAACCAGCAATGGCCTGGTGTGCGGTCCAGGGTGTTCTCTACCCTTGTCTGGAGTTTGATGGGATGAGCACCAGCCTCCCCATGACCCTAATTAGAATTAAGTGATTAACGAAAATGGACAGAGCTAAATGCTAATATAAATAAATGTAGTTTGATTTTGTTGCTTTCGATGAGATGCTAAAAAGATTTTGATGTTGTGATAAATACTGTACTCTGAGATGCAAAATTCTGAGAGGAGAAACCAAAACAAAGGATTCCAAACAAAACAGACAAAACATACACTCGCACAGTCCATAATCTCTATTTTTTAAACACTTGGTAAAGATAAACTTTCTGTGATGTGAAGCCAGATTCTCAGATTGAACCCACGACCTCATGCATGCAAAGCACACAGTCTCCCACAAAGCTTCGTCCCCACTTTCCAGATTGACTGGAAAAATATTTATTGTCAATGTTGATGAAAACATGTCATTGGTTGAAGTATTTCTATTCAATTAAAACTTGATTTGATTTAAATTTTATCAACAAAAAACAATCCTTGGTTGAGAAATCCAGAGCGAGGATCTCTGTTGAGGTAATGGAGATGCCAGGGATTGAACCCGGGACCTCATACATGCAAAGCATGCTCTCTACCACTGAGCTAGATCCCCAACAAGATGCAGCCACTGGAGCATGTCAATGTTGCTAAAAACATGATATGATACATGATACAATGTTGATGAAAACATGTCTTTCAGGTTTCATGCTGAGAAAGAGCACCACAGATGCAATGTTTGCTTTGAGGATGTTAATAGAGAAGTACAGAGAAGGTCAGAGGGAACTACATTGTGCCTTTGTGGATCTGGAAAAAGCATATGACAGGGTGCCAAGAGAAGAACTGTGGTATTGCATGAGGAAGTCTGGAGTGGCAGAGAAGTATGTTAGAGTGGTGCAGGACATGTATAAGAGATGTAAGACAGTGGTGAGGTGTGCTGTCGGTGTGACCGACGAATTCAAGGTGGAGGTGAGACTGCATCAAGGGTCAGCTCTGAGCCCCTATTCTTTGCTATGGTGATGGACAGGCTGACAGACGAGGTGAGACAAGAATCTCCATGGACTATGATGTTTGCAGATGACATTGTGATCTGTAGTGAGAGCAGAGAACAAGTGCAGGAAAATCTAGAGAGGTGGAGGTATGCCCTGGAAAGGAGAGGAATGAAGGTTCTCATCAGAAAATCAGAATACATGTGTGTGAATGACAAGGACCTAGGAGGAACAGTGATGTTACAGGGAGCAGAGATAACGAACGTGGAGGATTTTAAGTACTTAGGCTCAACAATCCAGAGCAATGGAGAGTGTGGAAAAGAGGTGAAGAAGCGTGTGCAGGCAGGCTGGAATGGTTGGAGAAAAGTGTCCGGTGTGATGTGCGATAGGAGAGTGTCAGCAAGAATGAAGGGAAAAGTGTACAAGATGGTGGTGAGGCCAGCGATGTTGTATGTCTTAGAAACAGTGGCGCTGAGGAAAAGGCAGGAGGCAGAGCTGGAGGTCGCGGAGATGAAAATGTTGAGGTTCTCTCTGGGAGTAACGAGGATAGATAGGATCAGAAATGAGTATATCAGAGGGACAGCCCATGTCAGATGTTTTGGAGACAAAGTCAGAGAGGCGAGATTGAGATGGTTTGGACATGTACAGAGGAAGGATGCTGAGGTTGGAACTACCAGGCAGAAGGCCGAGAGGAAGACCAAAGAAGAGATTTATGGATGTGGTGAAGGAAGACATGAAGGTCGTTGGAGTCAGTAAAGAAGATACAGAGGGCAGGGTGAGATGGAGGCGGATGATTTGCTGTGGCGACCCCTGAAGGGAGCAGCCGAAAGTAAAAGAAGAAGTTGATGAAAACATGTCATTGATTAAACTATTTCCATTGAATTTAAACTTGATTTGATTTAAATTTTATGAATCAAACACATTGTGCTTGATTGAGAAATCCAGAGCTAGAATTTCTAAAGAGGTAATGGAGATGCCAGGGATTGAACCCAGGACCTCATACATGCAAAACATGCACTCTACCACTGAGCTACTTCCCCAACGAGGTGCAGTCACTAGAGCATGTCAGTGTTGCTAAAAACATGATATTACAGTCAACGCAGGATTTCAAGTTTCAACTCTGTTTAATTGATACGTTATTGACAAAATACTTCCTGCAGAAATCTGAAGCTGGTGGCAATTCCTTCTCTGAGCAAACTTGGAAAGTATTTTGTCAAGAACGGATCTGAAGTATGACAGAAAGGTAATTTCCTCAGATGACATTTTTCAGTATTGTTTGATGATGTAATCTTTTAGAAATAAGTGCCACAGTGGAGATGCCAGGGCTGAAACCCAGGAAATGCATACATGCAAAGCATGCACTCTCCGACCGAACGACATCCCCTCCTGCTTTAAAGAAAGGAACATGTAAATGTTGAGTGATATATCGCATGAATTTAAATATTTCAATCAACATTTAAACTTGGTCTCATTTACATTTTGTCGACATGACATGTTTCCTCTGCCAAATAAAATTCCTTCTGCCAAATAAAATATGCGAGTCACTCCAAAAAATGTCACACCGGATCGGTCGAGGCCCGGGTTAACAACGACCGCTATCAGTGCTGTTAACCAACAGGGTGCTGGTGGAAATTGGACTACTGTTGGTCAAAGACGTCGAAGAAGGAGAGGCGGGAGGCATGTCCGTTGGCAGAGAGAGAAGAAGAAGGGCATGAGCCAAGGACTGAAAGTGGGGACTTTGAATGTTGGAACTATGGCAGGAAAAAATAGAGAGCTGGCTGACATGATGCAGAGGAGGAAGGTGGACATATTGTGTGTTCAGGAGACCAGGTGGGAAGGTTGCAAAGCTAAAAGCTTCAGAGCAGGGTTTAAGCTGTTTCTTCATGGTGTGGATGGGAAGAGAAATGGAGTAGGTGTCATCTTGAAGGAGGAGTTTGTCAGGAATGTTCTAGAAGTGAAGAGAATGTCAGACAGAGTGATGAGTCTCAAGTTAGAAATTGAAGGCGTGATGGTCAATGTTGTTAGTGCTTATGCCCCACAAGAAGGATGTGAGCAAGAAGAGGAGAGATTCTGGAGTGAGTTAGATGAAGTGATGCAGAGTACCCCCAGAGGTGAAAGAGTGGTCATTGGTGCAGACTTCAATGGACATGTTGGTGCAGGAAACAGAGGGGACGAGGAACTGATGGGCAGGTTTGGTATCCAGGACAGGAACACAGAAGGACAGAAGGACAGATGTTGGTAGATTTTGCAAAAAGGATGGAAATGGCTGTGGTAAATACTTTCTTCCAGAAGAGACAAGAGCATAGGGTGACTTATAAAAGCGGAGGTAGGAGCACACAAGTAGACGACATCTTGTGCAGGCGATGTAATTTGAAGGAAGTCAGTGACTGCAAAGTCGTAGCAGGAGAGAGTGTTGCCAAACAGCATAGGATGGTGGTGTGCAGGATGACACTGATGGTGAGGAAGGTGAAGAAAGCAAAGGCAGAGCAGAAGACAAAGTGGTGGAAGCTGAAAAAGATAGTGTTGTGTTGTCTTCAAGGAGGAGTTGAAACAGGCTTTGGGTGGCCAGGAAGTGCTTCCAAATGACTGGACAACCACAGCAAATGTGATCAGGGACACAGGTAGGAGAGTACTTGGTGTGTCATCTGGAAGGAGAGTAGATAAGGAGACTTGGTGGTGGACTGAGGAAGTGCAGGAATGTGTACAAAGGAAGAGGTGAGCAAAGAAGAAGTGGGACATTGAGAGGACCAAAGAGAGTAAACAGGAATACAGGGAGACACAGCGTAAGGCGAAGGTAGCGGTGTCAAAGGCCAAACAGAGGGCGTATGATGACTTGTATGCTCGGTTGGAAAGTAACGAGGGAGAAAATGATTAATACAGGTTGGCACAGCAGAGAAATAGAGATGGGAAGGACGTGCAGCAATTTAGAGTGATTAAGGACAGAGAAATAAATGTATTGACTGATGACAGAAGTGTGCTGGGAAGATGGAAAGAGTACTTTGAAGAGCTGATGAATAAGCTAAATGAGAGAGAAAAAAGAGGAGAAGAGGTGACAGTTGAGGACCAGGTTAGTAAGGGTGAAGTGAGGAGGGAATTAAAGAGGTTGAAGAATGGAAAGGCAGTTGGCCCTGATGACATACCAGTGGAGGTATGGAAGTGTGTAGGAGAGGGAGCAGTGGATTTCCTGACAAGAACATTCAACAAGGTCTTCGAGAGTGAGAGGATGCCAGAAGAATGGAAAAGAAGTGTGATGCTGGCCATTTTTAAGAACAAGGGAGACGTGCGGAGTTGTGGCAACTACAGAGAGATAAAGTTGATGAGCCATACGATAAGACACAGGTACAGCTTTATTAATCTCACAATGGAGAAATTCACTGTTACAGGCTCTTGAGGTACCATCAGTAGGGGCGCAAAAATAGATACATATACAAACATACACACAGACATATATATTATATAAGTAAATAAATAAATAGATACATAAATAGTATAAATGTATAAAGATAAAGTTATAAAGTATAAATAGTATAAAGTATAAAGATTAAGTTATGGGAAAGAACAGTGGAAGCTAGACTAAGGGCAGAGGAAAGCATTTGTGAACAACAGTTTGGTGTCATGCCAAGAAAGAGAAGCACAGATGCAATGTTTGCCTTGAGGATGTTAATAGAAAAGTACAGAGAAGGTCAGACGGAGCTGCATTGTGCCTTTGTGGATCTGGAGAAAGCATATGACAGGGTGCCGAGAGAGGAACTGTGGTATTGCGTGAGCAAGTCTGGAGTGGCAGAGAAGTATGTTAGAGTGGTGCAGGACATGTAGAAGAGATGTAAGACAGTGGTGAGGTGAGTTGTCGGTGTGACAGAAGAGTTCAAAGTGGAGGTGGGACTGCCTCAAGGGTCAGCTCTGAGCCCCTTCTTATTTGCTATGGTGATGGACAGGCTGACAGATGAGGTTAGGCAAGAATCTCCATGATGTTTGCAGATGACATTGTGACCTGTAGTGAGAGCAGAGAACAAGTGCAGGAAAATCTAGAGAGGTGGAAGTATGCCCTGGAAAGGAGGGGAATGAAGGTTAGCCTCAGTAAAACAGAATACATGTGTGTGTGAATGACAAGGACCCAGGAACAACGGTGAGATTACAGGGAGAAGAGATAATCCAGAGCAATGGAGAGTGTGGAAAAGAGGTGAAGCGTGTGCAGGCAGGTTGGAATGGTTGGAGAAAAGTGTCCGGAGTGATGTGTGACAGGAGGGTATCGGCAAGAATGAAAGGAAAAGTGTACAAGATGGTGGTAAGGCCAGCGATGTTTTATGGTTTAGAAACAGTGGCCCTGGGGAAAAGACAGGAGGCAGAGCTGGAGGTAGCAGAGATGAAAATGTTGAGGTTCTCTTTGGGAGTAATGAGGATGGATAGGATCAGGAATGAGCACATCAGAGGGACAGCACATGTAAGACGTTTTGGAGACAAAGTCAGAGAGGCTAGATTGAGATGGTTTGGACATGTACAGAGGAGGGATGGTGAGTATATTGGTAGTAGGATGCTGAGGTTGGAACTACCAGGCAGAAGGCCTAGAGGAAGACCAAAGAGACGATTTATAAATGTGGTGACGGAGGACATGAAGGTAGTTGGTGTAAGAGAACAACAGGGTGAAATGGAGGCAGATGATTCGCGGTGGCGACCCCTGAAGGGAACAGCCGAAAGGAAAAGAAGAAGAAGAAGACATGTTTCCTCTGGAAGTGATCTGAAATCTGCTTGAAGGGTTAAAAGGTTTTACGAATAATGACTTTAAGAGTCTTCTCCGAAAATACAATCTTTCAAAGTTAAAGGCTACAACAGAGACGTAGGCGAACTGCAGCGAGTCAAGGATGGGGCTCACCACAAAGCGGAGGTGGTCAAGGAGGAGCCGGTCCATGTTCTTCATGTGGCAGGAGGTCAGGGCGACAAGGCTGTAGTGAGTCGGTTCCTTGGCCTGCGCTGCTTTAGGAACCGGGACCACACAGGAGGTCTTCCACAGGACAGGGACCTTCTCCAGGCTGAGGCTCTGGTTGTTGAGGTGGCAGAGGACCTCACAGAGCTTATCCGCACAGGTCCTAGCCTGGGACTGATGCCATCTGGTCCTGAAGACTTCCTCTGGTTCAATCGCCTCAACTGTCTCCTCACCTGCTCTGACTTGAGGGAGAGGGGGAGTAAAGGGGGGCTGAGGTGGGCTGCAGAGGGAGGGGGATGTGTCTATGGGGGTGCTGTAGCAGGTGAAGTTGGCTTGGGGAGGGGGGGACAGGGAGAGGGAAACAGGAAGGGGGCATAGGGGGAGTAACAGTTTAATTTGTCTGCCCATCACTGGTCACCATCAGCTGTCCCTCTGACACTCTGCCCAAATCCAGACATAGTCTTTCATCCTCTCCAGACATCCCGCACGTTGTTCTGGGCCAGCGCCCCTCCATCTTCTTCCCATAATCCTTCTTGGCCCTCCTGATCCTCGACTGGAGCTCACGCTGAACCTTCTTCTGCTCCTCTCTACCCCCCCGAGATGAAAGCCATCTTCTTCTGGTTCAGGAGGACTTTAAGTTCAGGGGTGACCCACGGGTGGTTGTTGGAGAAGCACCGTACCCTCCGTGTTGGCACAGTGCTGTCCATGCAAAAGTTTATGTAGTCCTTGAGATCGCGAACTGATTGACAAAGATTATTTGCCAGAATTTCTTGGTAGCCTGCAGAATTCATGGTTCCATCAATAGTGACAACTCACCCAGTTCCTGAAGCAGCAAAGCAGGTGCAGATCATCACACTTCCACCACCATGTTGGCACAATGTTCTTTTTATCAAATGTGTTGTTCCTTTTGCACCGGATGTAACGGGATACATTTCTCCCAAAATGTTCAACTTTAGTTTCATCAGTCCAGAGGACATTTTCCCAAAAGCTTTGGGAATGATCAAGATAATTTCTGGCAAACTTCAGTCGCCAGTGCGCACGCCACTTCTAAATTGACCATGCTGCAGGTTCTTGGTGACTATGAGACCATTTGTTTAATTTGTATTTTGGTTGAGCTTTAAGCTGTGAGTATGATTTTGCATTATCTTGTTTATATTATTAAATTGTACATAGTTGATGTTGTGGTCTGTCGTGCTTTACTGGTTTCACGGGGCAATTTACTTCTGAATTCCAAACGTAACATTATCGAGATGTTTATAAAATGTTGTGAACAAATTTTTTTGAAAAGTTGTACTGAAACTGAAAACTTAGTGATTGTGATCTCAAAAAGAAAGTATTTTTTCTTGAAAACCTTCTTCTTTTCTGACAGCAAGGGGAGTGTTGCATGAATTTTCTTTCTTCTTTATTCTGACTGGGCACAATTCCACTCTGTTTGCGTACAAAATTACACTCGTGGACCTCTGGGTCCACCTCCCTGTTTGTGAATAGAGTAGGCATGACCTAGTTTGAGTAATGCTCGACACGTGGGGAAATTACAGGATGCTCTCTAAAGGCAGAGGTGACCGAGAGAAGGGAACAATGAGGGACCACGCCCTTCCGGTCATGCCTGTTGTTCATAAAGCGGTGCAATTTTTAAACCCGATGGTATCTTATCTGCATGAGGCAACAATTTCTCATCACTTTCTTCAGAAATTTCAGAAATGTATCTGAAGAGGAAAAACTCTTTATTGCTGGACTCATTTAGGAGATTCTTATTCTCAGAATTCTCTGGAAGAGGCATTTTTCCAAATATGGCACTTTTTCAAAGGATCTGAGACCTACTCTGAGAACTGCGATGTAACCGCATATCTCAGGGAAAAATCACTGGAACTGTTCACAGATTGTCTCTGATAAAGGACTCTTCATGACAGTTCCGGTATCAAACAAATCAGGTCAGATTACATTTCGGGTAACGATAGAATGCTGTGTGATTGTGTTGATTCGGTCACACGTGTTTGTTTAAAACAAACAAAAAACCCCAAAACACTGATATCTTTACTTCCTCAGACATCTCAGCCAGTGTTGTGAAATCTAATATTTTGTCTCTGTTACGTAGACCGTGATACAGTGTGTGAGGCCATCGGTGTCATTTATAAATCGGTGTCCTCACCAAAGGAGTCAATCGCTGTTCACGATTGTTTGACTTCGTATTATTTTTATTATTAAGTATAGTAACTTGGAGTACATTTAATAATCGACGAGGATACTGTCTACATACTTATAACGACCACAATAGATTATCATAAGGATCTTTGATGATGCCCTGATTACAAGTGACTAAAATGAGCTTCCTTTGTTGGCTGGCATGGCTCTTCCTTAGAGATACTCTCAGCCCTTCGGAAAGATCTTGCCTGTCCACATTGAGAGGAGCCATATAAGGTGGTTCAGGCATCTCGTTCGACTGCTTCCAGAACATCTCCCTGCTGTGGTGTTTCAGGCACATCCAGCCAGAAAGAGACCCCAGGATCGATCCACAAGAACATGGAGGGATTATGTCTCATGGCTGGTCTGAGAACGCCTTGGTGTTCTCTTGGAAGAGCTGAAGGAAATGGCTGGGGAGAGGGACATCTGGACCTCATTGCTTTGGCTGCTGCCCCTGTGAACTGACCCCAGATTCAGGGAGGAAGATGATAACACTGGGTGAAATTTGCATTGTCCTGACATGACAAACATGTTTCCTTAAGAAATTATTTGAAATTCAAAGGAAGAGTATAAGCCTTATGCTAATAATGACTCCATCAGTCTTACTCATCAAAGTTCTCTTTTTTAAA
The DNA here is from genome assembly GCA_024760905.1 of Plotosus lineatus. Taxonomy (NCBI): domain Eukaryota; kingdom Metazoa; phylum Chordata; class Actinopteri; order Siluriformes; family Plotosidae; genus Plotosus; species Plotosus lineatus. The sequence continues at coordinate 21,688,601 of CM045733.1, forward strand.
TTAAGAACCACAGTGGAGATGCCAGGGATTGAACCCGGGACCTCATACATGCAAAGCATGCGCTCTACCACTGAGCTACATCCCCACCTAAATAAAAACTAGGGACATGTAAATGTTGATTAATACAATGCATTAATTTAACATTTTTAATTCAAAGATAAACTCTGTTTAAATTAAATTTAATCAACATGTCATTCTCCTTTGGAAATCTGAGAGATGGGTTAAAAGTTTTTCTTCATAATCACTTCAGAAGTATTTTTTGATGGTGTAGATTTCCACATTTAAATTGCATACCGGAGACAGTAGGGATTGGACCTCGGGACTTTTCCATGCAGTAAGTCCTGTCGTCAGTGAGACAGATTTGTCTGTGGAGTAAATGAATAGAATAGAATTAATGTGTGGGGTCTTTGGTCCAAGCCCTGGCTTCTCAATAGTGGAATATTTTCAAATATGCATTATAATGTTTAAATTATACATATTTTGAGAATAATGATTGTATTTTATTTTATAATTGTATATAATATAAAATGTAATGAACAGAAAATGAAATTCTGAAATCGAAAGAATGAAATTGTGTTGTTTTTCATCCAGCTGAAACGGAGAACAATTGCAGAGAAAAAAAAGTCACATTGCATCATGACTGTGTCAGTTCCCTGTGAGTGTGCCTGATGTAAGTGAAATAGTGAAACTTTTTTTGGGCTTCAGTGGTCTTTCTTTTTTGTTTGAATTTTAAACAACTCCTCTTCTTTTCCTTTCGGCTGTTCCCTTCAGGGGTCGCCACAGCAAATGATCTGCCTCCATCTCTCCCTATCCTCTGCATCTTCTTCTCTTACTCCAACGACCTTCATGTCCGCCTTCACCACATCCATAAATCTTCTCTCAATAATCAGACATACACAAATCACAAGATGTAACATACGTATCCAGACATGAAAAGTATTTTATTTTTTAAAAATAAGAAAATTAAATTTGAAATATTATACCTTGACACAAAGATGTATAACATAAAACAATTATGCATTCATAAAAATATTTAACTCTTTACAAATTTCTATTTTTTTGGATTTCCTGACTGTTCTTTGATCCATAACGTTTTATAATAGTGTTCTATTCCTTTATTTAATTGTTGTATGCAAATGACCTTTCATTTTCTATTTTCTGTGTGTGTGTGGTTTTTTTAAAAAATATTTAACTAATTGCTCGGCAGTGGAAGCCGAGTGTAATAGTGCACTGGATCGCAAATCCAAAGGTTATGGGTTTGAGTCCGACTCTCCACAATGTTGTCATTGTGCCCCCAATGCCACTATCTGGGTGATCAAAGGCTGGCCATGCCTTGCACTGTCCATGGTGTGAGGAATGTAAAGGAACCATTCCTGACTTTTGATTTTGTTTTTCTGCCCACCAATAGCCTGGTATGCTGTTCCGGGTGTACTCTGCCCTTGTCTGGAGTTTGCTGGGATGAGCACCAGCCTCCCCATGACCCTAATTAGAATTAAGTGGTTACAGAAAATAGACAGAGCTAATTGCTAACATAAATAACTGTAGTTTGATTTTGTTGCTATTCTGTGAGATGCTAAACAGATTTTGATGTTGTGATAAATACTGTACTCTGAGATGCAAAATTCTGAGAGGATAAACAAAAACAAAGGACTCCAAACAAAATACAGACAAAACATGCACTAGCACAGTCCATAATCTCTATTTTTTAAACACTCGGTAAAGATAAACTTTCTGTGATATTCAGCCAGATTCTCAGATTGAACCCAGGACCTCATGCGTGCAAAGCACACAGTCTACCACAAGGCTTCGTCCCCACCTTCCAGATTGACTGGAACAATATTTATTGTCAAAGTTGATGAAAACATGTCATTGATTGAAGTATTTCCATTGAATTAAAATTTGGTTTATTTTTTCAACAAAACACAATGTGCTTGATTGAGAAATCCAGAGCTCGGATCTCTGTTGAGGTAATGGAGATGCCAGGGATTGAACCCGGGACCTCATACATGCGAAGCATGCGCTCTACCACTGAGCTACATCCCCAACAAGATGCAGTCACTGGAGCATGTCAATGTTGCTAAAAACATGATATTAACGTCAGAGCAGTATTTCAAGTTTCAACTCTTTTTAATTGATACATTATTGACAATATACTTCCTGCAGAAATCTGAAGCTGGTGGCAATTCCTTCTTTGAGCAACTTGGAAAGTATTTTGTCAAGAACGGATCTGAAGTATGACGGAAAGGTAATTTCCTCAGATGACATTTTTTCAGTATTGTTTGATGATGTAATCTTTTAGAAATAAGTGCCACAGTGGAGATGCCGGTGCTGAAACCAACTCCCCCAGCGAGCTACATCCCCTCCTGCTTTAAAGAAAGGAACATGTAAATGATGATTGATGTATTGCAAGAATTTAAATATTTCAATAAACATTTAAACTTTGTCTCATTTAAATTTTTTGGACATGACATGTTTCCTCTGGAAGTGATCTGAAATCTGCTTGAAGGGTGAAAAGTTTTTACGAATAAAGACTTTAAGAGTCTTCTCCGATAATACAATCTTTCAAAGTTAAAGGCCACAACAGAGACGAATGCAAACTGCAGTGGGTCAAGAATGGGGCTCACCACAAAACGGAGGAGGTCAAGGAGGAGCCTCTTCATGGTCTTCATGAGGCGGGAGGTCAGGGCGACAAGTTTGTAGTGAGTCGGTTCCTTGGCTTGTGCTGTTTTAGGAACCGGGACCACACAGGAGGTCTTCCACAGGACAGGGACCTTCTGGAGCTTGAGGCTCAGGTTGTTGAGGTGGCAGAGGACCTCACAGTGCTGATCCGCACAGGTCCTAGGCTGGGACTGATGCCATCTGGTCCTGAAGACTTCCTCTGGTTCAGTCTGGTTCAGTTCAACTGTCTCCTCACCTGGTCCGACTTGAGGGAGAGGGGGAGTGTGTGTGCGTGTGTGTGTGGGGGGGGAGGGGCTGCAGAGGGAGGGATGTGTCTGTGGGGCTGCTGCAGTCAGGTGAAGTTGGCCTGGGGAGGGGGGAGGTGTCCGCTGGGCTGGAGACCTGTGAAGAGGGGGGGAACAGAGAGGGGGACAATCAAACCTGTTGAAGTAACAGTTTAATTTGTCCGTCCATCACTGGTCACCATCAACTGTCCCTCTGACACTCTGCCCAAATCCAGACAGAGTCTTTAGTCCTCTCCAGACGTCCCGCACGTTTTTCTGGGCCAACTTCTCCTCCATCTTCTTCCCATAATCCTTCTTGGCCCACCTGATCCTCTACTGGAGCTCACGCTGATCCTTCTTCTGCTCCTCTCTATCCCTCGAGATGAAAGCCCTCTTCTTCTGGTTCAGGAGGACTATAAGCTTCGGGGTGACCCACAGGTGGTTGTTAGAGAAGCACCGTACTTTCCGTGTTGGCACAGTGCTGTCCATGCAAAAGTTCATGTAGTCCGTGATACAGTGTGTGAGGCCATCGATGTCATCTCCAAAGGAGTCACAGAACATGTTCCAGTCTGTGGTCTGGCAACAGTCCCTCAGTCTCTCATTGATCTCCTCAGTTCACATTTTCACAGAAATTTTCTGTGCAAGTTCCTTTCGCGCCCTGATTGTTATTGAGGGAGCAGGTAGAGGAGGTTTTGATCTGAGCGTCCTAGTGGGGGGATGGGGGTGGAGGTGTAAGCATCCTTCATATGAGCATACAGCAAGTCCAGCGTCTTATTGTCTCTCGTGGTACACTGCACGTACTGCCTGAACGTCGGGAGAGAGGCGGAGAGAGAATCACAATTGAAGTCCCCGCTGATCAGATTCATTGTGCGGGGGTGACGAGTCTGCTTCTGACTGAAAGCGTGGAATATACACGCAAAACACAATCACGTGTGAAAACTCCCTCGGTAGATAATATGGCCGTGCGCTCACCGCGAGAAGTTTCTTGTCCCGCGTGCACATATTTTCCTTCACGGGCACATTGGCCGGGTGGCATCACCATTCATTTCCATAAACCGCCAAGCCCCCTCCTTTCTTCTTTCCGCTCTCCGGCACACCCCGGTTTGCGCGCACATGTTCATTCAGCCACGTCTCCAAAAAACACATGAGGCTGCAGTCCCGGTACTCCCTGTGCTGTGGAGTCATCGCCGCCAGCTCCTTGATCTTGTTAACAATCGCGCAGACATTTCCCATGATGACAGAGAGAACATATGTCCTCTGTGTCTTTCGTCCCCCTCTGCAACCTCTCCTTTACCTCCGTACGTCCACGGGAACAACAGGCTTCTCCGCATGAAGGAAAGATGGGCCACGCAGGCCGAGGAGGGTCACATGTGTGGAAGACCTGCATTTTTCAGAGCCGCCGGTGGATGAGTTTCCTGACGCCAATCCAAAAAGTGAAAATAAAAGTGCAAAAGAAAACAAAAACGTCGCAAAAGTGGGCTTTCCAAATGCAGAATTGCACAAGGGTTCACCCATTTTGAAAAGAGAAAAAGAAACATGCCTATATACAATAGAAAAGAGAAAAAGTGGGAAAACAAGATGAAGAGCTCCTGTAACTGGCTGCAGGTCACCCAGTGCCATTTTTGTCAATTTACAAAAATTACTCTAAATTTACTCGCAATACATTTTTATCGATTGTCATGATTTACCAGGTTCAGTTTGAGTTTATGAAATATGATTGAGCAAAAAGATGAACATTGCACAGGCATTCCGGTTGTCCGATGACACCTCTTTCATGAGCTTAATGGTCTTTCAAGGCGATGTGTGGGTCGTGTTGCCGAGCAGTCTCAGGCACTGGATTTTGACTTTAGTATCTGTGGAGCTGTCCTTTCAAATCACACGAAACCAGCTTTCCCTTTCCTTTTCATGTCCAGAAACGTTTGTGAGTCTTGCCACACAAACATCCAATTAATAAGAAGAGCTTTGCCCTTCCCCACCCATCGTAGTTTTAGTGAACAAACCTCAGTGTGCTCCACTTCTTTCTCCACTCCAGGAAGACAATTCACATGTAAAAACTATAGTGTTGTGCAAATGGTTTTCCCCTGACAAATATCTGACTTTTTTTGCACGTTGGTCACTGTCCCCCATTTCAGATCAAGCAAACCGCAATATTATAAAAAGATAAAATACAAGTAAACACAGAATGCAGTTTTCATATCCAATTGCATTTATTGGGATGGGGGGGCATCTGAACCTACAGGGGCTCGTGTGAATCAGTAATTTCCTTCTCAATGTACTCGCTGGTTAAACCCCCTTTTGCAGCAATAACTGCAGTCACACGTTTGCGATAAGAAGCGATGGCCCACTCGTCTCTGCAGAATTGTTTACGATCAACCAGATTGGATGGGTTTCAGGCATGAACAGCCTTTTTAAAGTCATGCCACAGAATTTCAATAGGGTTCAGGTCGAGACTTTGACTAAGCCGCTCCAAAATTATCATTTTGTTCTTTTTTAGCCGTTCAGAAGTGGACTTGCTGGTGTGCTTTGGATCATTGTCTTCCTGCAGAACCCAGGAGCACTTTAGCTTGAGATCTCAAACTGATTGACAAACATTATTTGCCAGAATTTCTTGGTAGCGAGCAGAATTCATGGTTTCATCAATAGTGACAAGTCACCCAGTTCGTGTTGGCACAATATTCTTTTTATCAAATGTGTTGTTCCTTTTGAACCGGATGTAACGGGATACATTTCTCCCAAAATGTTCAACTTTAGTTTCATCAGTCCAGAGGACATTTTCCCAAAAGCTTTGGGAATGATCAAGATAATTTCTGGCAAACTTCAGTCGCCTGTGCACACACCGCTTCTAAATTGACCATGCTGCTTGGTGACGATGGGACCATTTGTTTAATTTGAATTTTGTTTGAGCTTTAAGCTGTGAGTATTATTTTGCATTGCCTTGTTTATATTATTAAATTGTATATAGTTGATGTCGTGGTCTGTCGTGCTTTACTGGTTTCACGGGGCAATTTACTTCTTAATTCCAAATGTAAAATTATCGAGATGTTTATAAAATGTTGTGAAGAAAATATTTTGAAAAGTTGTACTTAAACTGAAAACTTAGTGATTGTGATCTCAAAAAGAAAGTATTTTCTCTTGAAAACCTTCTTCTTTCCTGACAGCAAGGGGAGTGTTACATGGATTTGCTTTATTCTTTATTCTGACTGGGCACAATTCCACTCTGTTTGCGTACAAAATTGCACTCATGGACCTCTGGGTCGACCTCCCTGTTTGTGAATAGAGTAGGCATGACCTAGTTTGAGTAATGGTAGACATGTGGGGAAATTTCAGGACGCTATATAAGGGCAGAGGTGGCCGAGAGAAAGGAACACTGAGGGACCACTCCCTTCCGGTCATGCCTGTTGTTCATAAAGCGGTGCAATTTTTAAACCCAATGGCGTCTTATCTGCATGAGGCAACAATTTTTCATCACTTTCTTCGGGAATTTCAGAAAGGTATCTGAAGAGGAAAAACTCTTTATTGCTGGACTCAGTTAGGAGATTCTCATTCTCAGCATTCTCTGGAAGAGGCGTTTTTCCAAATATGGCACTTTTTCAAAGGATCTGAGACCTACTCTGAGAACTGCGATGTAACCGCATATCTCAGGGAAAAATCACTGGAACTGTTCACAGATTACATCTGATAAAGGATTCTTCATGACAGTTCCGGTATCAAGGAATCAGGTCAGATTACATTTAGGGTAACTCTAGAATGCTGTGTGATTGTGTTGATTCAGTCACACGTGTTTTTTTTTTAAATACAAAAAACAAAACACTGATATCTTTACTTCCTCAGACATCTCAGCCAGTGTTGTGAAATCGAATATTTTGTCTCTGTTACGTCATCCTAACGCTGTTCACGTTTGACTTCGGATTATTTTTATTATTAAGTATAGTAACAACTTGCAGTACATTAATAATCAAAGGAGCAAACTGTCTGCATACTTATAACGACCACAATAGATTATCATAAGGATCTTTGATCATGCCCTGATTACAAGCGGCTAAAATGAGCTTCCTTTGCTGGCTGGCATGGCTCTCCTTTAGAGATAGGGTGAGACACTTTGTCCTTTGGAAGGATCTTGCCTGTCCACATTGAGAGGAGCCATATTCGGTGGTTCAGGCATCTCGTTCGACTGCTTCCAGAACATCTCCCTGCTGTGGTGTTTCAGGCACATCCAGCCAGAAAGAGACCCCAGGATCGATCCACAAGAACATGGAAGGATTATGTCTCATGGCTGGTCTGAGAACGCCTTGGTGTTCTCTTGGAAGAGCTGAAGGAAATGGCTTGGGAGAGGGACATCTGGACCTCATTGCTTCGGCTGCTGCCCCTGTGAACTGACCCCAGATTCAGGGAGGAAGATGATGATAACACTGGGTGAAATTTGCATTGTCCTGACATGACAAACATGTTTTCTTCAGAAATTATTTGAAATCCGAAGCAAGAGTAGAAGCCTTATGCTAATAATGACTCCATCAGTCTTACTCATCAAAGTTCTCTTTTGAAATTAAGAACCACAGTGGAGATGCCAGGAATTGAACCCGGGACCTCATACATGCACAGCATGCGCTCTACCACTGAGCTACATCCCCACCTAAAGTAAAACTAGCGACATGGAAATGTTGTCTAATCAACATGTCATTTTCCTTTGGAAATCTGAGAGATGGGTTCAAAGTTTTTCTCATAATCACTTCAAAAGTATTTTTTGATGGTGTAGTTTTCCACATTTAAATGGCATACCGGAGACAGTGGGGATTGGACCTCGGGCCTTTTCCATGCAGTAAGTCCTGTCGTCAGTGCGACAGATTGATAAAAGTATTCTATCTATGTCATCAATGAATGGAAAAAGAGAAATTTGCATTGAGAGTGTGATGTTGATATATCATTCTCTGAAATACAAAAGAATGTCAGCCACAACACAGTGAGGGGATGGAGCTCAGTGGTAGAATGTATGCTTTGCATGTGTGAGGTCTTGGGTCCAAACCCTGGCATCTCAATAGTGGAATATTTTCAAATATGCATTATAATGTTTAAATTTTCTTATTTCAAGAATTATGATTGTATTTCATAATTGTATATAACATAAAATGTAATGAACAGAAAATGAAATTCTGAAATAGAAAAAATAAAATTGTGCTGTTTTTCATCCAGAAAAAAAAAGTCACATTGTTTCATGACTGTGTCAGTTCCCTGTGAGTGTGCCTGATGTCAGTGAAATAGTGAAACTTTTTTGGGTGTCAGTGGTCTTTCTTTTTTGTTTGTATTTAAACAACATTTTTATTGAATCAATAATCAGACATCCACAAATCTCAAGATGTAACATACGTATACAGACATGAAGAGTATTTTATTTTTTAAAAAAACATCCTTGACACAAAGATGTATATGTGTGAGCAATGTAAAAGAACCATTCTTGACTTTTGATTTCATGTTTCCGCCCAGCAATGGCCTGGTGTGCTGTCCAGGGTGTTCTCTGCCCTTGTCGAGAGTTTGCTGGGATGAGCACCAGCCTCCCCATGACCCTAATTAGAATTAAAAGGTGAAAGAAAATGAACAGAGCTAATTGCGAACATAAATAACTGTAGTTTGATTTTGTTGCTTTCTCTGAGATGCTAAACAGATTTTGATGTTGTGATAAATACTGTACTCTGAGATGCAAAATTCTGAGAGGAGAAACCAAAACAAAGGACTCCAAACAAAAGACAGACAAAACATGCACTCGCACAGTCCATAATCTCTATTTGTTAAGCACTCGGGAAAGATAAACTTTCTGTGATGTTTAGCCAGATTCTCAGATTAAACCCACGACCTCATGCATGCAAAGCACACAGTCGACCACAAAGCTTCGTCCCCACCTTCCAGATTGACTGGAACAATATTTTTTGTCAATGTTGATGAAAACATGTCAATGATTAAACTATTTCCATTGAATTAAAACTTGATTAACAAAGCACATTGTGCTTGATTGAGAAATTCAGAACTAGAATTTCTAATGAGGTATTGGAGATGCCAGGGATTGAACCCGGGACCTCATACATGCAAAGCATGCGCTCTACCACTGAGCTACATCCCCAACAAGATGCAGTCACTGGAGCATGTCAATGTTGCTAAAAACATGATATTACAGTCACAGCAGGATATCAAGTTTCAACTCTGTTGAATTGATACGTTATTGACAATATACTTCCTGCAGAAATCTGAAGCTGGTGGCAATTCCTTCTCTGAGCAACTTGGAAAGTATTTTGTCAAGAACGGATCTGAAGTATGACGGAAAGGTAATTTCCTCAGATGACATTTTTCAGTATTGTTTGATAATGTATTCTTTTAGAAATAAGTGCCACAGTGGAGTTGCCGGGGCTGAATTTTTGCGTGGACAGAATTCATGGTTCCATCAATAGTGACAACTCACCCAGTTCCTGAAGCAGCAAAGCAGGTGACCCACGGGTGGTTGTTGGAGAAGCACCGTACCCTCCGTGTTGGCACAGTGCTGTCCATGCAAAAGTTTATGTAGTCCTTGAGATCGCGAACTGATTGACAAAGATTATTTGCCAGAATTTCTTGGTCGCCTGCAGAATTCATGGTTCCATCAATAGTGACAACTCACCCAGTTCCTGAAGCAGCAAAGCAGGCGCAGATCATCACACTTCCACCACCATGTTGGCACAATGTTCTTTTTATCAAATGTGTTGTTCCTTTTGCACCGGATGTAACGGGATACATTTCTCCCAAAATGTTCAACTTTAGTTTCATCAGTCCAGAGGACATTTTCCCAAAAGCTTTGGGAATGATCAAGATCATTTCTGGCAAACTTCAGTCACCAGTGCGCACGCCGCTTCTAAATTGACCATGCTGCAGGTTCTTGGTGACTGAGCTTTAAGCTGTGAGTATTATTTTGCATTGCCTTGTTTATATTATTAAATTGCATATAGTTGATGTCGTGGTCTGTCGTGCTTTACTGGTTTCACGGGGCAATTTACTTCTTAATTCCAAACGTAACATTATCGAGATTTTTATAAAATGTTATCAACAAATTTTTTTGAAAAGTTGTACTTAAACTGAAAACTTAGTGATTGTGATCTCAAAAAGAAAGTATTTTTTCTTGAAATCCTTCTTCTTTTCTGACAGCAAGGGGAGTGTTACATGGATTTGCTTTATTCTTTATTCTGACTGGGCACAATTCCACTCTGTTTGCGTACAAAATTACATTCGTGGACCTTTGGGTCGACCTCCCTGTTTGTGAATAGAGTAGGCATGACCTAGTTTGAGTAATGCTAGACATGTGGGGAAATTACAGGAGGCTCTCTAAGGGCAGAGGTAACCTAGAGAAGGGAACAATGAGGGACCACGCCCTTCCGGTCATGCCTGTTGTTCATAAAGCGGTGCAATTTTTAAACCCGATGGTATCTTATCTGCATGAGGCAACAATTTCTCATCACTTTCTTCAGAAATTTCAGAAATGTCTCTGAAGAGGAAAGACTCTTTATTGCTGGACTCAGTTAGGAGATTCTTATTCTCAGCACCCCCTGGAAGAGGCATTTTCCAAATATGGCACTTTTGCAAAGGATCTGAGACCTACTCTGAGAACTGCGATGTAACCGCATATCTCAGGGAAAAATCACTGGAACTGTTCACAGATTATCTCTGATAAAGGATTCTTCATGACAGTTCCGGTATCAAGGAATCTGGTCAGATTACATTTCGGGTAACTATAGAACGCTGTGTGATTGTGTTGATTCGGTCACACGTGTTTGTTTAAAACAAACAAAAAACCCCAAAACACTGATATATTTACTTTCTCAGACATCTCAGCCAGTGTTGTGAAATCTAATGTTTTGTCTCTGTTACGAAGACCGTGATACAGTGTGTGAGGCCATCGATGTCATCACCAAAGGAGTCAATCGCTGTTTACGATTGTTTGACTTCGTATTATTTTTATTATTAAGTATAGTAACAACTTGCAGTACATTTAATAATCGACGAGGATACTGTCTACATACTTATAACGACCACAATAGATTATCATAAGGATCTTTGATCATGCCCTGGTTACAAGCAGCGAAAATGAGCTTCCTTTGCTGGCTGGCATGGCTCTCCTTTAGAGATAGGGTGAGACACTTTGTCCTTTGGAAGGATCTTGCCTGTCCACATTGAGAGGAGCCATATAAGGTGGTTCAGGCATCTCGTTCGACTGCTTCCAGAACATCTCCCTGCTGTGGTGTTTCAGGCACATCCAGCCAGAAAGAGACCCCAGGATCGATCCACAAGAACATGCAGGAGGGATTATGTCTCATGACTGGTCTGAGAATGCTTTGCTCTCCTCCTGGAAGAGCTGAAGGAAATGGCCGGCGAGAGGGACATCTGCACCTCATTGCTTCGGCTGCTGCCCCTGTGACCTGACCCCTGATTAAGGGAGGAAGATGATGCTAACACTGGGTTAAATTTGCATTGTCCTGACATGACAAACATGTTTCCTGAAGTTTTTGTATTTGAGTATTTGAAATCCAAAGGAAGAGTAGAAGCCTTATGCTAATAAAGATTCCATCAATAGTACTCATCAATCTAATCTTTTGAAATTAAGGACCATGATGGAGATGCCAGGGATTGAACCCAGGACCTCATACATGCAAAGCATGCGCTCTACCACTGAGCTACATCCCCCACCTAAATAAAAACTAGGGACATGTAAATGTTGATTAATACAGGGCATTAATTTAAAAGTTTTAATTCAAAGATAAACTCTGTTTAAATTAAATTTAATCAACATGTCATTCTCCTTTGGAAATCTGAGAGATGGGTTAAAAGTTTTTCTTTATAATCACTTCAGAAGTATTTTTTGATGGTGTAGTTTTCCACATTTAAATTGCATACCAGAGACAGTGGGGACCATGTGCTTTCCTTTCCAAAACATTAGATACTGTTGCGCAGGGTCTGCCTACATGTCTAATGGCTTTTGCTGCCTGTGCCATGATGGTTCAGGATGCTGAGAAATTGGTTCTCTCTCATCCTATGATTTTACATTCCTCACATAAGGTTAAACAAGTTCTATAGAATCTAGAAACACAACACATTACCATGCAGCAATGCTCCGGTTATGAGACTATTCTACGTTCTACCAGTAATCTAGTGATCAAAGCCACTTCATCCTTTGACACGCTAGGTCATGGCCCTGCGTGTCTAATCAATGCCCAGGACAATACCCTGGATGATCCAGATCATAATTGTATTTCTGAAACCATTCATTCTACTATTATTGGGGCTGATCTCTTATCTGCACTCTTGGAAGAGGGGAGGACACTCTTTGTAGATGGCTCATGTTCTCAATCCTCAGACAGTATTTTCCACTGTGGCTATTCTGTCTGATCTCTTCCTAATATTGTCACTGAAGCTAATGCTCTTCCTTGTACTTCTGCTCAAGCTGCAGAACTCTTCACACTCACACGTGCTTGTGTTCTCTCTCAAGGTCAGGATGTCACCATCTACACAGACTCATGCTACGTTTTCAGCAATGTGCACAATTTTGGTCGAATAGCCGTCAGTATGTTTCTGTCCCCTGCTAAAGGGTTGTGACAGGAAGGGCATCTGAGGTAAAAACCTGTGCCAAATCAAATGTGCGAATCAGATGATTCACTGTGGCGACTCCCGAAAAAAAAGGGAAAAAGCCGAAAGGAAGAAAGAAAGAAATGGCAATCTCAAGGCTTCCAATCGGCTGATGGTAAGCCTATTTCTCATTCTACGCTGGTACAAAATTTAATCAATGCCTGTTATCTTCCCCATACTTTAGCCATAGTAAAGACTGAAGTCCATTCTACGGGGGACAGCCCGGAGGTCAAAGGTAACTCTTTGGCTGACAGGATTGCAAAGGAGGCGGGAAAGGGGGGTCAAATTTTCCCAAACATGGACCCTACCAAGTGCAATACCTCGTTTTTATCCAGCTCTCTCATTTCTGATTTAGACTTACGTTCTCTTCAATTGTCGGCCTCACCATCGGATTCAGCCTTTTGACAGACACAAGGCGCCTCGGTGGCCTCAGATGGCTTTTGATATACCAAAGATGGCCATCTATGTCTTCCATCTCACTGTCTACCATTTCTCGTGCAAGAGTTTCATGGTATTACACACCACGCACAAAGAGGGGTTAAGGAGGATATGAACAAACATTTTTGTATTGCAAACCTAAATAGTTTAGTGGACTCAATTATAACTAGATGCCTCATATGTTCACAAAATAATCCTACCCTGCAAATAGCAAAAAACGAATGTCTCCCTACACCTACCTCTCCATTCTTGGAGTGGCAAATTGATTTTATGCACATGACAAAATGTGGAACAGACAAATACTTGTTGGTCATAGTGGATAAGTTCTCCAGATGGGTGGAAGTGTTTCCATGCACCCGGGAGAACCACCTTTCACCTCACGAATTACACAATCTCTCTGTAAATACATGTCTCTTAACTGGTATTTTCATATACCCTACCACCCACAGTCATTGGGCATGGTCGAGAGGACTAATTGAACCATTAAAGACAAATTGACTAAAGCCATGCAGGTTGATCTATTGGCCGGAATTTGCATGACCGCTCGTGAAAGCCTGGCAGGCTGTTCACCGTATGAACTCATTTTTAGTCGACCTTTACCTCAACTGTGGAGAAAAGGTAAGTCAGCCCTGGGTACATCTGATTTACCAGTACACATGGATGAGTACTCTGCTGCCCTAATTGACAAATTTCATGAGTTATGGACGGATGAAAACAAATCCTCACCGTTACCACCTCCTGTGCCCACTCACCCATTTCATGTGGGGGACATGGTGTTGGTACAACTGTTTAACCGCTCAGGACAATTAGGTGAGCCTAAATAGAGTATGCCAGCAGAAGTGGTCGCCATTACTCGAACTTCTTTCTTAACAGATTTATTTCCACAGTGGATTCATGCTACCAGCCTGAAGGCGGCACCTAGTGGGCCCGAGTTGGATAACCCTATTAAGGATTAATGTATGTCTGTCTTGATGTCTAGGTTTAACTCTTGTATAGTTTGTTTGTTCTCTTTATAAGCTCTCTGTATAATCTTCTTTTTTCTGAGATGGGCTGATCCTATGCAGATTATTATTGGAATCACTACTGTTGAGCTCCCTCTCTCTCTCGCTGGAGACTTCTGGTGGCTTTCCGGAGACTCGTATCTCTACTCGTACCATCACTACTGGAAAGAAATATGGACGGTTCACTCCGGCTGTGTCCTGGATGGATAAGATTCATCTACATGGCAATTCTTCTGGTAGTCCTCATGTTAGGAACTCCTGGCGAAGCTCATCCTCACAACAACACCTTCTGGCAATTTGCCAACTGGACTGCTAAGCAAATGACGAGTGACTGATGCTATGTTTGTCACGTTATCCCCAAGTCAGCCGTGGCTCTCTCCCTTCCTGCTGCACCTACTTGTAAATATGTGACATACACTGTGATTCCTCTTAGCGATGGTCGCCATTTACATAGCTACTGGTGCAAGCATAATGCCACATTTGCACCCCAATCGCACCCTGTCACTACCCATCAATTTCTCAAGGCCAGATTTCCTCTGGGTTATACTTTTCCCCACATGTTTCATAACTAAGAACTATACAGGATCTCACTTTTTAGGAAATATTCCTCGCTCTATGTGCGACCGCATTTACGGACTCATACACACACCTGAATGCCCACGTTATGTGTCCTTCTCATGCCAGTGTACAGATAGGTCCATTAATGGGACAAAATTATGTAACCCTCAAGTTTCCTCGTACATACATTGTACGTGTATAGTGCTTAATTATTCTTGTTACTCTCCTCATCCTAGCCATCACCCTGAGGCTCAATTGGCTTTTGATTGGCACTGGTATTGCAGGAATGGTACACAACTAATGATGGATTCACCTGCCAATTGTTATCTGAGCCCCTTTTCAGCTGAAGGGCTCCCTCACTATTATTCACCCCTTTAATGACAACATTAGTAGTAGACGCCATCATAATCTTGATCTCTATGCTACCTCCCCACCACCTGAACACCAACTTACTTTTGAGTGGCATAGATTTTGGACCACACCAATACAATACTTAGTCACTCTGCTTCAAAAATAAAAACGACTCGACAATGTGTGATTAATTTTCACAGGTAATATGTCGATTGTCAGGTATAAAACAATAAAGTTTTCGGAACCATCAACTTCCGTGTAAGGCTCTCTAAGCTATTTTACCATTGAGCAGCTTTATTGCAGTGATACATCATACATCTCAGTAGATGAGAAAGAGAAGATTTATGAATGTGGTGAAGGAGGACATGAAGGTAGTTGGAGGAAGAGTAGAAGATACAGAGGATAGGGTGAGATGGAGGCGGATGGTTTGCTGTGGCGACCCCTGAAGGGAAAAGCCGAAAAGAAAAGAAGGAGAAGAGACATCATGCATCTCAGTACTTGTAAACAAGTAGGCAGTCTAGATCCAGTTATTACTGCACCATCTTCACAAATTGCAGGGCCAAGTCCAAATAACGTGGTAGCCTGACGAGTTTTTATAGTAGATCTAGCTGTTGATGTGGTTGGTCTGAGTCTGGTACTTGATACATGGTAAGCAATGGTCCTAAATCAATAGCGAATAATGTAAATTTATATTTACATTAATATCTCCTGAAAGGGAAGCATTCCACACATTGGGGTCTGAACCTGGGACCTCATACATGCAGTGAAAGGTACAACATTTGTCTCCCACTACTGCACATATACCCCCCATCTCAGCTAAGAGAATATCTAGGGCCATATAATTTTGGAGTGTCATTAAGCGTACAGCAGTAAGTTCGTTACGTATCACTTTTTTTTTTTTTTTTTTTACCAATTTTATTTGATTTGTCTCTGTAACTGAAAACTGAATAGTTCACTGCCTGTAAAAATGAGTTTACATGGTACTTCAATACCCCCTGCCACTGGGGAATGTCTATAATGTTCATCAGTAACAACACATTTAATTGTTCCGCCATGCTTTAAAAAAACAGGAAAGTATTTTGCTGTTTTCTCTTGGTACATGTCCAACAACCAATGAACCATTAGAAACTGCAACAGCGAAATTATCGGACACTCTGAAAGAATGGAGTGATGAGCCAGATATGGGCCTATCAGAAAGTGATGACAAATATTTTTCACCACCTGTTCATTAACTTCATACATTTAAAGACCATCCTGGCCATGTGCTTTTGTTTATGTTCGTGTTGATTGGTTCAACATGCCATGTGCTAAAGTTGACATTTTGTGTTGATTGGTTGGATTTTACTTCTGGGAAAATGTTTAAAGGAACAGCACCAGAAGGGAAAAGTAAGGGGCCTTAAAAATGCTGTTTTCTGTTCATTTTCAGCTTTCATGTAAGTACTTTGGATGATACCACAAAATGAATAATACAAATACCATTTTATTTTATTATTCTGTTATTATTCATGTTTTCCACCTCGATGGTAATAAGCACTTACCATTCCACTCCGCTGGTAACATTTTAAGCGCCCTGGGCACTTATCACATTGAATACGGTATGCTATGATACAATCTTTAATTGCTGAACCTTGTCTGAACCTGGGGCCTCATAAATGATTTCTCAGCCTACACAGAAAAATATATACAGGGGAGCTGGAGAGGAGGATTTAACCAAAAGTTAAACTTCGGCTTCAGCAGGAACAATGTGCTTTTAATCCTGGACTCTCTTGACCAAGTCCATATGCTCTACAGAATCCTGGCAGGGACATGGGAGTTTGCCTAATTTGCCCACATGTGTTTTGTGGATTTAAAGAACATTTTCGTTCTTGTCCCTTGGGTAATCTTTTGGGGAGTGCTCTGTGAGTGTGGCATTTTGGACCTGTTGATGCAAGCCATTCGGAGTGGAATCTTGAGTGTGAAGCGGGAATCAACACCTCCATGTCCAAGGGCAAGAAAATAAAAAGGGTGAATGCACCTTCCAGGTCTGTAATGAGGTTCTGCCCCAAGTGGAAGAGTTCACATGTTTTGGGGTCTTGTTTGAAATCAAGCGAAGGATGGAGCATGAGACCTTCAGGCGGATTGTTGCAGCCTCTTATGTAAAGTGTACCCTATACCTGTGCGTCATATTGAAGAGGGAGCTGAGTCGCAAAGCAAAGTTCTCAATTTACTACTCGATTTATATTCCAACCCTCGCTTATGGTCATGAGCTTTGGGTAGTGAACAAACGAAAAAGATTACAGAAACAAGCAGCCAAAATGAGATTCCTTTGCTGGGTGGTGGGGCTCTCCCTTGGATATAGGGTGAGAAATTCAGACATCCGGGAGGAGCTTGAAGTAGAACTGTGACTTGCTCGCATGACAATGCCTCCCAAATGCCCTGGTGTGGTTTTTTGGGCATATTCAGCCAGAAAGAGACCCTGGCATCAACCCACTAGAACAAACTGGAGATTAAGTCTAGTGGCTGCTCTGGGAATGCTTCAGTTTCCCCCATGGAGGAGCTGTTCGAAGTGGCTTTGGAGAGGGACATCTGGGTGTTATTGCTTAGGCTGCTGCCCTGCGACCCGACCCCGGATTAAGCAGAGGAAGACGATGATGATGATAACATTAGGTTTACTTTAAATTGTCTCGACATGACAAACTCGTTTCCTCCAGAAATTATCTGAAATCCAAAGGAATGGACGAATAATGACTCCATCAGTATTAATCAGCAAAGTAAACTTTTGAATTTAAGTACCTCAATGGAGATGCTGGGGATTGGACCTAATACTTCATACATGCAAAACATGCACTCTACCACTGAGCTTCATCCCCCCATTAAGCCATTGCTGCTGTTCGGTTTTAATTTAGAGACTTATGCACATCAACAATGGCTGCTCTCAGTGTTAATTTCTCTTTCTCTCTTCAGTTAATACATTTATGAAGTTCTTCTAAAAACTGTAACAATGACTGCAAGACTCACTGCATGTATGAGGCCCCAGGTTCAATCCCCACCATCTCTGTTTTGTCATTTCACTTTGGAAGTTTGCATCGTCAGAGAAGATTGTCAAAATCATGATTCATTAAAAAAAATAACACTTTCTTCAGATCATTTCCAGAGGAAGCATGTAGGGCAGTGGTGGTCTAGTGTTACAGGGCACTGGATCACTGATCCTAAGGTTGGAGGTTTGAGTCCACTCTCTACAGGTTTGGCACTGTCCCTCCCAGTGCAGCTAACTGGTTTATCAAAGGCAAGCCATGTCTATGGTGAGAGGCATGTAAAAGACCTATTGCTGACTTTAGTAAAGAGGAGGCTGCAAAGCTGTCAGTGTGTTTCTGTCCCTTGCTAAAGGGTTGTGTCAGGAAGAGCATCCAACATAAAAACCTCTGCCAAATCAATTGCTGTGGTGACCCCTGATAAAGGGAAACTGACAAAAGGAGATTTCCTCCAAAGGAAACATGCCATGTTGACAAAATGAAATTTAATTGAAATATTTTAATTCATACAATGTTTTTATTAACATTTACTATTCCCTTTTACTGTGGGGTGTGGGGCTGTAGCTCAGTGGTAGAGCACATGCATTGTTGGCATGTGGTCCTGGGTTCAATCCCCAGCATCTCCAGTGAACACGAAGGCAAATTCCTTCAGTTTCAAAGAGGAAACAAGCATTCCTTCTAAGTCTTTTCTTGAGGAATTCTTTGATGCAATTTACATGTTCCATGTGCAAGAAGGACCAAATCTAAAGATAAGCAGTTACGTTTTTCAGATGAGTTTACTGAGGTCATGCCTTCACAAGAGAGAAAAGGAAAGCGAACCGCTAGTGCACAAGTATGAAAACAACCTGAGCGTAGCAGAAACGAAAACCTTCAGGATCACCAACGGACTCAGTACCACCTAAGAATCCAAAACATCTTGTCAAGTCAACGCTGACGCTACCTGAGGTATTTGACACTTTACAGATAGGGGCTAGAGAACAAGAAAATATGCCTCATGATGTCTCATACCCATCATCGCTGTTCAACTTTATCAAGAAAGCATCCGTTGACGATCTTACAAAATCCATTGATGTTACCAGCACTTCAAGAGAAGTTTAGTGCGTCTTTTGCAATTGTAGCAAAAGAAGTTATCAGCGACTTGGTGAAAGACATCGTTACACCCCTAAAGAAGGAAATCAGTGAGCTCCGACAAGAACTGGAACGAAAGACAGATGAGCTTGAACAATACAGTCGTCGCAATTCTGTCAGGATTACCGGAGTGAAGGAAACCAGTGAGGAAGAAACAAAGGATGTTGTCCACGAACTGTTGAAAATCGTCCACCCCAACATGTTAGCTGCGGACATTGACAGATGTCACCGAGTTGGGAAGAAAGTTCTGGGTAAACATAGAGCTATCATAGTCAAGTTTGTCAGCTACTGGGATAGGAACAAAGTTATATAAAACAGGCGCCAACTATGACATAAGATGAAATCTGTATACATCAACGAGGACCTCATTCAACATTGGAATATGCTCGAAAGAAAGCAAGGGACTTACGGACAAAGGGACACATTCACTCCATATGGACATATGATGGTAAGATCTTCATCAGTGAACAACCAGAGGGAATGATCCATGTGAAAAAGTGTGATTCTGATTTGGACAGATACCGTTATGAGATTCTGTGAGTGCGTGATCTAAGTTCGTGAGACCAGTGTAACAGTACAATATCATGCAACGTTTGTGAGTATGTCAGTCATAATATCTGCAATGTAAATATTATCAAATAACTGTCACAACACTGCTACTGTCATTTAACTTTCCTATTGTTGTCAATATGTTCATAACAATGTTTTTAATTACTTCAAGTATCCTTATTTTGTTGATAATTGTAACTATCTTCTTTGTTATTTGTGGCAATATGATATTTTGTTATTATGTAAACAGCAACCAGAATACTGTTTTGTAGTATTAATCTCTTGCAATGCAAATATAAAACTATTGGGTAAAACAGTGATAGATAAAAGTATGAAAACCCGATCGAGCATCCACACGACTATTCGCATTTATAAATCAAGTTTTTCATCTGGGTAATAATACAATTCAATATCGGGTGACGATCGGTGTTTTTCATTGCATTGTTTGTTCTCGCAAAAGAATATATAAAATCAAAAGTTATTAATTTCACATTAGTTATGTTATGCATTCTTGCAAAGGAATTAAAACTGTATCGTATCATTTTAGAAACTGAGTTAAAAGCATGTACAGTACAGTATTTATGTTTCTTTGTTATCTGCAAACGTATTTAGGTAATCCTAATGTATTAATTGTTATGCTATTGTTAATACAGCTTGCAGGCGATGTTGAGTTAAATCCTGGGGCGACAAAGCTCGTTGACTCCTCAGGTTATCATGACTTAGCTATGTTCCATCTTAACACTAGAAGTATACGTAACAAACTTAATTACTTAAAAGAATATTTGTCAGATTATGATGTAATCTGCTTCAAAGAGACGCACTTAGATGATTCAGTAGATAGTGATATTTTACATTGGGATAATTTTCATGAACCAATTTATAAAGACAGAAATAGCTTTGGAGGTGGAGTCATGATTTATGTGACCAATAGATTAACTTTCAAAAGAATTATGAGCTTGAAAATAAGTATGATGAAACTATATGGATCAAAATATTTCTACCTCAGAAACCTTTACTAGTTTGTGCTGCTTATAGACCTGAATACAATTCTATACAATTTTGTAATCATCTAGATGATAGTATGGAATCTGCTTTAGATATATCAAGCAAAGTAACCCTTGTTGGAGATTTAAACGAAAATTTACTTTCTAATAAACAAAATCATCTTTCAGAGCTGTTAAACATAAAACTTCTCAGAAACGTCATAGCACAGCCCACAAGAGTCACGTCTAAAACCAGCACACTACTTGATCCAATAATTGTTAGTGATGATGTAGATGTACTTGATAGTGGTATAAATGAGTTTGATTGTACAATATCTGATCATAAAGGTACGTACATCTACATAGGTATGCATATTAATACAAAAATATCCTACACCGTAGAAGTATGGTGTTATGATCAAGGTGACTTTGAGAGAGTTAAATGACTTAATAAGTATGACCGAGTGGCCAGAGCTATTTGATAATTGCTCGAATATAAATGCTATTTGTGATGTGTTTTACGATAAAATGAATCAACTAACCAAAGAATGTATCCCCAAACGAGTTGTCACTATCAGACCCAATGATAAGCCGTGGTTTGATTCTACATTAAGAAGGGAAAGCAGGAAAAGAGACAGGCTGCGCAAAAAAAGCAAAACGTACGAAAAGGGAAAGCGACTTATTTATATATAAAAAAACAACGTAATAAAGTAAATAACATGAAATACTATGTGAAGGAACATTTCTATTGAAATATAGATGCATTTTTGTCTGAACTTTATTCAGCAAACAAACCATCATATTGGAAACTTTTACGTTCTGTGATAAAACAGGCAGACTCATCATCGTGCATCCCCCCTCTTAAAAAGCATGATCCGGATGATCACCCAACACTCTTTACAGATTTAGATAAGGCTGACAAATTAAATGAATATTTTGAATCGATATCTACTATAACTGATGATAATGATCCCTTGCCATATTTCGAACAGTGGACAAGTAATTCCCTAGAAAATATATTTGTTACTAAAGAAGAAATATCTGATGTTATTAAATGTCTCAGTGATAATAAGGCATCTGGGCCAGACAGAATTAGTCATTAACTCCTCAAGAACATAGGCGATTCTATTAGTGATGTTTTATGTATAATATTCAACTTATACTTAAGACATGCACGTATCCAGCAGAGTGGAAACGAGCGCATGTCACGCCATTTATTAAGAAAGGTGATCACTCAAATGCATCGAATTATCGACCTATAGCGCTAATAAGCTGTGTTGGTAAAATATTTGAGAGAGTAGTGTATAAGCACTTATATAATTATTTCTATAGTAACGACTTACTGTACAAATATCAAGCAGGCTTTCAAAAAGGTCACTCAACTGTCCATCAACTAATTTAACTATATAACCAGATTTGTTTATCTTTAGATAATCATGAGCAATATTGTCTTGTATTATGTGATGTATCCAAAGCATTTGATCGAGTCTGGCATAAAGGTTATTGTACAAATTACAAAAGTATGGTATCAATGGAAATATTTTGAAATGGTTGTCCAGTTACAAAAGCAATCGTAGTCAATCAGTCTTTATCAATGGACCTTTATCCAAGCCCAGAAATCTCACAGCTGGCGTCCCTCAGAGGTCAGTCCTAGGTCCATTTCTATTCATTGTTTATATGAATGATGTAGCAGATGAACTAGATTGCATATGCCGATGATACATCTCTTGGCTACTCATCATCAGAAAGCAAAGTAATCAAAACAACTTGAAATTCTAATTTATATAAGCTTAGTTTGTGGGCAAAAACATGGCTCATTAAATATAATCCAGACAAAACAGAAGCCGTAATATTTTCATGTAAAAAGATGTCAAAGATATACATTTATATTTTGATGGATGTGAAAGTAAAAATGTAGAAATGCATAAACATTTGGGTGTTACTTTTTCCGCAAACGGTAAATGGTCTTGTCATGTTGAAAAATTAGCTAATACATTTGCAAAGATGTTATGTACTATGAGGAAATTAAAGTTTCTGCTAAATAGAAATACTTTGAACAAAATATACCGAGTGTTCATCAGGCCACACTTTGAATATGCCTGTGAATTATGGGATGGATGTAACTTAGAGCAATCAAATGCATTAGAACAATTACAGTTTGAAGCAGCCTGTATTGTTACTGGCCTTCCAAAATATACTCAATATGAATATATATTTTGAAACAGTGTGGGAAACCTTATCTGAAAGGAGAAAAATGAGAAAACTCTGTTTATATTATAAAATGAAGCACGATTTGGTTCCGGGGTAACTAAGGGATATACTACCCCCAACTGTTGGCTCAACTGTAACATACAATTTAAGAAACTCTCAAGACGTAATGCTTCCATCTACATGTCTAAAATCTTCAACATCTTCTTTTATTCCATCGACCACGAGGTTATGGAATAGTATTCCACCAGAATATCAAAATTTGACACCAATTACTAAATTTAAATCAGTACTCCGCCGGACAATTACGGTCGTCCCATCATATCTCTCTTATGGACTTCTTCTTCTTTTCCTTTCGGCTGTTCCCTTCAGGGGTCGCCACAGCAAATGATCTGCCTCCATCTCTCCCTATCCTCTGCATCTTCTACTCTTACTCCAACGACCTTCATGTCCGCCTTCACTGCATCCATAAATCTTCTCTTTGGTCTTCCTCTGGGCCTTTTGCCTGGTAGTTCCAACCTCAGCATCCTACGACCAATATACTCACTATCCCTCCTCTGTACATGTCCAAACCATCTCAATCTCGCCTCTCTGACTTTGTCTCCAAAACATCTAACATGTGCTGTCCCTCTGATGTACTCATTTCTGATCCTATCCATCCTCGTTACTCCCAAAGAGAACCTCAACATTTTCATCTCTGCTACCTCCAACTCTGACTCCTGTCTTTTCCCCAGGGCCACTGTCTCTAAACCATACAACATTGCTGGCCTCATCACCGTCTTGTACACTTTTCCCTTCATTCTTGCCGATACTCTCCTATCACACATCACACCGGACACTTTTCTCCATCCATTCCAACCTGCCTGCACGCCCTTCTTCACCTCTTTTCCACACTCTCCATTGCTCTGGATTGTTGAGCCTAAGTACTTAAAATCCTCCACCTTCTTTATCTCTGCCCCTGTAACCTCAAAGTTCCTCTTGGGTCCTTGTCGTTCACACACATGTATTCTGTCTTACTAAGACTAACCTTCAATCCCCTCCTTTCCAGGGCATACCTCCACCTCTCTAGATTTTCCTCTACTTGGTCTCTGCTCTCACTACAGATCACAATGTCATCTGCAAACATCATAGTCCATGGAGATTCTTGTCTAACCTCATCTGTTAGCCTGTCCATCACCATAGCAAACAAGAAGGGGCTGAGAGCTGACCCTTGATGTAGTCCCACCTCCACCTTGAACTCTTCTGTCACACCGACAGCACACCTCACCACTGTCTTACATCTATCATACATGTCCTGCACCACTCTAACATACTTCTCTGTCACTCCAGACTTCCTCATACAATACCACAGTTCTTCTCTCGGCACCCTGTCATATGCTTTCTCCAGATCCACAAAGGCACAATGCAGCTCCTTCTGACCTTCTCTGTACTTCTCTATTAACATCCTCAAAGCAAACACTGCATCTGTGGTGCTCTTTCTTGGCATGAAACCAAACTGTTGTTCACAAATGCTGACCTCTGCCCTTAGTCTTGCTTCCACTATTCTTTCCCATAGCTTCATTGTATGGCTCATCAACTCTCTTATGGACAAGAATGTTAAATATCTATCATACACGTTTGAGATACCGGTATAATCAACTAAATTATGATCTTTTTAGAATAAGTCTTAAATCCAACCCAGACTGTAAATGTGGTAATGCTTGTGAAAACTCTTATCATTACTATATTCAGTGTCCATTATTTAAAGAACAAAGATGTACATTAATTAGAAATGTGCAAGAAATTGTTGCAAATAAAATATCTATAGATTTAAAATTATTATTAAATGAAAACAATGAAGGTTTATCTGTCATTGAAAAAATTGCTGTGCAAATGTTTTTGTCCCCTGACCAATATCTGACATTTTTTGCATGCTTGTCACTGTCATCCATTTCAGATCAAGTAAACCTAAATATTATAGAAACATGAAACACAAAATGCAGTTTTCAGATCCTATTGCATTTATTCAGTGGGGGGTGTGGAAATATCTGAACCGACAAGGGCCCGTCCGAATAAATAATTTCCTTCTAAACCTAATAGCTGGTTGAACCTCCTTCTTCAGCAATAACTGCAGTCACGCACTTGTGATAAGAGGCGATGAGTCTTTTATATCGCTGTGATGGAATTTTTGGCCAAATCGTCTCTGCAGAGTTGTTTAAGATCAACCAGATTGGATGGTTTTCAGGCATAAACAGCCTTTTTAAGGTCATGCCACAGCATTTCAATAGGGTTCAGGTCGAGACTTTGACTAGGCCACTCCAAAACTCTCATTTTGTTCTTTTTTAACAATTCAGAAGTGGACTTGCTGATGTGCTTTGGTTCATTGTCTTGCTGCAGAACCCAGGTGCGCTTCAGCTTGAGGTCTCAAACTGATGGACAAACATCCTTCGCCAGGATTTCTTGAAAGTGAGCAGAATTCATGGTTTCATCAATCGTGATAAGTCACCCAGTTCCTGAAGCAGCAAAGCAGGTGCAGATCATCACACTTCCACCACCATTTTTCACTATTGGCAGAATGTTCTTTTTATCAAATGCGGTGTTCCTTTTGCACTAGATGTAACGGGATACATTTCTCCCAAAATGTTCAACTTTAGTTTCATCAGTCCAGAGGACATTTTCCCAAAAGCTTTGGGGATGATCAAGATAATTATATATATAATATATATATATATATAAAATCTGATGCTGGAGTTATGGACATTGACATTAACCAAGGCAGGTGAGGCTTGTCGATTTTTAGAAGTGTTTTTTGTATTCTTTATGACTTCTCCGGTTAGTCTGTGTCGTGCTCTTGGGTCATTCTGGTAGGTCGGCCATTGATGTGACGGATCACCACTGTTCCATGCCTTCTCCATTTATGGATAATGGCTCTGACAGTAGTCCGCTGGAGTCACAAAGACTTACCAATGACTTTGTGTCCTTTCCCAGACTGAGACATCTCTATAATCTTCCTTCTTCTTTGCTCTTGAAGCTCACTGGATCACGGCATGATGATGTGTGTTCAGTACGGCCTACCACACCTTGTCAGAAAGGTTTTATGTTAGGGATCTCCTGATCGGAATTGGATGTGGCCATTAAATTGAACTCAGTTTCCCCAATAATAGGATTAATCACAATAACCTCACCTTTTAACAAGTGGGCAATTACGTTTTCACAGATGTTCAAGTAGGTTTAGATAGGATTTTTCTCTTGACAAATAAAATCACAACTGGAAAAATGAATTGTTTGAATACTTGGGTTATCATTGTGTTATATTTAAATTTATTTGATGATCTGAGAAGTTAAGTGTGACAAAGGTGCAAAAAAGTAAAAAAAAATCAGTAAGGGACAAAAACTTTGGCACAGCACTGGAGATCACCATGTTTTGAAAATGCGGGAAGCACTGTTCAGTTGTAAATGGCTGTCTGATGACACTTCTTTCATAAACTAACTAGCCCTTCAAGTCTGTGTGTGTGGGTGGCGTAGCCACTGGTTTCATGAGCTGGTTTAAGGCTCCAGTTTATTTGAGGGTGGGTTCAAAAGTTCAAAATAACATGCAGACTCCACACTGAAACGCTCGAGCTGGAAATCGAATAAATGACCCACTTCCTGTGAGTTGGACTTGCTGACCACCACATAGTCTATATATTGATACTAAATATATTTCTTGGCTCATGGATGGTACTTGTCGGTCTCAAAAGAAATTAAAGTAAATTAAATAAGTTCAAAGAAATTAAATAATTTCCACACACATGTTCAATTTATTTATCTCATTTCTTTCTCTAAAACCCTCCAATAGATTTGTTCACAAAAATATGGAACAAAATATACCAATGTGTAATATTGAAAAAGTAATAAGTATGTATGTATGTAATAGTGAAAGTACTGAATATACACCGAATGTACAAAAACTTAGATGTCCCGAGATGACAAACACGTTTCCTCAAGAAATTATTTGAAATCAAAAGGAAGGGAAAAAAAAACTCTTGGATGGAAAACTCCATCAATATTAATTAGCAAAGTAAACTTTTGAAGTTAAGAACCTCAATGGAGATCCCGGAGATTGACTTAGAGACCTCATAGATGCAAAGCATGCACTCTACCACTGAGCTGCATCCTTTCAGTAAGAAACTGCTGCCATTTGGTTTCAGTTTCGAGACTTCTGCACATCGACATGGCTGCTCTCAGTGTCGATTTCTCTTTCGCTCTAGATTCACTGCCTATATAAGGCCCCAGGTTCAATCTGCACTGTCTCTGTTTTGGCATTTCACTTTGAAAGACTGCATTGTCAGAGAAGATTGTCAAAATAATTATTCATAAGAAGAAAAAAAAATCACCTTTCCCTCAGATTTCAGATAATTTCCAGAGGAGTCATGTCGTCGAAATGTAATTAATACCTAATTTAAATTTTAATTAAAATATTCAGGATTCAGGATTTTTAATAGCCATTTGTTCTTTTACACACATCGGAATTCTTCTGCCGTTGATCAAAGAGTCAAGTTACAAACAGAAAAGAAGTCTCAAATCAACAACACACAAACTGCTATAAAAAAATACATAAGAATTCTACATTTAAAAGGACCTTACACAGACCTAGTAAACAACATAATAATAATAATAATAATAATAATAATAAATAAATAAATAAATCAGTAGATAACAGCAATAAATGAAATTGCACTATATTATATTATATTATATTATATTATATTATATTGTATTGTATTATATTATGTTATAATTATACTAGTATTTATATTGCATTATGCCCATTGTTTTGTTTGGGGAAAAAAAATCATAGTTCTCTGGGTAAACAAAATGGCCACAACTTCAAAGTTAGATTTTTCACATTCTCAGAGCAAGGGTTCAAGATAATGTACAGTGGGTATGCCAGGTTTATTTAACAAGGACCAACATTTTTCTGCCTGGGCCTGTTGCTATCTGGTGTACTCCAGTCCTCCCTGAACACCCTGTACCCATCTCGGCAGATGTACTCTCTTTGAGCTATGTTTCACAGAAACACAACCTGGAGGTGAGCAGTCCTGTAGATCCCTCTGCGCTGCAATCCGAGCCTGAAGCTCATCCATCTTTTTTTGCACAGACAAAATATTTTCAAGCAGTTGTCGTTCAGCCCCTCCTCACCTGCCATGTCTCCCCCTGGGCTTATTGTTGTCCAGGGTGTGGTCAGCATTGAGTGGCGGTAGCAGGATTGGAGTTGAGCGTGCTCAGTTCTAAATTTCCAAAAGGACTGCATTCTCATAGCTGCAGTAGGGTCGCCCAGTCATAGACGAGTATAGTGCAAAAAACAAGCAAACAAAAACAACAGGCAAAATTAATGAAAACAAAGAAACAATTTGACTCAAAAAACTCCGGGATGTCGCCCCCTTGGGAGTGCCATCTCAGAATTTTAATATTTTAATTCATACCATGTTTTTATTAACATTTACAAGTCCCTTTGGCTTTTGCAGGCGGGGCTGTAGCTCAGTGGTAGAGCGCATGCTTTGCATGTATGAGGTCCTGGGTTCAATCCCCAGCAGCTCCATGTAACTTGAAGGATGTTCTTTCAATTTTGGAGGGAAACCACCCTTCCTTCAACATATTTTTGAGGAATTATATCGTGTAATGTTTCAATTAAACTGTTAGAATTTTCATTTAAATAGTTAAGTTAATATTTTGTTTTTAGCAACATTGATATAATCCAGTTAAACAAGCATGTGTGGCTGTACCTTGGTGGAAGAGTGTGTACTTTGCATGTGTGTGCCCCTTGGTTCAATCCTAGGTATCTCCATTTTCTCTGCTTGAGGTCTTTCATTTCAAAAGAAAACTGCCGAACGATCTTGACAAAGTTGTGAGAAGTAGAGAAGTTTGGACCATGTTTTGGATTTCAAATCATTTCTATATGAAAAGTATTGTTTATTGTTGACAAGTCCTAAGTTAAAGTATAACTATATATAAACCATCTTCTTCTTTTCCTTTCAGCTTTTTCACTTTCTCGGGAGTCGCCACAGCGAATCTTCTGACTCGCACATTTGATTTGGCATGGGTTTTTACGTCAGATGCCGTTCCTGTCACAACCCTTTAAACCATATATGATTTAAATTCAATGGACATCCTAAAACTGATGTCATCTCTTTATCAACATTGACATGTTCCAGTCAATCAGGCAGGTGGGAATGAAGCTTTGGTCAATTGTATGCTTTCCTGCTCAATTGGCCTGCCAACTCTCCTGACCTGAAACCCATAGAGAATATTGTGGGATATTGTGGGATGTTGTGAAGAGAAAGTTGAGAGACATCAGACCCAACACTGTGAATGAGCTTAAGTCTGCTATCGAAGCATCCTGGGCCTCCATAACACCTCAGCAGTGCCAAGGGCTGATTACCTCCATGTCCACGCTGCATTGAAGCAGTCATTTCTGCAAAAGGATTCCCGACCAAGTATTGAGTGCATAACTGAACATAATTATCTGAAGGTTGACTTTTTTTGTATTAAACACACTTTTTTTATTGGTCGAATGAAATATGCTAATTTTTTGAGATAGGGATTTTTGGTTTTCCAAAATTATCAATATTAAAACAATAAAAGGCTTGAACTACTTCAGTTGTGTGTAATGAATCTAAAATATATGAAAGTTTAATGTTTATCAGTACATTACAGAAAATAATAAACTTTATCACAATATGCTAATTTTTTTAGAAGGACGAGTATGTCCTTCTGTGTTCCTGTCCTGAATACCAAAACTGCCCATCACTCCCTCGTCCCCCCTGTTGCCTGCACCAAATTGTCCATTAAAGTCTGCACCAATGAACAGTCTTTCACCTCAGAGGAACTCTGCATCACTTCATCTAACTCACTCCAGAATCTCTCTTTCTTTTTCTTGCTCACATCCTGCCTGTGGGGCAAAAGCACTAACAACATTGAACAGCACACCTTAAATTTCCAACTTGAGACTCATCACTCTGTCTGACACTCTTTTCACTTCTAGAAATTCCTGACAAACCCCTCCTTCATAATGACCCCTACTCCATTTCTCTTCCCATCCACAGCATGATAAAACAGCTTAAACCCTGCTCCTAAGCTTCTAGCCTTGCTACCTTTCCACCTGGTCTCCTGAACACACAGTATGTCCATCTTCCTCCTCGTCATCATGTCAGCCAGCTCTCTAGCTTTTCCTGTCATAGTTATCAATATATTCCACACAAGTATCGCTCTCAGGTTCAGAAATCAATCATCTCAGGCATGTACGTTAGTTTTATTTATCCAAATAGGCCTATCGCAGCCATTATCTATTTCTTCATAACTTTTGACGTACAAAACATACGCTAGGGGGGAGGGGGTAAGATGTCTGTGTACGCTTTTTAATATTATAAAAATGTCGATGAACAATAATACAAGGGCTCGTGAATATGTTTTTTTTTTTTTTTGTGCGTGTATGTTTCAAACTCTCAATGCACGATTCGCCAATCACCTGCGGTGTTGCATATCTGCAAAGTCTGCAATGAATACTACCCAACCTGGTATCAGCTGCTGAAACATCAGAAGGCAGCTGATCAAGGGCATAGGGTGGGGGGGTGCACAGGGTTCACGTGCAACACACACACACACACACACACACACACAGCAGGAGTTGATTTCCGCTGGACAAGAAATTATGTGTATTCACAATCTTATAAATAAACTTAATGACTGTTATTGAAGAGAAAGTCAGAGATAAGTCTAGAGTCTATAAGTCTATAAGACTAGAGTCAGGAAGTAAACCGAAAATTAATGTGTAATGGGCACTGCGCATGTGCACGCCTGAGCTGACCAATCAACAAACATAATATTATCAGTAATTAATAATAGCTGAACACTGTCAATCAAACAAAGTGCCAGTGTGAGAGCACAGTTTGTTAGTCCTGTCTCCGGCTCCTGCACATGTGTTAGAACACAAACATTGACGCACAGAGAATGAATGGCTAAAATAATCATAAGCCATCCAGCCTGTATCTGCAGCCTAATGGTCAGTACTTTTATAAAATAAATTTTAATAACATATATAAAAATATAATAAATAAAAATAATAAAATATATAAAAAATAGTATGTCTTTGTGCTGTAAATATGTATGAAGATTTGTTTGTCCCTTTGAATAGATAAATAACTTTAGCTCAATTTGTAAATGTATTTAGCAGATGTATATTTGAGAATGTTTTTGGTTGAACTATAATATGAATAATATTTATAAGAATCCACCCCCACTGATGCGGCATCATGAATGCAGCGTTAGCCATAAATGCCATCTTGCAAGTTAATCACACTGTTCAAAATTTAACGGCTGTCCTTAGGTGTGTTAACTTTAACATCAAGTTAACACTTGGTTAAAGTTAACCGGGTTTTGAACAACAAGATAACGGCAGCGTTAAATTTAATGGTCGGTTAACTCTACTTAACCAGTGGTTAAAAAAATAACCGTGTTTTGAACAACCGGCCTCTGGTTTTCTTTCAAAGCCTATGCATGTAACAAGAATCAAGCTCTTGTCATGTAAATGAGGGGTACAACTCCTTTATTGACTCTTAAAAAAAGAGTTCTATGCTACAGAGGCCAATGTGCCGTCCGACTCCAAAAAAGAGTCTGTAGCTTGTGGGGTAAAAACCTCATTTCATTCCTTTGAGAGTAGTTCAAATGAGGCTATGTCATCTTATGACAAACAGAAGTCTGTTTCTGCTTGGCAAAATTCCTTTGAGACTCCTATGAGGATTGTGATAAGGATGTATTTGTGACGGCGGGAGCATATGAGTTGGACCCAAAGATACAGTAGACCATGTACAAAGATTCAACAAGTTTATTTTAGCACAGGGGAAACCAAAGTACAGTCAGCCCTCTACTTACGAACCATTCTGGGTACAAAAAGTCCAGATTACAAAAAACATTTTCCTAACCCTAAGTTTTTGTCCTCTGTATACGAAACAACCTCCTCTAACGAAAAGCGCCAAACGCACTATTCAAAAATTCAAAAGCACCAATCAAAATTTCACACGATGCGCGAGTTGCTCTCTCCCAACATCCTCCCATTGGCCAGGAGGGAGCTCAACTGTACCAATACTTCCTGTACCCATACTTACTGTTTGTCACACGTGGGGATTTGAACAGGACTGTTGGCTTGTTTCGAGATCATTGCAGTGTTATGTTGTTATCGCTGAAACACCTCTACAATCGGGATGATAATGAAGCAGAAGGAGACCTTAAACTGGAAACACAGTGATGGAGGTGATTATTTTGGAACGATATTGAAGCAGATGGAGGCATGAAAGTGCTCCATGGGACAAGATCTCGCAAGAAAGCAAGTTAATGTTGAATCAGGACCACTGATCTTTCAAACAGGTACTGTAATTCCGCTTTAAATACAACATCCTGTCCATTTAAACATTTAAATAGAATTGGTCCGTCGGCTGCGCATTGTGTGGGCGGTGCCCGCATTCGGCACAACACACCAGAGAGACAGAGTATTGCGAGTGCACGCATGCGCGTGTGTGTGTGTGTGAGAGAGAGAGAGAGAGAGAGATAGAGAGAGACTGCATACAGAGTCAGGCAGAGATGAAAGGAGGCATTCTTTACTCTCTTTCGAGAGAGCACATTGCAGCTTATTTTTCATTTTTTAAGTTGTTTAAGTCAATAAATGTTATGTGGCGCGCTCCCCCGAATGTGAGCAAAACCCAGCTCATCCGCACCTCCAATCTGTCAAGCAGGGAGTGCGCTTTGAATCCCCCATTTTAAAATGCTCCGGCGTCCTGCGTGTGGGCAGAGCACGCATTCAGCGGAGTGCACCGTGTGTGTGTGTGAGAGTGAGAGAGAGAGAGAGAGAGATAGTGTTGTGTGTGTATGTGCGTTAATGAAAAATGTTTAATAATGGTTTAATTAATAAATATGTTCATAAAATGGTTTAATATGTTAATAAAATGTTTAAATGGTTTAATAAATAATTTTCTTTTACTTTTAACTTATATTCCATACATATTTCATACAAAATTGGTGTACTTTAATAATTTTAAAAGGGTTTATGGGGTAGTCTTGGCAGCCTTGGAACGAATCACGCGTTTTACAAGTAAAATGCGTCTCTACTTCTGAAAACTCCAGGCTACGAAAAAGGCTCTGGAACGAATTACTTTCGTAAGTAGAGGGCTGACTGTAACTAGAAACAATACTGAAATGGAACTGGTCGAGCACAAGGCAGGACACCAGGAGTCAGAGAGATCACAGGGAAACAGAATCACATGGAAGGACAATCTTCTGATGCTGGAGGGGAGCGTGCCGCTCCTATTTATAGCTGGCTGATTGCTGAGTGAATACAGGTGCGCTCTCTGGATTGCACCTACAAGTAACAGCCACTACCCTTGCCAGCGCCTGGAGTGAATGCAGAGAGAGAGAGAGAGAGAGAGAGTTAATGCAGCCAGCAAGCACAGACCATAACACTACCCCCACCCCCCACTCCTTCCCAAGGGGAACCACCTGGCACTCGACCAGGTTTGTTCAGGAACTGACCATAGAACTCTGTTAACAAGTCCGGGTCCAGGATTATGAAGCGAGGAATCCAGGAGCATTTTTCGGGGCCATACCCCTCCCAGTCCACCAGGTACTGAAAGCCTCGACCCTGTCTGTGTACATCGAGGATGCGATTTACTGTGTATGCAGGATGTCCATCAATCAGCCGGGGAGGAGGGGGTAGGGGGTTGGTGGAGGGGACTTTCCACCACGTGCTTGATCAAAGATACATGGAACACTGGGTGTACTTTGAGTGATAATGGGAGCCTGAGGTCAAACTACAGGAGACTCCCAGGGTGTTGCAGATTCTCATCACTTTCTTTGGGAATTTCTGAAAGGTATTTGAAGAGGAAAAACTCTTTAATGCTGTACTCAGTTAGGAGACCACCGAGGATTCTCTGAAAGGGGCATTTTCCAAATATGACACTTTTGCAAAAGATCTGAGACCAACTCCGAGAACTGCAATTTAACTGCATATCTCAAAGAAAAATCAGTGGAACTGTTCACAGATTATAACTGATAAAGGACTCTTCATGACAGTTACGGTATCCAGGAATCAGGTCAGATTATATTTAGGGGTATCTTTGGAATGTTGTGTAATTGTGTTGATTTAGTCACATGTGTTTGTTAACAAAAAAATAATAAGAATAATAAATAACACTGATTTCTTTACTTCCTTAAACCTTTCAGTCAGTGTTGCGAAATTGAATATTTTATATCTGTAACGTAGAGTGGATGCTGGTTACAATTGTGTGACTTAGTAGTATTATTATTAGGTATCGTAACACCGTGCAGTACATTGATAATTGAGGGAGCATGCACTCTTCATATTTATAATGACCACGATAGATTATCATAAGGTTCTGTGACCATGCCCTGGATTGACCAAAATGAGCTTCCTTTGCAGGCTGGTCTGGGAACACCTCGGTGTCCTCCTGGAAGAGCTGAAGAATGTGGCTGGGGAGAGGGACGTCTGGACCTCATTGCTTCGGCTGCTGCCCCTGCGACCTGACTCCAAATTAAGCAGAGGAATATAATAATGATAACACGAGGTTTAATTTGCATTCTCTCAACATGGCAAACCCGTCTACTTAAAAAATTATTTGAAATCTAAAAGAAGAGGATAAGTCTGGGACTAATTATGACTCCATCACTCTTCTTCATCCAAGTGATATTTTAAAATTACAGACTACAATGGAGATGCCAGGAATTGAACCCAGGGCCTCATACACACAAAGCTTGCGCTCTACCATTGAGCTATATCCCCATCCACAACAAATTAAGTGACATATTGATTAAAGCATAGCATTAATTTAAATATTTCAATTAAAATTTAAACTTTGTTTAATTTAAATTCTATTAACATGACATATTTCCTTTGGAAATCTGAAAGATGGGTTAAAAGTTTTTCTTCATAATCACTTCGAAAGTATTTTTTGATGGTGCAGTTTTTTACATTTAATTGGCATAGCGGAGACTGTGGAGATTGAACCTCAGGCCTTTTCCGTGCAGTGAGTCCTGTAGACAGTGTAACAGATTTATACAAGTGTTGTTTCTATGTAGTAAATGAATAGAAAAAAAGAAATTTACATTGAGAGTGTGATGTTAATATGTGTCATTCTCTGAAATAAAATTGAATTGGAGTCACAATGGTCTGAGAGGATGTAACTCAGTGGTAGCGTTTATGCTTTGCATGTATGAGCTCCTGGGTCCAAGTCCTAGCATCTCAATAATGGCATATTGTCAAATATGCTAAGATCTGTATTACATATTAAAAATATATAATTATATTGATTTTAGTTATATTTTATTTTATCGTTATAAATAATATAAAATATGATAAACAGAAAATGGTTTAATAATATAATAAAAGGGTTGTGTCAGGAAGGGCATCCGACGTAAAAACCTTTGCAAAATCAAGCATGCTATGATTCTCTGTGGCGACCCCTGAGAAAAAAGGAACAGCTGAAAGAAAAGGAAGAAGATAATAAACAGAAAATAAAATTCTGAAATAGAAAAGAATGAAATCACACTGTTTTTTTAATTAATTTCTAAGCAGTGGTAGTCTAGTGTTATAGTCAGTGGATCATAGATCCAGAGCTTGGGGGTTCAGGTCTCACTCTCCAGAAAGTTGTGACTATCACACCCACTGCATTAACTGGGTCATCAAAGGCTGGGCATGTCTCTCACTGTCTCTGGTGTGAGGTTAATGTAAAAGAACCATTGCTGACTTTCAACAAGAGTTGGCGACAAAGCTATCAGTGTGTTTGCACCCTGTAATGGCCTGGCAAGCTGTACAGGGTGTATTCTGGAGTTAGCTGGAATGGGTCCAGCCTCCCTGTGACCCTAATTAGGATTAAGTGGTTACAGAAAATGAACAGAACTAATTGCAAAAGTAAATACCTTGAGTTCCATTTTGTTGCTATGAAATTATTTTGATAATTCATAAGAAATTACTTCATAAATGTGGAAAGCTTCTTCCCTAATTTGTATAGTATACATGGAGCAACTCTTGAAACTTATTTTGGTAACATAGCCATCGTTGATATTTCGTATTTCGAAGTCGTCTTTAAACAAATATTTTCTCAATATTTTGGCGTGGACCCATGCCGTTTTGGGCGTATAGACTACATTGCCATGTGGTGAAGACGATGAGGTAAGCACTGTGCAGTTGTGATGGCTTACTGATGCCACCTTATTCATGAGCCTACTGGCCCTTCAAGTCTGTTTGTAGGTGGCATGCCAGCACAGCTTCGGAACTGGCTTAAGGCTCCAGGTTTTTTGTCTGGCTGAGTTTAAATTCTACCCCTGCCAGTGGCTCAGTTTCTCATTTTCATGGGTCTTGCAAAACCTCCACCCTTCACTTGAATGGGCACTCACTGATATCCATCCAATGCATGAGAGAAATACTTTCTTGTCTCTAACAAAACCAACCCATGCTTATCATATTCTCTGCAAGTATGACAAGGCAAGATAAGATGGCCTAGAGGATAAGGAGATGACTTGCTAAACTGTTGTGCTCTGCACGTTTGGATTAGAATCCCACCCTTATTGCCTGTGCATGTTTCCTTGATTACTGGCAGACTAGTTCTCATGAAATGTTGCCTTTGAAGAAACTTGAGAGACTTCAGGTAAAGTAACAGGCAGTCCAGATGACACAGCCTCGGAAACTCTGTTTTGTCCTTTGTCACAGATTGATTTGCAAAGAAGTAGAACGAACTGCTTCACTATGAAGTTAAGTTGATTGATAGCCAGGCTATTGGGTACAGAGTTGAAGCTGAGGGTTCTTGTCAAGAGTTGAAAGATGTGTCTGCTTATGAAAAGCTCAAGCATCACGCAGATATTCTAGTGGACAGATCACATCTCTTCGAGGACAGAAATTATACTTAATCACTGAAATTTGTTTGTACATTCGGCCATGGTTGCTTCCATGTGAGTTTTGCTTTAAGCGTGGGGTGCATTCACTGCTACCATTTTTGAACACTCTGATATGTTTGGGTTTTTTTTTTGTTTTGTTTTGTTTTGTTTTTTGAACAGTGGTTGTGAGCAGTATGAGCACATCATCACCACCCGTTGGGTCTGGGGTTCTCTGCTTTGGCTTAAAAAGTAATTCAGATTTACAGTAAACATTCTGTGATGCTAAACTAGATTCTATGAGATGCTAAACAGACTTTGATGTTGTGATGAATACTCTGAGAGGCAAAACACTATTATGCAAAATATTCTGAGAGGATAAATCAAGACAAAGAACTTCAAACAAAAGACAGACAAAACGTGCACTAGCACAGTCCTCAATTATTGTTGGTTTAAACATGTCGTAAAGATAAACTTTCTGTGATGTTAAGACAGATTCTCAGATTGAACCCACGACCTCATGCATGCAACACACACAGTCTACCACAAAGCTTTATCCCCACCTTCCAGATTGACTGGAACAATATTGATTGTCACTGTTAATAAAACATGGCATTGATTGAACTATTTCCATTGAATTAAAAACGTGGTTTGATTTAATTTTTATCAACAAAACACAGTATGTTTCATTGAGAAATCCAAAGCAAGGATTGCTGTGGAGGTAATGGAGATGCCAGGGATTGAACCCGGGACCTCATGCATGCAAAGTACACACTCTACCACTGAGCTACATCCCATGCCACCAGGTGCAGTAACTGGAACATGCCAATGTTGCTAAAAACATGATATTAACGTAAAGCATGAATTCAAATTTCAACTCCAAAATCTGAAGCTGGTGGCAATTCCTTCTCTGAGCTCATTGGAAAGTATTTTGTAAAGAACGGATCTGAAGTATGAAGGAAAGGTGATTTCCTAAGAAGAAATTTCTCACTATTATTTAATGATATAATCTTTTAGAATTGAATTCCTTAATGGGGATGCTGGGGCTTGAACTAAGGAAATGTATACATGCAAAGTATGCACTCTACCACTTAGCTACAGCCCCTCCTGCTTTAATCAAGGAAGCATTTGGATGTTGATTAATATATGTCATGAATTTAAACATTGCAATTAATATTTAAACTTGGCCTAATTTAAGTTGACCTGACATGACCTGAAATCTTCTTGAAGGGTTAAAAGTATTTACTAATAATGACTTTGACAGTGTTAAGCAATGATCTTCTCATCCAGGGATGTCGTTGAGGCACCTTCATAGTAATACTTAGGCTAATTTGGCCTGACAGCATCCATCCCTCTCCAGGTCATAGAAACATACCGACAGCTTTGCAGCCGACTCTTTAGTAAAGTCAGCAATAGTTCTTTTACATGCCTCTCACCATAGAGGGTGAGAGACATGACCTGCCTTTGATAACACAGTTAGCTGCACTGGGGGCTTGACAACCCTGGGGGGGAAGGGGTGACAACCCTGAGGGGACTTGAACCCCCAACCTTAGGATCAGCAATCCTGTGCCTTAACCACTAGACCACCACTGCCCTTCGTGCAACAATACAATCTTTAAAAGTTAAATGCCAGAACAGAGATGGTGTGGTCTGAACCTGGGGCCTCATGCATGCAGTGAGTCCTGTCATGAGTGTAACAGATTTCTAAAAGAATTGTACAGATATATTATCTGAATATTCATTCATTCCCGAAACCTGTTGATCCCAATTGGGGTCGCAGAGGAGTCTCACACCTGGATAGAGAATTGGAACAGCCTCTGAACTTAATGTGCATGTTTTGGGTGGAAGTACACAGAGAAAACCCACACAAACATGTGCAAAACATGCAAACTCCACACTGAAATGCCCAAACCGGGAATTGAATCCAGGACCGTTCTTGCTGACAGTCACATAGTCTATATGTATATATATGCTTATTGGCTCCTGGATGGTACTTTTTTATTATTAGTATTTATTTATTTGGAGTTTGCATGTTCTCCCCGTGCTTGTGCGGGTTTCCTCCGGGTGCTCCGGTTTCCTCCCGCAATCCAAAGACGAGCACTGTAGGTTAATTGGCCGTTCTAAATTGAACGTAGATTCTCTCCTGCAGCGGCACTGGAACCCAGTCGTATCGGCACTTGCCTTTCCATTGGATCCTTCCGGTGGCGCCGAGACGGGGGACTTGCTGCTTGGGTAACAGCCTGTCCCTCATTACTCCCGACCCGGGCTCTGCGCACTGGGAAGTATCACCAGCCGGGATACCAGCCAGAGCGCAGCCATAGTCCTTCGGGACTGACGGAGGCCTACCATTTATTTATTTTATAATTCTCTTTTTATTTCCAGAAACCACATTCATATTTTACAAACACAATATCTTTAAAAATAAATAAATAAATGAATACTACTACTAATAATAATAATAATAATAATAATAATAATAGTCGTAATAATAATAATAATAATAATAATAATAATAATAATAATAATAATAAAGTAGATTCAGTTTGCAGGTGTTACTAAAATATCAGAGGTGAATATTCCTTCAAATCATGTTACAACACACATTATAATTTATTCAATAAACTTGCTCATTTACCATAGAACTTATCAGCTTTGTTGTTTTTTTATTGCAATGGGTTTTTTGGGGGGTTTTGTTCGATTTCCATAACATATGTGAAATACACTTTGACTGCAGCAGCACTTGTTACTAAGTTTGCAGCTGTATATTACAAATTTAGAGATTAATATAGTATAGTTAAAAGAGACATCTTTATTATCAAGCTTACAAAATATCATGTCGGAAGGTTGACGATCAATATTCATATAGCCACACGAGATCAACCACTATTGCAATGTGAATTTGATATAGTGAGATCTAAAATGATATAATTTCCATTTGGGTTTATTCTACTTTTTATGTAATTCATATTTAAAACCTCTATCAAATAAAATAGCCACACCCCTTGCATGTAATGGGAAAATAAAAAAAAAAAGGTAGAACTGCATTTAAACCCCATTCTGCCTTGACTCTTTTAACAGATTTCAGATCAACTTGTGTTCGAAATGTATATTTTGCTCCCTGACTCGCTTAAAGATGTCCTTATGTTTAATGGATCAGCCAGGCCTCTAGTATTTAGGGATTGTATATTTGTCTGTGCCATTCAAAAATTGTTGTACTATTTGGTATAAAGTTCCTCATAATAAATTGTATTGATATATCAAAGATTGGGACAGCGATACAGACATAAAAATGGTGTGTGGGATGCATATCTGAATTTACAGGCAATACATAATATATATGGTTCTGGAAAACAGGTTGAACACAAACAAGAACAGAACACCAAAGACAAACAAACACAAAGTACAAACATAACATACACACATAGAAGCACAAGACTCCACCTCTACCAACAAGAGTTCCACCAGAGGCGGAGTCCTGTGGAAAAGCAGAGCACATGTGCAGTGCATCACAAACATATACAAACGTCCTGGTCTAACAGCCATCATAGCAGTTACTAAGGGCCTACCTTGCTTTGATGTGGGGCCGGTGGTGTAGTGGTTAGTGTGCTGGGCTCATGATCAGGTGATTGTGAGTTCAAACCCCACTGTGCTAGGACCCTTGGGCAAGGTCTCAACCACAAGTGTGCCTCTGTTCACCCAGCAGTATAAATGGGTACCAGTAAAAAAATATACTGGGAAGGTAACCTGTGATGGACTAGCATCCCATCCAGGAGGAGTCCTGGTTGCTTCATGCTATGGAAACCAGAGATAAGCACTTGCCTGATGAGCCACTAGGCTCAGGTGTAAAAACCCAACAGACTTACCTACCTTGAGTTGGTGTGTTTGGGCAGAAACTGCCTTTTTTAAATTTTATTTTACACACAAAAGCATTATCTCTCTCTCTCTCTCTCTCTCTCTCTCTCACACACACACACTCTCACTCTCCCCCTCTCACATGCTTTCCATAAATTGCTGACACACCAAGAATTCTGTATCAAAAACAGATGTCAATTAAAATCTCATTACCTCTGTTTTGCAGTGTCCACCTAAGCAACATACCACATAACAAACATTATAACCTAATAGTATATTCGCCAGTCAATCAAACTTAGACAGCACGTTTTTTTTTTTTTTCCCACGGCGTGGACATGTTGCTTCAGACTTCTAGCCACACATCTGGACCCTTCTCTTGGATTCATGTTTGTAACTGTTCTTCTTGCCGAATTCTGTATGCTTCCTTTGCATGCCTCTCACGGTACTGTTTAAGCTCTGATTGTAAGTTTGTGTAAACACTCATGTGAGTAGATTTCAAATGTTTGGCTGCCTAGAGAAAAACTTTTCTTTCACTACAAAAAACAAGAACTATAATAATCAGCATTGGGCCATCTGCCTGTTGTTTCAGTCTGTGCGCGTTTCGTATCATCATCTGCTTTGCGAATTGTTCACCCAGCAAGAGTTTGGTCTCTGCAAAGTCCCACGCGACTTTAATAGTGTCCTCGGGATTTCTTTCATAGCCTTCCATGCCGTACAATAGTAGGTTAATCTTTTGGTCGTGAACTTGACTTGAGACAAGTGTACGCGTCAGGTCTGCCATGTTGCTTTTCAGCTGTTTGATGTACTCAAGGTCCTTTCTTTGATCTTCTTTTATTTCGGAAACATCAACTTTAAGACCGCCTAATCTTTCAGTCAATTTCTGAATCGAGTGTTTAATATCCGCAAAACCGCTCATCATGGTGACGTTCATGGTGGTGAGCATTTTAAACAGGTCA
Source organism: Plotosus lineatus (assembly GCA_024760905.1). Classification (NCBI taxonomy): domain Eukaryota; kingdom Metazoa; phylum Chordata; class Actinopteri; order Siluriformes; family Plotosidae; genus Plotosus; species Plotosus lineatus. The sequence goes on from CM045733.1 coordinate 21,730,104, forward strand.
TCATTTGATTTTGGTGCCATCTTGTCTGGAGGTTTTTCTCTTGCTGTACTGCAGAGTCTGAAAAACTTTCAAACCCAGCTCTTGCAGCTGAACGTCTCAAACATTGTTGAAGAGATTCTCATTCTATCCCTACAGACGGACGTGTATGTCATAGTATGACTCAAAAATTCAAGTCTTCATTCAGGAAAAAAAAAAAAAAAACATATAACCGGGAGCCCACCCCACCCATGTCCAACTACTACGCGGCCATTACCAGAAGTCCTCCTGGACGGTACTTGTCGGTATAAAAATAAATTAAAATAAATGAAATAATTTCTACACACATGTTCAATTTATTTATCTCATTTCTTCTCTCAAACCCTGAGTTTCAACAGATAAAATGAATGTTGTTAATGGCAGTGGGCAGGTCTTTTGGACCTAGTCCTTTGAAACTGTTGTGTGGGTAGTGTGGGCAGCAGTGTCAGGAACTGATTTAAGGCTCCAGTTTTTATGGGGGGTTGGGTTCAAATCCCAAAACTGCCAGTGGCTCGGTTTCTCTTCTTCGTGGCTCTTGCAAAACCTCCACTCTTCACTTAAATAAATGGACACTCACTGGCATCTGCAGAGTGCTTCAGGGCATGATGAGGTGGCCAAGAGGTTAAAATGATGGACTGCAAATCCATGCATCCATGGGTTCAAATCCCGCACTCATTGACTAAGCATTCTTTCCTTCACTTTGAATAGTTTTCATGAAGCAATGTGTTTGAAGAAACCTGGAAAAAAGGTCAACATGAGAAACTTCAGACAAAGTGGCAGGCAGTCCAATTGACAAAGTGAATTCGTCTCAGTGTTGTGTCTTTCAACACAGATTGATGTTGACGGAAGCACAATGAACGATTTCACCATGAAATGAAGTCAAATAACAGCCAATCTGTTGGGACAGAGTTGAAGTTGAGATGTTCATGTCAAGAGTTGAATGAGACATGTCGGTCAGTGAAAACAGGTAAGCACCATGCAGATGTTCTGGCAGACAGATCACGTCTCTTCTGGGACTGAAGCGTGCCCCCTTTGCGGTGGCTGAGTGGTCTGAAGCACTGGATTTAGGTTCCAGGCTTTGTCGTGGTGTGTGGACAAATCATACTCCTAACCTCTCCCCTTTACTTGTTTTTGTATTAAAACCTTTGTTGGCCTTTCTCTACATGCATACAATAAATAAGAAAAGCCTTTCCTTTCCCCAGGCATACCAGTTGCAACAAATGAACCTCGATGTGATCCACTTCTTTCTCTACTGATACTAATGCAACTCACATGTATCAACTATATCAACACATAGTGAAGAAGATTTATTGCCAATGAATTGTGTGCTGCCCAAGAAGTTTGATGAAATATGACAGCTGATCAATTACTCCTCTTTCTTGAGCATACTGGCCATTCACTTCTGTGCACATAGATAGTGTGATGGACAGGCCTACAGTGCTAGACCCCGGCTCCAGTCTTTTCGGTGGCATGGGTTTAAATCCTACTGCTGTTCATGGGACTGATTCACCTTTTTGTGGCTCTTGTGAATCCTCCACACTTCACTTGAATGGACATCTGCTGACATACATCCAATTCATGAGAAAGGACTTTCTTTTTTTGTTGGTCACAATAACAACCCACAATTTTCTATTCTCTGCCGCTCCTCAATGCGCAGAATGAGGCGGCCGAGCGGTTGCGGCAACGGATGCTTATTCTTTGTACGCTGCGTGTGTGTGTTCAAATTCCACCTTTATTGAATGCATTCTGTTTAGCCTTAACTTGAAACTGAATACAGAACCCACCCTAGTTACGAACATTTGTTCTACGAACATATAGACATACGAACAGGGCCGTCCGAGGTCAAAAGTGAAAGTGAAATGAAATTGAGGAACAAGTAGAAATAGAAATCGAATAAAATCTGTAGAAAGTTATATCATAAATATAAGAATGAAATATCATGAAGCATTATCCTGAGGAACACTCAATATTCGATTAGGCTCTGGCAGAGAGGCTTAGCTGACACACAATGGCAGATCGCAATGTGAACACCTGATCCTTTGCACCAATCTACCGTGCTTTACACCATATGGAGGTTGTGGAAGAGAAGCACAATGATTCATTTCTGAGCTCGTGTCAAAACTTTTAAAGAAACAAACTGACTACAGTATTATAATTAACTGTATAAGAGTGAAATTCTCTGTAAATCTCATCAGATCAGCTGTGCTGTGCTTGAGAGGAACCAGGAGTTTAAACACGGGACATAATGATATTGATCATGTACAGAGTGTTCATTTTATAATTGAATACTTTTATATTTTTAGCATTTTAATGTTTATTATTCCAATTATGTGAGTTTAATTTAATTTGCAAATATTTTATATCTTCTTCTTTTCCTTTCGGCTTTTCCCTTCAGGGGTCGCCACAGCGAATCATCTGCCTCCATCTCACCCTATCCTTTGCATCTTCTTGTCTGACACCAACGACCTTCATGTCCTCCTTCACCACATCCATGAATCGTCTCTTTGGTCTTCCTCTAGGCCTTCTGCCTGGTAGTTCCAGCCTCAGCATCCTATTACCAATATACTCACTATCCCTCCTCTGTACATGTCCAAACCATCTCAATCTAGCCTCTCTGACTTTGTCTCCAAAACGTCTTACATGTGCTGTCCCTCTGATGTGCTAATTCCTAATCCTATCCATCCTCGTTACTCCCAAAGAGAACCTCAACATTTTCATCTCTGCTACCTCCAGCTCTGCCTCCTGTCTTTTCCCCAGGGCCACTGTTTCTAAACCATACAACATCGTTGGCCTCAACACCATCTTGTACACTTTTCCTTTCATTCTTGCCGATACCCTCCTGTCACACATCACAACACTTTTCTCCAACCATTCCAACCTGCCTGCACACGCTTCTTGACCTCTTTTCCACACTCTCCATTGCTCTGGATTGTTGAGCCTAAGTACTTAAAATCCTCCACCTCTAATATACCACCACTCTAACATACTTCTCTGCCACTCCAGACTTCCTCATGCAATACCACAGTTCTTCTCTCGGCACCCTGTCATATGCTTTCTCCAGATCCACAAAGGCACAATGCAGCTCCCTCTGACCTTCTCTGTACTTCTCTATTAACATCCTCAAGGCAAACGCTGCATCTGTGGTGCTCTTTCTTGGCATGAAACCAAACTGTTGTTCACAAATGCTGACCTCTGCCCTTAGTCTAGCTTCCACTATTCTTTCCCATAACTTCATCGTATGGCTCATCAACTTTATCCCTCTGTAGTTGCCACAACTCTGCACGTCTCCCTTGTTCTTAAAAATGGGCACCAGCACACTTCTCCTCCATTCCTCTGGCATCCTCTCACTCTCTAAGACCTTGTTAAATGTTCTTGTCAGAAAATCTACTGCTTCCTCTTCTAGACACTTCCATACCTCCACCGGTATGTCATCAGGACCAACTGCCTTTCCATTCTTCATCCTCTTCAATGCCCTCCTCACTTCACGCTTACTAATCTTTGCTACTTCCTGGTCCTCAACAGTCACCTCTTCTACTCTTTTTTCACTCTCATTTTCCTCATTCATCAGCTCTTCAAAGTACTCTTTCCATCTTCCCAGCACACTTCTGTCATCAGTCAATACATTTCCCTCTCTGTCCTTTATCAATCTAACTTGCTGCACGTCCTTCCCATCTCTATTTCTCTGCTGTGCCAACCTGTATAAATCATTTTCTCCCTCTTTACTTTCCAACGAGCATACAAGTCATCATACACGCTCTGTTTGGCCTTTGACACTGCTACCTTTGCCTTCCGCTGTGTCTCCCTGTACTCCTGTTTACTCTCTTCAGTTTTCTCAATGTCCCACTTCTTCTTGGCTAACCTCTTCCTTTGTACACACTCCTGCACTTCCTCATTCCACCACCAAGTCTACTTATCTACTTTCCTTCCAGATGACACACCAAGTATTCTCCTGCCTGTCTCCCTGATCACATTCGCTGTAGTTGTCCAGTCATCTGGAAGCACTTCGTGACCACCCAAAGCCTGTTTCAACTCCTCCTTGAAGACAACCCGACACTCTTCCTTTTTCAGCCTCCACCACTTTGTCTTCTGCTCTGCCTTTGTCTTCTTCACCTTCCTCACCATCAGCATCATCCTGCACACCACCATCCTATACTGTTTGGCAACACTCTCACCCGCTACTACTTTGCAGTCACTGACTTCCTTCAAATTACATTGGCTGCACAAGATGTAGTCTACCTGTGTGCTCCTACCTCCACTTTTATGTCACCCTATGCTCCTCTCTCTTCTGGAAGAAAGTATTCACCACAGCCATTTCCATCCTTTTTGCAAAATCTACCAACATCTGTCCTTCTGCGTTCCTGTCCTGGATACCATACTTACCCATCACTTCCTCGTCCCCTCTGTTTCCTGCACCAACATGTCCATTGAAGTCTGCCCCAATGACCACTCTTTCACCTCTGGGGGTACTCTGCATCACTTCATCTAACTCACTCCAGAATCTCTCCTTCTCTTCTAGCTGACATCCTGCCTGTGGGGCATAAGCACTAACAACATTGAACATCATGCCTTCAATTTCTAACTTGAGACTCATCACCAAACAGCTATGAGAGCACAGTCCTTTTGGACATTTAGAACTGAGCACGTTCAACTCCTGTCCTGAACTAATATGCTACTGCTGCTCAATGCTAGCCTCACCCCGGATAACAATAAGCCCAGGCGGAGAGGGGATGAACAACAACTCTGGAGCTTGGTGAGCAATCCCAGTCATCTGTCTTTTTTGTTTTTCGAGAGTCGCCTCAGCAAATCATCTGATTTGGCATGGGTTTTTACGTCAGAGCCCTTCCTGTCACAACCCTTTAGCCAGTGACAGAAGCACGCTGATGGTTTTGCAGCCTGCTCTATACAGAAGTCAACAATGGTTCTTTTACATGCCTCTCACCATAGACAGTGAGAGAGGTGGCCCGCCTTTGATAACCCAGTTTGCTTCACGGGGGGGGTGTTGTTTGAATCCCCAACCTTATGATCAGCAATGCTGTGCCCTTTCCACTAGACAATCACTGCCCAACCCCAGTCATACGCCTTGAAAATGTTCAGTCTGTGTGAAACAAGGTGGACGAGCGTCATGCTCAGATTGCAGTGTAGAGGGATCTATAGGACTGCTCCATGCTGTGTTTCTGTGTCAATGGCTTGACAAGAGTACACCCAATGAGGTGACTACACCAGCCAGCTACATGGCCTTCAGGGAGGACTGGAGCGCAGTGGCTTGCAGCAAGAATGGTGGATTTCCTTTAATAAACCTGGTGCACTGACTGTAGATTATCTCTCAACCTTGCTCTGAGAATATGGACCATCTAACTTTGAAGTGTCATCAGACAGCCATCACAACTGAACAGTGCTTACTGCATCTTCACCACATGATGATCTATAGTGCTGTGCCAAAGTTTTTGCCCCTAACTAATTTTTTTTAACTCTTTTAGGGAAATTTATCATCAAATAAATTTAAATATCACACAAAGATAACCCAAGTATTCAAAAAATGCAGTTTTTCCTGTTGTGATTTTATTTGTTAAGAGAGAAATCCTATCTGAGCCTTCATGAACCTGTGTGAAAAAGTAATTGCCCCTTGTTAAAAGGTGAGGTTATTGTGATTAATCCTATTATTGGGAAAAACTGAGTTCAATTTCATGGCCACATCCAGGCTGATTGCTGCCAGAAATTTCCGATCAGGAGTCTCAAACATAAAGCCTGTCTGACAAGCTGAGGTAGGCCATACTGGACATACATCATCATGCCATGATCCAGTGAGCTTCAAGAGCAAACAATAAGGAAGATTATAGAGATGTCTCGGTTTGGGAAAGGATACAAAGTCATTGGTAAACCTTTGGTACTCAAGCAGACCACTGTCAGAGCCATTTTCCATAAATGGAAAAGGCATGGCACTGAGGTGATCCTTCGCCTGAGTGACCGACCTAACCAACATCAATCCAAGAACACAACGCAGACTTACCGGAGAAGTCATAAAGGATCCAAACCCACTTCTAAACAAGTACAAACCTCACCTTCCTCGGTTAATGTCAATGTTCATAACCCCACTATCAGAAAGACATTAGGCAAAAACGGAATCAGTGGAAAACTTCCGAGGCGAAAGCCACTATTGACAAAATAAAAGAATAGCAAGGCACAACTCAGTTTTGCCATGAATCGTCTTGATCATCCACAAAGCATTTGGGAAAATGTCTTCTGGACTGATCAAACTTAACTTGAACATCTTGGGAGAAATGTGTCCAGTTACATCTGGCACAAAAGGAATGCCGCATTTGATAAAAAGAACAGTGTGCCATCAGTGAAACATGGTGGTGGAAGTGTGATGAGCTGCACCTGCTTTGCTGCTTCAGGACCTGGGTGACTTGTCACGATTGATGGAACCATGAATTCTGCTCATTACCAAGAAATCCTGGTGAAGAATGTTCGTCCATCAGTTTGAGACCTCAAGTTAAAGCACACCTGGGTTCTGCAGCAAGACACTAATCCGAAGCACACCAGCAAGTCCACTTCTGAATGTCTAAAAAAGAACAAAATGAAAGTTTTGGAGTGGCCAAAATCCTATCAAGCAATTTGAAAGACTCATTGCCTCTTATCATGAACACCTGACTGCAATTATTGCTGCAAAATGTGGTTCAACCAGCTGTTCGGTTTAGGGGGCAAATACTTATTCACACTGGCCCTTGTAGGTTCAGATGTTATTTATTTCCTTAATAAATGCAACTGGAACTGAAAACTTCATATTGTGTTTACTTGTGCCTTATCTTTGTTTGCTGTGACACCTCCACAGATACTGAAGTCAAAATCCAGTGCCTGAGACTGCTCAGCAAAACCACCCATATATAGCCTTTTCAACTCATGAAATTAGACAAACGTAATGCCTGTGCAATTTTCAACTCGATGAGCAATGTGCTATTATATTCAATAAACTCAAACTGAACCCAGAACATCATGCATACAAAGCACATAATTGACCAGAGCTTCATCCCCACCTGCCAAATTGACTGGAGCATGCCAATGTTGATAAAAGGATGACATCAATTTTCTTAATTCCATTGAATTTAAATTAGATATAGTTTATATATGGTTATATTTTAACTTAGAATTTATCAACAATGAACAATGCGATTCACATAGAAATGATTTGAAACACAAAACAAGGATCCAACCTTATACTGCTTCTCACAAATTTGTCAGTATCGTTCAGCAAAGTTTTCTTTTGAAATGAAAGACCTCAGCAGAGATAATTGAGACAAGTATTGAAACCAGGGCACACACATGAGAGGAAGACACACTCTTCCACAAAGCTACATCCACACCTGCTGGCTTAACTGGATCATGTCAATGTTGCGACAAAAAAAAAAATTTATAATTTCAATGAAAATTCTAACTCAGGTTTAAGTGAAACATGACACAATCTAATTCCTCAAGAAAATACGTAGGATTATTTCCCCGACGTATTTTCTTGAGGAATTAGATTGTGTCATGTCAATGTTGCGACAAAAAATTCCCTCTGAAGGAATTAACTATGAGCCACAATGGAGATGCTGGGGATTGAACCCAGGACCTCATGCATGCAAAGCATGCGCTCTACCACTGAGCTACAACCCCACATGCAAAAATTAAAATGACTTGAAAATGTTAAAGAAAACCTGGCATGAATTAAACTATTTCAATTAAAATGTAAATTAGATGTACATTTTGTTTACATGGCATGTTTCCTCTGGAAATGATCTGAAATACAAGGGAAAGGTTTTTTTTTTATAATGAATAATGATTCCAACGAGCAAAAGGGCAGTGATGGTCTAGTGGTATAGGTCGCTGGCTTGCTGATCGAAAAGTTGGGGGTTTGCGTCCCACAAGATTGTTACTGTCCTGCCCAGTGCAGTTAACTGGGTTATCAAAGGCCAGCCATGTTTCACACTGTTTATGGTGCAAAACATGTGAAATAACCATTCCTGACTACCTGGCAAAGGAAGTTCATTTTGGCTGCTCATTTTCTTAATCTTGTTATTTCGTTCACTACCCAAAGCTCATGACCGTATGTCAGAGTTGGGATAAATCGACAGGTGAATTGAAAAGTTTGCTTTGCAACTCACCTCCCTCTTCAATATGACACACTGGTAGAGGCAACACTTTACAGAAGAGGCTACAGCGATCCACCTTGTCAGTCTAACACTCCATCCTTCCCTCGATTGTGAACAAGACCCCAAGATATGTGAACTCTTCCACTTGGGGCAGAGCCTCATTCCAGACCTGGAAGGTGCATTCCACAATTTTTTCTTTTCTTGGTCTCAGACTTGGAGGTGTTGATTCTCATCCGAGCCACTTCACACTCCAGTGTGAATCACCCCAGTGATAGCTGGAGGACATGGATTGATGAAGCCAAAAGGACAACATAAGCAACAAAAAGCAGATATGAGATCTAATGGCCACCAAACAAGAACCCTTCAGCACCTAGGCTACGCCGAAAAATTTGGTCCATAAAAACTACAAACAGAATCGGTTACAAAGGATAGCCTTGGCTCCAACTCTCCCTGAAACAAATTCGACCTATTGTTCCCAATGCAGACCAAACTCTGGCTCCAGTGACACAGTGACCGAGTGGCCTGCATAAACGGGTCCAGAACGCCACACTCTCGGAGCACTCCCCAAAAAATTACCTAAGGGACACGATCAAAAACATTTTCTAAATCCCCAAAACACATGTGGGCAAATTAGGCAAGCTCCCATGTCCCCTCCAGGATTCTGTATAGCATACAGAGTTGGTTGAGAGAGGCCAGGACGAAAAGTACATTGTTCCTGCTGAAGCCAAGGTTCAACCATTGGTTGAATCCTCCTCTACAGTGACCCTGCATAGACTTTCCGAGTCGGCAAATGAGTGTGATTCCATGATAACTGGAACACACCCTGTTGAGATTTCTTTTTGTCGTCTAAACGTCTCCCGCCTCGCCTTCTTCGACGTCTTCGACAAACAGTAGTCCAATTTCCACCAGCACCCTGATGGTTAACAGCACTGATGGCGGTCATTGTTAACCTGGGCCTCGACTGATCTGGTATGATATTTTTCTTGTTATTCGCATTTTTTATTTGGCATTTGTTTTACACCGGATGCCTTTCCTGATGCAACCCTCTGCATTTATCTGGGCTTGGGACTGGCGTGAGGCAGAGACACTGGCTTGTGCCCCTCCCTCACGGCCGCATTGTGCGATTACACACAAATCAAATAATCAACAAAATTCCATCATCAAATTTTGCATGCAGAGAAAAATACTCACCGGTGAAATAATCTTCAAGAAATCCAAGCCTTCCGGCATCTTCAAAGGACTGCACTCTCATAGCTGGTTGGTTTCAGTTTAGAGACTTATGCACATCAGCATGGATGCCCCCAGTGTCACTGTTTCATTCTGTCTTCAGTTAATACATAGATACAGTTTTTCGATTTTCGATTTTGGTAGTAATCCTCACATCACTGCAGCTGAAGTCATTGAGATAGTCAAAAAGCTCCTCGGTGGTCGGGCTCTGAGGGTGAATGAGATCTGCCCATCATATCGCCCTGGATGTTGTAGGACTGTCTTGGTGGACATGTCTCTGCAACTTTGTATAGTCATCGGGGGCCATGCCATACTTCTGGATAGGTAAACCAGTGTGGTAGCCTCTCTTTTTAAAAAGGGAGACCGGAGGGTGTATTACAATTATCATGGAATCACACTCCTCAGCCACCCAGAAAAGTCTATGCAGGGGTGCTGGAGAGGAGGATTTGACCGGTAGTTGAACCTTGGCTTCAGCAGAAACAATGTGCTCTTCATCCTGACCTCTCTCAACCAATCCTATATGATCAACAGAATCCTGGAGGGAACATGGGAGTTTGCCTAATTTGCCAACATGTGTTTTATTAATTTAGAGAATGTTTTCGACCGTATCCCTTGGGTAATCTTTTGGAGAGTGCTCCGGGAGTGTGGTGTTCTGGACCTGTTGATTCGGGGCATTCAGTCGTGGTGTCATTGGAGCTAGAGTTTGGTGTGTACTGGGAACAATATGTCGCATTTGGAGTCCGTCAGGGCTGTCATTTGTCATCGATTCTGTTCGTAATTATCATGGGCATAAATTCTGGGCACCGCCTAGGTGTTGAACAGTTCTTATTTGGTGGCTATCAGATCTCGTCTCTGCTTTTTGCGGCTTATGTTGTCTTTTTGGCTTCATCAATCCAGGACCTCCAGCTCAAATTGGAGCGATTCACACTGGAGTGTGAAGCAGCTGGGGTGAGAAGCAACACCTCCAAGTCCAAGGCCAAGCAAAGAAAAAAGGATGGAATGCACCCTTTGGGTCTGGAGTGAGGTTCTGTCCCAAGTGGAAGGGTTCACATATCTCGGGGTCTTGTTCACAATCGCGCGAAGGATGGAGCGTGAGCGCGACAAGCAGATTGCTGCAGTGTATTCTGTAAAGTGTAGCCTATAACAGTACGTCATGTGAAAGAGGGAGCTGAGCCACAAAGCAAGGTTCTTAATTTACTACTTGATTTATATTCCAACCCTCACCTATGGTCATGAGCTTTGGGTAGTGAACGAAAGAACAAGATTACTGAAACAAGCATCCAAAATGAGCTTCCTTTGCTGGTGGCAGGGCTCTCACTGGAGATAGGGTGAGAAATTCAGACATCCAAGAGAAGCTTGCAAGAGAACTGTGACTTGTTCGCATGAAAATGACGCATGCCCTGGTGTGGTATTTTGGGCATATCCAGCCGGAAAAAGACCCTGGCGTTGACCTACATGAACACACTGGAGGGATTATGTCTCATGGCTGGTCTGGGAACGCTTCAGTTACCCCCATAGAGGAGCTGTTGGAAGTGGCTGGGGAGAGGGACATCTGGATGTCATTGCTTAGGCTGCTGCACTGCGACCCAACCCCGCAATAAACAGAGGAAGACGACAATGATGATGATAACACTTGGTTTAATTTAAATTGTCCCGACATAACAAACATGTTTCCTCATGAAATTATTTGAAATCCAAAGGGAGGGTAAAACTCTTGGATGAATAATAACTCTATCAGTATTAATCAGCAAAGAAATATTTGAAGTTAAGGACCTCAATGGAGATTGGACCAAGACCTCATACATGAAAAGCGTGCACTCTACCACTGAGCTGCATACTTACAGTAAACTATTGCTGCCATTCAGTTTTAGTTTAGAGTTATGGACATCAACATGGCTGCTTTCAGTGTCAATTTCTCTTCTCGGTGAATACATATATACAGTTCTTCTTGAACTCTGTAACACTGACTGCAAGACTCACTGCATGTACTAGTATGAGGCCCCAGCTTCAATCCCCACCATCTTAGTTGTGGCATTTCACTTTGAAAGATTTCATTATCACAGAAGATTGTCATAATCATTATTCATTCAAAAAACATAACCTTTCCCTCGTATTTCAGATCATTTCCAGAGGAAACATACCATGTCGACAAAATGTACATGAAATCCAATTTTAATTTATTTTGAAATCGTTTAATTCATGTCATGTTTTCTTTAACATTTACAAGTCCCTTTCTCTTTGGAAGGTGGGGTTGTAGCTCAGTGGTAGAGCGCATGCTTTGCATGTATGAGGTCCTGGGTTCAATCCCCAGCATCTCCATTGACAATGATGGGCAATTCCTTCAGTATGAGAGGGGGAACAACCCATCCTTCCACATCTTTTCTTGAGGAATTAGATTGTGTCATGTTTCAATTAAACTGAGTTAGAAGTTTCATTGAAATGGTTAAGTTAATATTTTGCTTTGAGCAACACTGACATGATCCAGCTAAGCAAGCATGTGTGGATGTAGCTTGATGGAAGAGCATGTGCTTTGCATGTGTGTGCCCCTGGTTTCAATCCTTGGTGTCTCCATTATTTCTGCTGAGGTCTTTAATTTCAAAAGAAAACTTTGCTTAACAATACTGACAAAGTTGTGATAAATTGAAAAGTTTGGACCTTTTGGATTTCAAATCCAAAATTTCTCTATGAAAAGTATTCTTCATTGTTGATAAATCCTTAATTAAAGTATAACTATACAGTCACTCCCTAATTTACATTCATTCATTTTACGTTTTTTCGATTTTACGTTTGTTTTTGTTTTGTTTTTTTTAATTACCGTATGTCAAATTTTGAGTTTAGCGTGCTCTCTGTAGTACGAGACGTACCTATGTAGTACCCTGATGTAATGACGCAATAACATAATGATGGTGTGTCCATTGTTTACAAACGAAAGACTGAACGTGCCCAGTTCTTTTCAGTTCTTCCCAGTTCAGTGCTTGTTGCCCTTGAGTTAAGATGTCTCTGTGATCTTTGTGTTTACACTGTTTTGCTTTTGTAACCCTAAGCAAATATGGTTGGTCAGAAGCGTAAGCCTACTAGCATGGGTGCAAGTTTTCCGGCATATGCCGGAATTTCGGTTTTCCCAAGACTGAATTAGCTATCTGCTCGGATCGGCGCAATCTACCATGCATACTCAAATAAGCAAAGAGAGTTGTAAAATGAATGAAAACCTGAATTCAGAAAAGAAAGAGAACTCTCCGCTCTGCTAGTGATTCACATCAATGCAGGCTGAGTACAAAAAAGTATTCAACAGTGCCCTTGCTCACTTGAAAGACCGGAAGTCCAGATAACCCATGCTTTGTCTCAAGAACAAGCAAGTGAACAACTTTCACATATTGTAAGCGTAAGTGTTGATTGGCTGTTTTAAGCTTCATGTAAAATGACTAGGCTCAGCTTCATGTAAAGTGACCATCCGTCAACCATCAGAACCTTTACAAGCAGAAAGATCACATCACAGAGAATGTTAAAGGTTATATTTGATACTGTATTTGATATTTGATGAGTGAATTTGATTAAAATGTATATATGTGAAATTATTTTTGCTTGAATTTAATTTCTTTGAAATTATTATTGATATTATTTGATAGATTTGATATTATTTTACAATATTATGTTTATAATAATTGTTTAAGGGGTGTTTTATGAGATACCGTAATGGTATTTATGGACGTATAGTACAGTATGAATGTTATACGTCACTGGAACATACAGTAACAACTTACATTTTTTTCATCTTATGTTCAGCCGTCCGGAACCGAACTCAAACGTAAGTAGCGTCTGTATATAAACCACGTATTCAATGTAATAAGCAGAGCAGTGGTGGTCTAGTGGTATAGGGTGTTGGCTCACTGATCCAAAGGTTGGGGGTTTGAGTCTCACTCTCCACAAGGTTGTCACTGCCCCCCCCAGTGCAGCTAACTGGGTTATCAAAGGCGGGCCATGTCTCTCACTGTCTATGGTGAGAGGCATGTAAAAGAACCATTGCTGACTTTCATAAAGAGTAGGCTGCGAAGTTGTCAGTGTGTTTCTGTCCCTTGCTAAAAGGGTTGTGACAGGAAGGGCATCCGACGTAAAAACCTCTGCCAAATCAAACGTGCGAATCAGATGATTCGCTGTGGCGACTCCCGAGAAAGGGAAAAAGCCGAATGGAAGACAGACAGATTCAATGTAATAAGCACCCTGCTCCAATAAGCATTTTTGGGTTTTTTTTTTTTTTTTTGGGGAGGTTACGTCTAATAACCGCCCATGTGTACTGGGAACAAAATAGTTGATCAAACTTACCAATTTTTTTCCATCAGTCTCTTCTTCTTCTTCTTCTTTTCCTTTTGGCTTTTCCCTTCAGGGGTCACCACAGCGAATCATCTGCCTCCATCTCACCCTATCCTTTGCATCTTCTTCTCTTATACCAGCTACCTTCATGTCCTGCTTCACTACATCCATGAATCGTCTCTTTGGTCTTCCTCTAGGCCTTCTGCCTGGTAGTTCCAACCTCAGCATCCTACTACCAATATACTCACTATCCCTCCTCTGTACATGTCCAAACCATCTCAATCTAGTCCCTGTAACGGTAAAATGAGGTGTTCACTGCCTGTAAAAGTGAGTTTTCACGGTATTTCAAGACTCCCTGCCACTGGGGAATGTCTACAATGTGCATCAGTCACAACACATTTGATCATTCCGCCATGCTTTATAAAACAGGAGAATATTTTGCTGTGTTCTCTTGGTGAATGTCCAACAAGATGAAACATTAGAAACTGCTACAGCAAAACTATGGGATGCTCTGAATGAATGGAGCGGTGAGCCAGATATGGACTTAACAGAAAGTGATGAAGGGATTCTCCATGTGCTTTTCAATGTGCCATGTGCTAAAGTTTATCATTGTGTTGATTGGTTCAACATGTGCGACATTTATGTTGATTGGCTTGATTTTAACATCAGGGGAAAATATTTAAAGGAACAGCACCGGGAGGGAAAATTAAACGGTCTTTTTTTTTTTAATGATGCTTTTTTTTTTCCTGTTTATTTTCATCTTTCATGTAAATAATTTGGTTGATACCACAAAATGAATAACACAAAGTACCAGTAAAACTCTTTTATTTATCTGTTATTATTCATGTTTTCCACTTCTATGGTAACAAGCACTTACCGTTCCACTCCGCTGGTAAGCATTTTAATAAGCGCCCACCCACTCCAATTTTTTAAGTGCCCTGGGCGCTTTTCACGTCGAATACAGTATATCTAATTTAAATTCAATGGAAATAGTAAAATTTATGTCATCTTTTTATCAACATTGACATGTTCCATTCAATCTGGCAGGTGAGGATGAAGCTCTGGTTAATTGTGTGCTTTGCACGCATGATGTTCTGGGTTCAGTTTGAGTTTATTGAATATGATTGTGCAAAGAGATTAACATTGCACAGGCATTACGGTTGTCTGATGACATTTCTTTCATGAGCTTAATGGTCTTTCAAGGCTATGTGTGGGTAGTGTAGTCTCAGGCACTGGATTTTGACTTCAGTATCTGTGGAGGTGACGGAAATATGAAGGACCTCTACACCATCACCAGGAAGCTCAGCGGGAAGTGCCCCAAGCCTGAAAGGCCAGTAAAAGGAAAATACGGGAAAGCCATACGCAGTGACGCAGGACAAAAGAACAGATGGAAAGAGCACTTTGAAGAGCTCCTAAATCGACCAGCCCCACAAGACCCACCAGACATCCCAACAGCTGACAATGACCTCCCGATTGACTGTAATCCACCCAGCAAGAAGAAAATCATAAGAGATCTTAGACAGCTGAAGGCAGGCAAGGCTCCTGGACCAGACATCCTGGCAGAGGCACTGAAGGCAGACATGGACATCACTGCTAATATGCTCCACCCCCTCTTTGAAAAGATCTGGGGGGAAGAACAAGTGTTATAAGAGTGGAAGGAGGGATACCTCATCAAACTGCCAAAGAAAGGAGATCTCAGTAACTGTGCAGACTACAGAGGGATCACCCTATTGTCAATTCCTGGAAGGATCTTTAGCAAGATCCTACTAAACAGGATGAAAGACATCATTGACCCACAGCTTAGAGACCAGTAGGCAGGCTTCTGGAAAGACCTCCCATGCATAGATCAGATCATAATGCTACGCATCATCTTGGAGCGGTCCCTCGAGTGGAATACCTCTCTCTACATCAAGTTCCTCGACTATGAGAAAGCCTTTGGCAGTGTGGACAGAGCGACCCTATGGAAACTACTAAGACACCACGGAGTACCAGCAAAACTCACCGACACATCAGGATCTACCAGCAGGGTAGTCTATGGAAGCTAGGTTTCTCATGCTTTCCAAGTTCAAACACCGGTCAGACAGGGATGCTTGTTGTCCGCTTTTCTATTCCTCCTTACCATTGATTGGATTATGAAGGTATCCACATCACAGAGACGGAATGGCATACAATGGACTCTGTCCACAACTGGATGATCTGGACTTAGCTGACGACCTGGCACTGTTCTCACGTGCTCAACATCAGATGCAAGAAAAAACAAGCATCGTGGCAGAGACCTCATCTCAGGTAGGTCTGAACATTCATCAAGGGAAAAGCAAGGTCCTGAAAGTCAACACCACCAACGCATCCCCTATCATAGTGGGAGGCGAGGCATGAGAGGAGGTGGACAGCTTCACCTACCTCGGCAGCATCATTGACTCCAAAGGAGGGACAGAAGTAAAGGCCAGGATAGCCTTTTAATAGCTCAGTAACATCTGGGCTTCAAAAGACCTATGAGTTAACACCAAGATAAGGCTCTTCAACAACAACGTGAAGTCTGTCCTACTATATGGAGCTGAAACATGGAAAACCACTGCCACCACCACAAAAAGATCCAGACATTCATCAATGGCTGCCTGAGATGTATCCTCCGGATAAGATGGCCCAACAGGATCAGCAACAAGGAAATTGTGGAAACAAACCAGGCAAAAGCCAGTAGAAGCTGAGATAAAACAACGTCCCTGGAGGTGGTTAGGCCACACTCTGCGCAAACCAGCCACCAACACAATAAGGCAAGCCCTGAGGTGGAACCCCCAAGGAAAAAAGAAAAGAGTTGCGCCAAGAAATACTTGGTGACGAGACCTGGACGCAGATGCCAAGAAGATAGCCACTCATGGGGTCAGCTGGAAAGACTGGCCCAGGACAGAGACAAATGGAGGGATCTTCTTGGTGGCCTATGTCCCAGTAGGGATGACAGGCTTGAATGAATCAGTGGTGTCCTTTCAAATTGCACGATGCCAGCTTTCCCTTTACTTTTTATGTCCTGATGTTTGTGGGTCTGGCGACATATGCATTCAACTAAAAAAAATAAATTGCCTTTCCCCACCCATAATAATAGTTTTAATGAATGAACCTCAGTGTGCTCCACTTCTTTCTCCACTGACAGGAAGGCAATTCACATGTGTGAACAACAGTGCTATGCAAATGTTTTTGTCCCCTGATCAATATCTGACATTTTTTGCACGTTCGTCACTGTCATCCATTTCAGATCAAGCAAACCTAAATATTATACAAAGATATGTATGCACAAGTAAATACAAAATGCGGTTTTCAGTGCCAGTTGCATTTATTAAGGGGGGGTAAAGAACATCTGAACCTACAAGGGCGCGTGTGAATAAGTAATTGCCCCCCAAACTGAATTGCTGGTTAAACTACCTTTTATAGCAATAACTGCAGTCATGCGTTTGCGATAAGAGGCAATGAGTCTTTCATATTGCTGTGATGGCATTTTTGGCAACTCTTCTCTGCAGAATTGTTTTTAGGATCACCCAGACTGGATGGTTTTCAGGCATTCAGGCATTTTTAAGGTCATAAGGTCATCCCACAACATTTCAATTTAGTTCACATTGAGAGTTTGACTAGGCCACTCCAAAACCCTCATTTTGTTCTTTTTTAGCCATTCAGAAGTAGACGTGCTGGTATGCTTTGGATTATTGTCTTTCTGCAGAACCCAGGTGCGCTTTAGCTTGAGGTCTCGAACTGATGGACAGACATTCTTTGCCAGGATTTCATGGTAGCGAGCACATTTCATGGTTCCATCAATTGTGACAAGTAACCCAGGTCCTGAAGCAGCAAAGCAGGTGCAGTTCATCACACTTCCACCCCCATGCTTCACTGTTGGCACAATGTTCTTTTTTATCAAATACGGCATTCCTTTTGCGACAGATGTAACGGGATACATTTCTCCCAAAATGTTCAACTGTAGTGTCATCAGTCCAGAAGACATTTTCCAAAAAGCTTTGCTGATGATCAAGATGGTTCATGGCAAAACTGAGTCGTGCCTTGATATTCTTTTTGAGTCAACAGTGGCTTTCGCCTCGGAACTTTTCCATGGATGCCATTTTTGCCGAGTGTCTTTCTGATGGTGGAGTTATGAACATTGACATTAACCAAGGCAGGTGAGGCTTGTAGTTGTTTAGAAGTGGTTTTTGGACTTTGTGACTTCCTTTGTGACTTCTTCGGTTAGTCTGCATCATGCTCTTTGAGTAATTTTGGTAGGTCGGCCACTCATGTGAAGGATCACTACTGTGCCATGCCTTCTCCATTTATGGACAATGGCTCCGACAGTGGTCCGCTGGAGTCCCAAAGATTTACCAATGACTTTGTATCCTTTCCCGGACTGAGACATCTCGATAGTCTTCTTTTTTTGTTTGCTCTTGAAGCTCACTGGATCATGGCATGATGGTGTATGTCCAGTATGGCCTACCTCACCTTGTCAGACAGGTTTTATATTAGAGATCTTCTGATTGGAAATGTCTGGCGGCAATCAGCCTGGATGTGGCCATCAAATTGAACTCAGTTTTCAACAATAATAGGATTAATCACAATAAACTCACCTTTTAACAAGATTGCAATTGTACTTTTTCACAGAGGTTCATGTAGGTTTATAGAGGATTTCTCGCTTAACAAATAAAATCACAACAGGAAAACTGCATTTTTTTTTATTCTTGGGTTATCTTTGTGTAAAGTTTAAATTTATTTGATGAGGTGTAAAAAAGTAAAAAAAAATGGACAAAAACTTTGACACAGCACTGTAGATCACGATGTGGTGAAGATGCGGTAAGCACTGTTCAGTTGTGATGGCTGTCTGATGACACCTATTTCATGAACTAACTGGCCCTTCAAGTCTGTGTGGGTGGGGTAGACACTGGGTTCAGGAGCTGGTTTAAGGCTCCAATTTATTTTGGACTGGGTTCAAATCCCACCTCTGCCAGTTCAATAGTTTCTCTTTTCGTGGCTCTTGCAAAACCCCCATCCTTCACTTGAATGGACACGCACTGGCATCCATCCAATGCATGAGCAAAATACTTTCTTGTCTCTCACAAAAAAACCCATAATTTTCAGATTCTCTGCTGAGCACGATCAGGCTGAAAGAGGTTTCCGAGAGATTAGGGCGATGGATTGCTAAACAATTCTGCTCTGCATCCATGGGTAGGAATCCCAACCCTGTCATCTGAGCATTCTTTCCTTTAAATTGGCAGAGTAGTTCTCATGAAGCATTGCTTTTGAAGAAACCTGTAAAAAAGTCTACCTGAGAGGGTTCAGGCAAAGTGACGGGCAGTCCAGATGATACATGAGTCTCTTTGTTGTGTCTTTTGCCACTTATTGACATGCAAGAAAACAGATTTAACTGTGTTACCATGAAATGAAATCGATTGACATCCATGCTGTTGGGTACAGAGGTGAAGTTGAGGCGTTCTTGTAAGGAGATGAAAGAAGTGTCTATTTTGGAAAAGAGGGGAGCACTGTGCAGATATTCTGGTGGAAAGATTACATCACTTCTAAGACTGAACTGTGTCCGCAAAGTGCTTTGCTGTGGCCAAATGGTCCAAGTCACTGGATTTGGGCTCCAGGTTCTGTTGTGGTGAGTGCTCAAATCCAACTGCTGACACCTCCCTTTTACTTGTTTTTGTGCTCAAACGTTTGTGGGTCCTTTCACACATGCATATAATGAATACGAAAAGCCTTTCTGGTGAGCAACTTGGATCTCTTCCAGGACATAACTGCGTCCTGAAAACACTTTGCTGTGGGGAGTGTGGCTATGTGGTTCAAAGTGCTCAATTTAGTCTTCACTTGAGGTCTGGGGTCAGATCCCACAGCTGATAGCCTTCCCTTTACTTTTTTCTACTACCATATGTTTGCGCAATGAGCCAAGCATTGGGTAGGCATTATAGCTGCCCCACATCCTTTGTATGTGCAGGTTCTTCTTTGTTAAAAAGGGGAGGGGAGAGATTCAAGAGATGTGTCATAATTTTATGGGTTTTGCTTTGTAAAATGGGGCAGATTTGCATGATTTGGGCAGCTTGAACAGAAAGAAAAAGCACAAAAAAAAAAGAAAATGCTTCCAATTTTTTTCTCTTGTCTTTGAGCCACTGCAAATTTGTATTGTTTGAGCAGGACCAAAACTTTTTTCCAAGGCTGAGAATACAGACTATTCATCTCAAATTCAACTGAAGACCTTTGAAAATATCCTCAATTACCCTTGAAATGAAATTTGTTTGTACATTCAGCCATGATTGCTTCCATGTGAGCTTGGCTTTAAGATTGAGGTGCACTCACTGCTATGATTTTTTAAAAGAGTCTGAAATGTTTCTTTTTTTAATTTTGGAAATTTTTTAAACAGTGCTTTTGGGCAGTATGGCAAGGGTGTAGGCTGGTCTAACCATGGAGGGGTGCACATCTTTGTTGACCGGAACTCAAGTCCCAGGGGCTAGAGGCCTAGCCCTTAAAGGAGTGTAGAGAAACACGAGAACAAATTGCACACCAGACTGTTTTAATTATATACATAATTTGGGGCATAATTAAAATTGGCACAGAGGTCTTATACATGATGTTATAAATCAGTTTACAGTTATAATGTACTGTACATTACAAAAATAACAATTTGTTACAGTCACCAGTTTTCCTTTTGACTGTTATGGTCATGCACAATTGATTTGTACTAGCTACTAGAGCACAAATTAAGGTTTGATCAGAGACATTAGCTCAAGTCGCCTGGGGTGGATGGAAGCATAAATGTCAATTACTCAATCAAGATCTACAAGTTTAGTGTAGTGGATGTTGATGAGTGCCAATGATGAAAGTCTCTCTTGACCCATGATTGCTCTCAAGTATGAATGGAGGTGCCGCACTGAACTTGCACTCCTTTCACATTCACATATACATCTCTACACAAACGGCATATGTACGAATATGCATGTACATGTAGCCGTAATACATGTACAATGTAGAAGGCAGTTTACTCTACAGTACATGGATATGGAATAACCGACTTCTACTATAATCGGCCACATGCACATGATGCATGCAGTGAAAACCACCAGTCCCATACTCATACGCAAGGGAAAATACACTCTTCTAATGTGAATTTATATGGCTTTCTATGCATGTCATTCTCACTTGTAAAATTGTGTAAAAATCTGCTGTATTGGCTCCTGTAACTGTACAGTTACCCCAAGGCATTCTGACCCCTGATCAATCTTTTTCTTACTTTTGCAATCTCCTTCTACACTATTGATTCCGAGGTAACATCGTCCAAGTTTGAGTAAAGTTGACACCGTGCAGTACATTCATAATCAAAGAGCATACTGCCTGCATCTTTATTATGACCACAATAGATTATCATAAGGATCTCTGACCATGCACTGGCTGCCTTATGCATTGTATTGAACTTGCCCTGAAAACGTAAATGAAACAAGTCAGAGTGTTTGTTTTCTCAATCTCTTTTAACACTTTTTGTCAGTATATTTTAGATGTAACCTCTATTGGACCCAGTTGAATTAGGGGTGTAATCCAGCATGAGCTACCCGCTTTGGCTTGTTGGACAGTTTCCGGTTCAATCACATGTTGCTTAAGATCCTCTCCATCTTGTTCTTTTAATCTATAAGGCCTCAAATTCCATCTTCTTTGCTTGTGCTTAGCCTCATTGACTTTTCTTGTGATCCCCGGTTGTCATCTTTACTGTTGTCACTTCAGTTTTCTTATCCAGTATTTCGCTGAAAAGAAATTCTGAGTTGCATTCAAGGATTGGATACCATCTGCATTTTTATTGGTCAATTTCTGGAATATGTTTGTGCAGTGAAGCAAGCATTGCACAGGCGTTACAGCTGTCTGATGACACCTCTTTCATGAGCTTACTGGCCCTTCAAGCCTGTGCATATGGATCATGTGACCAAGTGGTCTGAGGTGCTGTATATTGGCTCCAGATTTTTCAGGGGCATTGATCCAAATTTGACCGCAGCCAGTGGCTTAGTGTCTCCTTTCCGTGGCTCTTGCAATTCCTCAGCCCGTCATTTGAATGGACACTCACTGTTATCCATCCAATGCATGAGAAAAATACTTTCTTGTCTCTCACAAAAACCTACGATTTTCATATTCTCTGTGGAAGATAATATGGGACAGGTCGAAATGCAGCCGTGAGGGGGGCACAAACAAGTGCCCGCCCTCACGCCGGTCCCAAGCCTGGAGAAATGCAAAGGGTTGCGACAGGAAGGGCATCCGGCGTAAAACTTTTGCCAAAATACAAAATGCAAACCGTAAAGACAAATCTCACACCGGATTGGTCGAGGCCCGGGTTAACAATGACCACCATCAGTGGTGTTAACCAACAGGGTGCTGGTGGAAATTGGACTACTGTTGGTCGAAGAAGGAGAGGTCGAAGCAGGAGAGGTCGAAGAAGGAGAGGTGGGAGGCGTGTCCATAAGCAGAGAGAGAAGAGGAAAAGCATGAGTTTAGGACTGAGAGTAGGGACTTTGAATGTTGGAACTATGGCAGGAAAAGGCAGAGAGCTGGCTGACATGATGCAGAGGAGGAAGGTGGACATACTGTGTCTTCAGGAGACCAAGTGGAAAGGTAGCAAAGCTAGAAGCTTAGGAGCGGGGTTTAAGTTGTTTTTTCATGGTGTGGATGGGAAGAGAAATGGAGTAGGAGTCATCTTGAAGGAGGGGCTGGTCAGGAATGTTCTAGAAGTGAAAAGAATGTCAGACAGAGTGATGAGTCTCAAGTTAGAAATTGAAGGTGTGATGTTGTTAGTGCTTATGCCCCACAGGCAGGATGTGAGCTAGAAGAAAAAGAAAGATTCTGGAGTGAGTTAGATGAAGTGATGCAGAGTACCCCCAGAGGTGAAAGAGTGGTCATTAGTGCAGACTTCAACAGACTTCTTGGTGGAGGCAACAGAGGGGACGAGGAAGTGATGGGCAGGTTTGGTATCCAAGACAGGAAATCAGAAGGACGGATGTTGATAATTTTTGCAAAAAAGGACTGAAATGGCTGTGGGGAGTACGTTCTTCCAGAAGAGACAGGAGCATAGGGTGACAAATAAAAGTGGAGGTAGGAGTACACAGGTAGACTACATCTTGTGTAGGAGATGTAATTTAAAGGAAGTCAGTGACTGCAAAGTAGAAGTGGGTGAGAGTGTTGCCAAACAGCATAGGATGGTGGTGTGCAGGATGATGCTGATGGTAAGAAAGGTGAAGAAGGCAAAGGCAGAGCAGAAGACAAAGTGGTGGAAGTTGAAAAAGGAAGAGTGTCATGTTGTCTTCAAAGAGGAGTTGAAACAGGTCTTGGGTGGTCAGGAAGTGCTTCCAGATGACTGGAAAACTACAGCTAATGTGATCAGGGAAACAGGTAGAGAGTACTTGGTGTGTCCTCTGGAAGGACAGGAGATGAGGAAACTTGGTGGTGAAATGAGGAAGTGCAGGAGAGTGTACAAAAGAAGCGGTTAGCTAAGAAGAAGTGGGACATAGAGAGGACTGAAGGGAGTAAACAGGAGTACAGGGAGACACAGCATAAGGCGAAGATAGCAGTGTCAAAGGCCAAACAGAGAGCGTATAATAACTTGTATGCTAGGTTGGACAGTAAGGAGGGAGAAAATGATTTATGCAGGTTGGCACAGCAGAGAAATTAAGATGGGAAGGACGTGCAGCAAGTCAGAGCGATAGGACAGAGTAGGAAACGTGTTGACTGATGACACCAGTGTGCTGGGAAGATGGAAAGAGTACTTTGAAGAGCTGATGAATGAGGAAAATAAGAGAGGAAAAGAGTAGAAGAGGTGACTGTTGAGGACAAGGAAGTAGCAAAGATTAGTAAGGGTGAAGTGAGGAGGGCACTGAAGAGTGGAAAGGCAGTTGGTCCTGATGACATACCGGTGGAGGTATGGAAGGGTCTAGGAGAGGTTGCAGTAGATTTTCTGACAAGAACATTCAACAAGATCTTAGAGAGTGAGAGGATGCCAGAGGCATGGAGGAGAAGTGTGCTGGTGCCCATTTTTAAGAACAAGGGATATGTGCAGAGTTGTAGCAACTACAGAGGGATAAAGTTGATGAGCCCTACGATGAAGTTATGGGAAAGAATAGTGGAAGCTAGACTCAGGGCAGAGGTCAGCATTTGTGAACAACAGTTTGGTTTCATGCCAAGAAAGAGCACCACAGATGCAGTGTTTGCTTTGATTATGTTAATAGAGAAGTACAGAGAAGATGAGAAGGAGCTGCATTGTGCCTTTGTGGATCTAGAGAAAGCATATGACAGGGTGCCGAGAGAAGAACTGTGGTATTGCATGAGGAAGTCTGGAGTGGCAGAGAAGTATGTTAGAGTGGTGCAGGACATGTATGAGAGATGTAAGACAGTGGTGAGGTGTGCTGTCGGTGTGACAGAAGAGTTCAAGGTGGAGGTAGGACTGCATCAAGGGTCAGCTCTGAGCCCCTTCTTGTTTGCTATGGTGATGGACAGCCTGAAAGACGAGGTTAGACAAGAATCTCCATGGACTATGAAGTTTGTAGATGACATTGTGATCTGTAGTGAGAGCAGAGAACTTCTTTTCCTTTCGGCTTTTCCCTTCAGGGGTCGCCACAGCGAATCATCTGCCTCCATCTCACCCTATCCTTTGCATCTTCTTCTCTTACACCAACGACCTTCATGTCCTCCTTCACCACATCCATGAATCGTCTCTTTGGTCTTCCTCTAGGCCTTCTGCCTGGTAGTTCCAGCCTCAGCATCCTATTACCAATATACTCACTATCCCTCCTCTGTACATGTCCAAACCATCTCAATCTAGCCTCTCTGACTTTGTCTCCAAAACGTCTTACATGTGCTGTCCCTCTGATGTGCTCATTCCTAATCCTATCCATCCTCGTTACTCCCAAAGAGAACCTCAACATTTTCATCTCTGCTACCTCCAGCTCTGCCTCCTGTCTTTTCCCCAGGGCCACTGTTTCTAAACCATACAACATCGTTGGCCTCAACACCATCTTGTACACTTTTCCTTTCATTCTTGCCGATACCCTCCTGTCACACATCACAACACTTTTCTCCAACCATTCCAACTTGCCTGCACACGCTTCTTGACCTCTTTTCCACACTCTCCATTGCTCTGGATTGTTGAGCCTAAGTACTTAAAATCCTCCACCTCTAATATACCACCACTCTAACATACTTCTCTGCCACTCCAGACTTCCTCATGCAATACCACAGTTCTTCTCTCGGCACCCTGTCATATGCTTTCTCCAGATCCACAAAGGCACAATGCAGCTCCCCCTGACCTTCTCTGTACTTCTCCATTAACATCCTCAAGGCAAACACTGCATCTGTGGTGCTCTTTCTTGGCATGAAACCAAACTGTTGTTCACAAATGCTGACTTCTGCCCTTAGTCTAGCTTCCACTATTCTTTCCCATAACTTCATCGTATGGCTCATCAACTTTATCCCTCTATAGTTGCCACAACTCTGCACGTCTCCCTTGTTCTTAAAAATGGGCACCAGCACACTTCTCCTCCATTCCTCTGGCATCCTCTCACTCTCTCAGACCTTGTTAAATGTTCTTGTCAGAAAATCTACTGCTACCTCTCCTAGACACTTCCATACCTCCACCGGTATGTCATCAGGACCAACGGCCTTTCCATTCTTCATCCTCTTCAATGCCCTCCTCACTCCACCCTTACTAATCTTTGCTACTTCCTGGTCCTCAACAGTCACCTCTTCTACTCTTTTTTCTCTCTCATTTTCCTCATTCATCAGCTCTTCAAAGTACTCTTTCCATCTTCCCAACACACTTCTGTCATCAGTCAATACATTTCCCTCTCTGTCCTTTATCAATCTAACTTGCTGCACGTCCTTCCCATCTCTATTTCTCTGCTGTGCCAACCTATATAAATCATTTTCTCCCTCCTTACTTTCCAACCGAGCATACAAGTCATCAAACACGCTCTGTTTGGCCTTTGACACTGCTACCTTTGCCTTACGCTGTGTCTCCCTGTACTCCTGTTTATTCTCTTCGGTTTTCTCAATGTCCCACTTCTTAGCTAATCTCTTCCTTTGTACACACTCCTGCACTTCCTCATTCCACCACCAAGTCTCCTTATCTACTTTCCTTCCAGATGACACACCAAGTATTCTCCTACCTGTCTCCCTGATCACATTAGCTGTAGTTGTCCAGTCATCTGGAAGCACTTCCTGACCACCCAAAGCCTGTTTCAACTCCTCCTTGAAGACAACCTGACACTCTTCCTTTTACAACTTCCACCACTTTGTCTTCTGCTCTGCCTTTGCCTTCTTCACCTTCCTCACCATCAGCATCATCCTGCACACCACCATCCTATGCTGTTTGGCAACACTCTCACCCGCTACTACTTTGCAGTCACTGACTTCCTTTAAATTACATCGCCTGCACAAGATGTAGTCTACCTGTGTGCTCCTACCTCCACTTTTATAAGTCACCCTATGCTCCTCTCTCTTCTGGAAGAAAGTATTCACCACAGCCATTTCCATCCTTTTTGCAAAATCTACCAACATCTGTCCTTCTGCGTTCCTGTCCTGGATACCAAACCTACCCATCACTTCCTCGTCCCCTCTGTTTCCTGCACCAACATGTCCATTAAAGTCTGCCCCAATGACCACTCTTTCACCTCTGGGGGTACTCTGCATCACTTCATCTAACTCCCTCCAGAATCTCTCCTTCTCTTCTCGCTCACATCCTGTCTGTGGGGCATAAGCACTAACAACATTGACCATCACACCTTTAATTTCTAACTTGAGACTCATCACTCTGTCTGACACTCTTTTCACTTCTAGAACATTCCTGGCAAACTCCTCCTTCAAGATGACTCCGACTCCATTTCTCTTCCCATCCACATCGTGATAAAACAGCTTAAACCCTGCTCCTGTGCTTCTAGCCTTGCGACCTTTCCACCTGGTCTCCTGAACACACAGTATGTCCACCTTCCTCCTCTGCATCATGTCAGCCAGCTCTCTACCTTTTCCTGCCATAGTTCCAACGTTCAAAGTCCCTACTTTCAGTCCTAGACTCATGCCTTTCCTCTTCTCTCTCTGGCAACGGACACGCCTCCCGCCTCTCCTTCTTCGACGTCTTCGACCAACAGTAGTCCAATTTCCATCAGCACCCTGTTGGTTGACGGCACTGATGGCGGTCGTTGTTAACCCGGGCCTCGACCGATCCGGTATGTGATTCTTTCTTGTGATTCGCATAGTTTATTTGGCATTTGTTTTACGCCGGATGCCCTTCCTGACGCAACCCTCTGCATTTATCCGGGCTTGGGACCGGCGTGAGGGAGAGACACTGGTTTGTGCCCCCCCTCACGGCTGCATTAGTGAGAGCAGAGAAGAAGTGCAGGAAAATCTAGAGCGGTGGAGGTATGCCCTGGAAAGGAGAGCATTGAAGGTTAGCCTCAGTAAAACAGAATTCCTGTGTGTGAACGACAAGGACTCAAGAGGAACTGTGAGGTTACAGGGAGCAGAGATAAAGAAGGTGGAGGATTTTGAGTACTTAGGCTCAACAGTCCAGGTCAATAGCGAGTGTGGAAAAGAGGCGAAGAAGTGTGTGCAGGCAGGTTGGAATGGTCGGAGAAAAGTGTCTGGTGTGATGTGTGATAAGAGGGTATTGGCAAGAATGAAAGGAAAAGTGTACAAGCCGGTGATAAGGCCAGCAATGTTGTATGGTTTAGAAACAGTTGTGCTGAGCAAAAGACAGGGTTCCCTTTGGGAGTAACGAGGATGGATAGGATCTGGAATGAGTACATCAGAGGGACAGCCCAAGTAAGATGTTTTGGAGACAAGGTCAGAGAGGCTATATTGAGATGGTTTGGACATGTCCAGAGAAGGGATAGTGAGTATATTGGTAGTAGGATGCTGAGGTTGGAACTACCAGGCAGAAGGCCAAAAGGAAGACCAAAGAGAACATTTATGGATGTGGTGAAGGAGGACATGAAGGTAGTTGGAGTAATAGTAGAAGATACAGAGGATAGGGTGAGATGGAGGTGGATGGTTTGCTTTGGCGACCCCTGAAGGGAAAAGCTGAAAGGAAAAGAAGAAAGAGGAAGCCAAAGAAGTCGAGGTGGTTGAGAAGTTAAGGTGATAGACTGCGAAACCATTGTATTCTGCATGTGTGGGATTGAAGCCCATCCTTCTTGCCTAAGTGCTACTTAGCTTTTCCTTTATGCTGACTGGATCGCATGGAGCATTGTGGGTCATGAAAACTGAAAAGACTTCATGTAAAGTGACAGGCAGTCCAGATGACAAAGGAAATAATTCTCTGTGTTATGCCTTTTGCCACAGACTTGCATGCCAGCAAATAGAATGAACTGTTTCACCATGAACTGAAGTCGACTGACTGCACATCTTTTGGGCACAGGGTTGAGGTGTTCTTGTCAAGAGTTGAATGGGACCTGGTTGTCAACAAAGTTGAGCATGTTCTGGCAGGCAGGTCACATCTCTTCCAGGACATGTCTGTGCCCTGAAAACACTTTACTGTGGGGAAATGTGGCTGAGTGGTCCCAAGTGTTGGATTCTGGCATCAGTAGAGATGTCCTTTCAAATCCCACTGATGCCAGCCTTCCCTATACTTTTTTGTCTGAAAACTTTTGTGGGTCTTGCCACATGCGCATACAGTTAACAAGAAGAGCCTTGCCTTTACCCAGCCTTACTAGATTCAACAAATTAATCTTGGTGTGAGCTACACATATTTCTCCAGTGAGAGGGAGGCAACTCACATGTATAAACTACATTACCCAGAAAAACATGAGGCAAGCATTGTGGAGGTGTGAAGTTCAGGTGTGAATCTGAATGGGAGCATATGTTGTTCTCGAATCTGAATATACCTTTTGCATTGATGATGCCTTTCCAGACGTGCAAGCTGCCAATCCCACACACACTCATGCAACCCCATACCATCACAGATGCAGGATTCTGAACTGAGCGCTGATAACAACTTGGGCTGTCCTTGTCCTCTTTAGTCCGGATGATATGACATCCCAGTTTTCCATAAATAACTTTGAATCGTGATTCGTCTAACCACAAAACAGTTTGCCACATTCCATTTTAAATTACCCGTGGCCCATAAAAATGCCTGTGATTCTTGGTTCTGTTTTGAAACGGCTTCTTCCTTGTGCTGTAGAGTTTCAGCTGGTAACAGTGTGAGTCCAGCATGATTCCCCAGGTTCAAGTCCCACCTTCTCTGTTGTGGCATTTCACTTTGAAAGGCTGCATTCTTAGATAGGATTGCCAAGCCTTTTTCATGAAAAAAAATTAATCCTTCCCACAGAGTTCAGATCACTTCTAAAGGAAACATGTCATGTCGACAAAATGTAAATTACATCTAATTTTAATTGAGGTGATTTAACTTGTTCCATGTTTTAATGAACATTTACAAGTACTTTTACTTTTTCAACCAGTGGGGATGTAGCTCAGTGGGAGAGCACATGCTTTGCATGTATGAGGTCCTGGGTTCAATCCCCGGCATCTCCATTGAAGTGGCAAGAATCACTGTTTCCTTCAGATATGCAGGGGAAAAAACCTTTTCTCAAGGAATCGGATTGTGTCATTTTTCAATTGAACCGAGATCGAATTTTCATTGAAATGTTTAAGATAATACTTTGTTTTTAGGGACATTAACATGATCCAGTTAAGCAAGCACTTGTAGCTCAGTGGACGACTGTATGGTTGGCAGTTTGGCATGTGTAGGCCCCTGGGTTCAATCCTTGGTATCTCCATTATCTCTGGTGAGGTCTTGAATTTCAACAGAAAACTTTTCTGAACGATACTGACAAAGTTGTGATATGTAAAAAAGTTTGGATTTCACATCATTTCTATCTGAAACATATTGTTCATAAATCCTAAATTCAATCTAGTTTAAATTCAATGCAAAGAGTTGAATTGATGTCCCCTTTTTAACAACATTGACCGGTTCCAGTCAATCTGGCAGGTGAGTATGACGCTCTGGTCAATTGTGTGCTTTGCATGCATGATGTTCTGGGTTCAGTTTGAGTTTTGGAATATGTTCGTGCAAAGAGATGAACACTGCACAGGCATTACGGCTGTCCGATGACACTTCTTTCATGAGCTTAATGGTCTATCAACACTGTGTGTGGGTGGTGTTGCCAGTCTCAGGCACTGGATTTTGGCTTCAGTATCTGTGGAGGTGTCCATTCAGATCGCACGATGCCAGCCTTCCCTTTACTTTATATGGACAAAAACTTTTGTGGGTCTTGCCACACATGCAAACAATTAATAAGAAGAGCCTTGTCTTTACCCAACCATTGTAGCTTAAATGAATGAACCAAAGTGTGATCTACTTCTTTCTCCACTGACAGGAAGGCAATTCACATGTATAAACTACTTCAACATGTGGTGAAGAAGATGGGGTAAGCACTGTTCAGTTGTGATAGCTGTCTGATGACACCTCTTTCATCAGCTTACTGACCCTTCAAGTCTGTGTGTGTGACATAGCCACCAGCCTCGGGAGTTGGTTTAAGGCTCCAGTTTTTTGGGGGGTGGGTTCATGTAAATATTGATTAAAAATAGTATGAATTAAAATATTTCAATTGACATTTAAACTCGATCTAATTTAAATTTTTTTGACATGACATGTTTCCTCTGGAAGTGATCTGAAATCTGCTTGAAGGGTTAAAAGTTTTTACTAATAATGACTTTGACAGTCTTATGTGATGACCAAAAAGGAGTGTGACCAAAAAGGAGACCATGGGATCTGAACCTGGGGCCTCATACATGCAGTGAGTCCTGTCATCAGTGTTACAGATTTCCAAACAAACTGTATCAGTGCATGTTCTGAATATTCATTCATTCATTTTATGAACCACTTAATCCCAATTGGGGTTGCAGCAGAGTCTCACTCCAAGACAGAGGACTGGAACAGCCTATCAAGCTAATGCACATGTTCTTAGAAGGGTGGAGAAAACCTACACAAATATGAGAAGAACATGCAAACTCCACACTGAAGCAACCAAGCTGGGAATTGAATCCAGGACCTTCTTGCTGTGTAGTGATGTGCTAACCACCATGCCACCACATATTCTATATTGACTCCTGGATGATACTTGTCGGTATCAAAATAAATGAAATAATTTCTACACACATGTTCAATTTATTTATCGTATTTTTTTTCTCTCAAACTCTGCCAAATAGATTTGAGCACCAAAATATGGAACAAAATATACCAACATGTAATATAACATTGAAATTACTAAAAATACAAGCATACAACAAAAAAATTTATAAAATTTAACAATTCATTAAATATTAGGCTGATCATCCATAATAAAACAGGTTAGATTGTTATAAAGTACAAAACTGATGTTGGACAACAATAGAATGAGGTTCAACAGATAACATGAATGTTGTTAATGGCAGTGGGCAGATCTTTTGGACCTGTGATGGGGTTAGGGGTCCAAGCCACCACAAGTCTCCACTGTCATGTGTGCATGCCACAAGACAGTTGATAAGAGCAGGACCTGTCTACCTACGCATGTGAAGACTGGATCTGGCTGATTGTGTTGGAGAAACCACCGAATTGGTTCAACAGACAAGAAGGTGGACCCAGCAAAGTGCCGTGGAGCACAACCACAGCACAGTGAGACACACAGGACACAGAGGCCATCCACTGCATCCTGACCTATCTCCAGCTCTCTCGATTCTGTCTTGCCACTGGACTCAGATAAGCCGGGAATGCAAGAGTTAGGCTGATGATCGATGCAACTCTCCCTCACTTTAATCCAAGTCAAGTGCAAGTCATGACTTCACCCATATCGCAGATCATCGATCTGATATGAAGTCATGGCCATCTTCAACTTCGAAGAACGAACAACAACGTATAGTTCTTGTAGTATTAGACTGACAGCTCACTTTATATCTATAAATCGTCAGGTAAAATGCTCCCCGTTCATTTGCTTTAACGTTTTGGTTTTTTTTTTTGCGATTTTACGGGGATTTTTTTTAATATATATATATATATATATATATATATATATATATATATATATATATATATATACATATAAATTGAGTTTAGCATGCTCTCTGTATGTAGTACGAGACATACCTACATAGTACACTGACGTAATATGCTACTTATGCATGACGCTGCATCCATTGTTTACAAACGACAGACTGAACGTGCCCTGCTTATTCCCAGTTCATGTGTTTCCCTTGTGTTAAGACATCGTCTCTGTTATCTTCGTGTTTACACCGTTTTGCGGACTTTTGCAACCCTTACCAAATATGGTTGGTCACAAGCATAAGCCTACTAGCATGGGTGCAAGTTTTCCG
Organism: Plotosus lineatus; assembly: GCA_024760905.1. NCBI lineage: Eukaryota > Metazoa > Chordata > Actinopteri > Siluriformes > Plotosidae > Plotosus > Plotosus lineatus. The sequence goes on from CM045733.1 coordinate 21,762,110, forward strand.
GCATATGCCGGAATTTCCGTTTTTCCCAAGACTGAATTAACTATCTGCTCGAATCGGCGCAATCTACCATGCATACCCAGTTAAGCAAAGAGAGTTGTAAAATGAATGAAAACCCGAATCCAGAAAAGAAAGAGAACTCTCCGCTCTGCTGGTGATTCATATCAGTGCAGGCTGAGTACGAAACAAGTATTCAATGGCACCCTTGCTCACTTGAACGACCTGAAGTCCGGACAACCTGCACTTTGTCTCAAGCACAAGCAAGTGAACTACTTTCGATGGAGCGCCTCACATATTGTAAACTTGATTGGCTGTTTTAAGCTTCATGTAAAGTGACTCGCTCAGTTTCATGTAAAGTGACTCAGCTCAATGCTATTTTGTAGCGTGTTGTGTTTAAAATGGTCTGAATGGTTATATTTGATACTGTATTTGATGAGTGAAATTTGATTAAAATTTATCTATTTGAAATTATTTTGTTTGAATTTAATTTATTTGAAATTAATGTTGATATTATTTGATATGTTTGATATTATTTTAGAATGTTATGTTTATAATAATTGATTTAGGGGTGTTTTATGAGATACAGTAATGTTATTTATGGATGTATAGTACAGTATGAATGTCATACGTCACTGGAACGTACAATACGTTTTTTTCACCTTATGTTCGGCCGTCCAGAACCGAACTAAAATGTAAGTTGGGGAGCATCTGTATATAAGAAAAATTAACAGTGATTCAATGAATTTACACATATGTACATCTGTATGAAATATGGATGCATCATGTATATTTTGGAAAATTATCGTAGTACAGATCTATACACACAAATGTATGAGTATGCATGTACATTTGCAATGTGGAAGGCAGTTTTCATTTACTCAATACATGTATATGGCAGAACCAACCCCTACTATATTATCAGCCACATGCACATGACGTATACAGTGAAAACCACCAGTCCCATACTCATACACTCATCTAGTGCGAATTCAGATGGCTTTCTCTGAATTTACAACAAGCACAAGCAAGTGAACTACTTTCGGTGGAGCGCCTCACGTGTTGTAAACGTTGATTGGCTGTTTTAAGCTTCATGTAAAGTGACTCGCTCAGCTTCATGTAAAGTGACTCTGCTCAATACAAATTTGTAGCGTGTTGTGTTTAAAATGGTGCGAATGGTTATATTTGATACTGTATTTGATATTTGATTAAAATTTATCTATTTGAAATTATTTTGCCTGAATTTAATTTATTTGAAATTAATGTTGATATTATTTGATATATTTGGGCAGTGGTGGTCTAGTGGTATAGGGCGCTGGATCGCTGATCCAAAGGTTGGCGGTTCGAGTCCCACTCTCCACAAGGTTGTCACTGTCCCCCCAGTGCGGCTAACTGGGTTATCAAAGGCGGGCCATGTCTCTCACTGTCTATGGTGTGAGGCATGTAAAAGAACCATTGCTGACTTTCATAAAGAGTAGGCTGCAAAGTCGTCAGCGTGTTTCTATCCCTTGCTAAAAGGGTTGTGACAGGAAGGGCATCCGACGTAAAAACCTCTGCCAAATTAAACGTGCGAATCAAAATGATTCGCTGTGGCGACTCCCGAGTAAAAGGGAAAAAGCCGAAAGGAAGACAGACAGACATTATTTGATATTATTTTACAATGTTATGTTTATAATAATTGGGGGGGGGGGTGTTCAAATCCCACCAGTCTGGCAGTTCAAATCTGCCAGTGGCTCAGTTTCTCCTTTTTGTGGCTCTTGCAAAACCCCACCCGTCACTTGAATTGACACTCACTGGCATCCACCGAGTACTTCAGTGCATGATGAGGTGGCCGAGAGGTTAAGGCGATGGACTGCTAATCCATTGTGCTCTGCATGCGTGGGTTCGAATCCCACCCTCATCGTTGGCACATTCTCCCTTCATACTGGCTGACTAGTTCTCATGAAGCAACACTTTTGAAGAAAACTGGAAAAAAGTCAACCTGAGAAACTTCAGACAAAGTGACAGGCAGTCCAGATGACACAGTGAATGAATCTGTGTTGTGTCTTTCGCCACAGATTGACATGCATAGGAGCAGAATGAACTGTTGTTCAACCATGAAATCAAGTTGATTGATAGCCAATCTGTTGGGGACAAAGTTAAAGCTGAGCTGTTCTGTCAAGAGTTGAATGAGACGCGTCTGTTTGTGAAAATAGGCAAGCACCATGCAGATGTTCTAAAGGACAGATCACATCCCTCCTCGGATTGAAGTGTGCCCCCAAAGCACTTTGCTGTGGCTGAGTGGTCCAAGGCACTGGATTTAGGCTCCAGGTTCTGTCGTGGTGTGTGGACAATTCCTACCTTCACCAGCTTCCACTTACTTGTTTTTGTACTAAAACCTTTGTGGGTCTTTCCACACATGCATACAATGAATAAGAAAAGCCTTCCTTTTACCCAGGCGTACTAGTTGCAGCACATGAACCTCGATGCGATCCACTTCTTTCTCTACCGACAGGAAGGCAACTCACATGTATCAACTATTTCACCACTTCACTCTCACTCATGCCCGTTGTGCCGTGTGGCACATAGGGCGGCAACGAAGGGTCTCCACGCCTGTCGGTTCTGGGACAGCCTCTGAATAGTACCCCACGAATGTTGCATTTTCTTGAGCTCCACCTCCACAGTTCGGCACCAGGTGTTTCTCGGTCTTCCTCTTTTGCGCCTTCCTTCAGGTGTCCAGTGAAGGGCTGTGCGGGTGATGTTATCCTTCTCTTTTCTCATGAAGTGCCCAATCCATCTCCATCGCCTTAACATCGCACCAGTCAAGTAGCTGTTGGTTGGAGGTGGTGTTAGGCCAAAAGATTCGCAGGATTTTCCTGAGGTTCCTAGTATGGAAGACTGACAGTTTGGTGATGTCGCATTCTGTCATCCTCCAGCACTCGGAGCTGTAAAGCAAGGTGGACAGCACACAGCTCTTGTAAATCTTCAGCTTGGTCTTGGTGCTGTATTGGGAGGACCTCCACATGTTGTTTGGCATTCTGAAGGTATTTCTGGCCTTGCTCAATCGATTCTTGATGTCACTTCCGGCTCCTCCATCATGTCTTACTGTGCTGCTCAGGTAAGTGAACTCCTCAGTTGTTGGCAGGTCTTTTCCGTTCAATTGCACTGGCATAGGGTTGGATACATTCAGCAGCATCGCTTCAGTCTTCTTTTGGCTGATCTTTAAGCCGACTTGCTGCGCGTAAATGCTGAGCCGGGTTGTCTTCTCCTGCATGTGTTGGTGGGTATGCAAGACCGGGGCTAGGTCATCGGCAAAATCCAGATCTTCCAGCGTGGAGAAGAGTGTCCATCTGATACCTCTTGTTTGGTCTTCTGTCGTGCGCCTCATTATCCAGTCGATGGTGAGGTTGAAGAGCATCGCTGACATTGTACAACCTTGTCTGATGCCGGTCTTCACTTTGAAGCTTGTTTCGCTGTTGCCAACTCTGCAGGTGAAGTTGTCACAGAAACTCTTGATGATAGTGACGAGCTGCTGTGGTATTCCTTTGGCATGGAGGATGTGCCATAGACTTTCTCGATGCACGCTGTCGAAGGCTTTCTCAAAGTCAACAAAGTTGATGTAAAGCTGTCTCTGACACTCTGTGCACTGCTCAATGATATTTCGCAGGGTGAAGATCTGGTCTTTACATCCCTTACCTTTCTGAAAGCCTGCCTGTTCTCTTCTCAATTGCTGGTCAGCTATGCGCTGGATGATAATCTTGGCCAGGATCTTGCTGGTAACAGACAATAAGGTGATTCCTCGCCAGTTGTTGCAGTTGTTGAGGGCACCTTTCTTTGGAATCTTCACATGACTCCTTCTGTCCGTTCGTCAGGTAGTTTCTTTCCCTCCCAGATGGCTGTGAAGAGAGGTTGGATTAGGTCTGCTGCTAACTGCGAATCTACTTTGAAGAGCTCTGCACTGAGGCTGTCTTGTCCAGGGGATTTTCCATTCTTGAGGGACTTGATGGCTGATATGATCTCTTCTTTTGAAGGGGGTTCTGTGTCTACATCCAGGTCAGTCTCTGCCTCTGATATATCTGCCTCTGTCGGTGGTGGTGGTCCGTTCAGAACTTCACTGAAGTGTTCTGTCCATCGTGCATCTTGTTCAGCTTCCGTTGTGAGTAGCCGACCTTATTTGTTCATGATTGGTGCTTCACTGCTTCTTCTATACTTGCCGCATACCAGCCTGAAGATCTTGTACACTCTGCCTTGTTCACCCCTGCTTGCTGCATCTTCTGCCTGGTTTGCTAAGTTGTCTATGTGGTTCCGCTTGTCTGTTCTTGTCATTCTCTTGACTGTTCGGTTCGCTTCCCTGTATTGTTGTGTGTATCTGTCTTTCAGCCGCTCTGATTTGGCGTCCATGACTTTTTTCTTGAGAGCTCTTCTGTTCTCGATGGCTTCCTTCCCCATGGCTCTTTCATAGGTCTTGTTGTCTCTCCCAACTTTTGCATTGAGGTCTCCCATTACTATCTTCATCTCGTGACGAGGCATGTTCTCCAATTCTGACTGCAGCTGTTCATAGAACGTGTCCTTGCTGTCATTATCACTGTCGTTTGTTGGTGCATAGAACTGGATGATGGTTGTATTGATGTGTCTCTCTTTCAAGCTCACTTTCATGAGCCTGCTGTTGATTGGCTTCCACTCCATCAGACACTTTTCCAGTCCTTTCTTGAGAATGATGGCAACTCCCTCGTGGTGTTGGTCGTCTTCTCTTCCAGAGTCTAGCACTGTCTCTCCTGTGTTGGTTATGTGCCTGCCTGAGCCTGTCCATCTGCTCTCACTGACTCCGAGGACGTGCAGTTTGTAACGTCTCATCTCAGCTGTAACCTGTGCCAGCTTTCCAGTCTCGTACATGGTTCTTACATTCCAGAATCCTATTCTGGTCTTGGATTTGACACTCAAGACCTCCATCTTGCTGTCAGTGGCTTTCTTTCGGCTTTCACCACTGCCATTCATATGAGTATCTTCCGATGACTCTGGAGGCCCGTCACACCCAGCAGTGTTGATTTTCTTCATTGCCGTTTCCATAACAAGATTTCTTTTTACAGGACAGGGTTGTTAGCCTTGTGCCCAACCCCCAACCTGGAGGGCCAGGAGTCGTTGACTACGGAGTTGTGCCTTCTCCTAGTTGGATTGCCTTCCAGGCTTACGAGCTCGAGCTCGAAAATGTGGTTCAACAGATAACATGAATGTTGTTAATGGCAGTGGGCAGATCTTTTGGACCTGTGATGGGGTTAGGGGCCCAAGCCACCACAAGTCTCCACTGTCATGTGTGCATGCCACAAGACAGTTGATAAGAGCAGGACCTGTCTACCTACGCATGTGAAGACTGGATCTGGCTGATTGTGTTGGAGAAACCACCGAATTGGTTCAACAGACAAGAAGGTGGACCCAGCAAAGTGCCGTGGAGCACAACCACAGCACAGTGAGACACACAGGACACCGAGGCCATCCACTGCATCCTGACCTATCTCCAGCTCTCTCGATTCTGTCGTGCCACTGGACCCAGATAAACCGGGACGCGAGAGTTAGACTGACGATCTACGCAACTCTCCCTCACTTTAATCCAAGTCAAGTGCAAGTAATGACTTCACCCATATCGCAGATCATCGATCTGATATGAAGTCATGGCCATCTTCAACCTCGAAGGATGAACAACAACATATAGTTCTTGTAATATTAGACTGACAGCTCACTTTATATCTATAAATCGTCAGGTAAAATGCTCCCCGACTTACATTCATTCGTTTTACTTTTTTTTTTTTTTTTTTTTGCGATTTTACGGGTTTTTAAAAAATAAATAAATTAAAAAAAAAAAAAAAAAAAAAAATATATACATATATATATATATATATATATATATATATAAATTGAGTTTAGCATGCTCTCTGTACATAGTACGAGACATACCTACATAGTACACTGACATAATACGTTACTTATGCATGACGCTGCATCCATTGTTTACAAACGACAGACTGAACATGCCCTGCTTATTCCCAGTTCATGTGTTTCCCTTGTGTTAAGATGCCGTCTCTGTTATCTTAGTGTTTACACCTTTTTTCGCACTTTTGCAACCCTTCACAAATATGGTTGGTCACAAGCGTAAGCCTACTTGTATGGGTGCAAGTTTTCTGGCATATGCCGGAATTTCCGTTTTTCCCAAGACTGAATTAACTATCTGCTCGAATCGTCACAAGCTATCATGCATACCCAGTTAAGCAAAGAGAGTTGTAAAATGAATGAAAACCCGAATCTAGAAAAGAAAGAGAACTCTCCACTCTGCTGGTGATTCACATCAGTGCAGGCTGAGTACTAAACAAGTATTCAATGGCACCCTTGTTCACTTGAATGACCTGAAGTCTGGATAACCCACACTATGTCTCAAGCACAAGCAAGTGAACTACTTTCGGTGGAGCGCCTCACGTGTTGTAAACGTTGATTGGCTGTTTTAAGCTTCATGTAAAGTGACTCGCTCAGCTTCATGTAAAGTGACTCTGCTCAATACAAATTTGTAGCGTGTTGTGTTTAAAATGGTGCGAATGGTTATATTTGATACTGTATTTGATATTTGATTAAAATTTATCTATTTGAAATTATTTTGCCTGAATTTAATTTATTTGAAATTAATGTTGATATTATTTGATATATTTGGGCAGTGGTGGTCTAGTGGTTTTGGGCGCTGGATCGCTGATCCAAAGGTTGGCGGTTCGAGTCCCACTCTCCACAAGGTTGTCACTGTCCCCCCAGTGCGGCTAACTGGGTTATCAAAGGCGGGCCATGTCTCTCACTGTCTATGGTGTGAGGCATGTAAAAGAACCATTGCTGACTTTCGTAAAGAGTAGGCTGCAAAGTCGTCAGCATGTTTCTATCCCTTGCAAAAAGGGTTGTGACAGGAAGGGCATCCGACGTAAAAACCTCTGCCAAATTAAACGTGCGAATCAAAATGATTCGCTGTGGCGACTCCCGAGTAAAAGGGAAAAAGCCGAAAGGAAGACAGACAGACATTATTTGATATTATTTTACAATGTTATGTTTATAATAATTGGGGGGGGGGGTGTTCAAATCCCACCAGTCTGGCAGTTCAAATCTGCCAGTGGCTCAGTTTCTCCTTTTTGTGGCTCTTGCAAAACCCCACCCGTCACTTGAATTGACACTCACTGGCATCCACCGAGTACTTCAGTGCATGATGAGGTGGCCGAGAGGTTAAGGCGATGGACTGCTAATCCATTGTGCTCTGCATGCGTGGGTTCGAATCCCACCCTCATCGTTGGCACATTCTCCCCTTCATACTGGCTGACTAGTTCTCATGAAGCAACACTTTTGAAGAAAACTGGAAAAAAGTCAACCTGAGAAACTTCAGACAAAGTGACAGGCAGTCCAGATGACACAGTGAATGAATCTGTGTTGTGTCTTTCGCCACAGATTGACATGCATAGGAGCAGAATGAACTGTTGTTCAACCATGAAATCAAGTTGATTGATAGCCAATCTGTTGGGGACAAAGTTAAAGCTGAGCTGTTCTGTCAAGAGTTGAATGAGACGCGTCTGTTTGTGAAAATAGGCAAGCACCATGCAGATGTTCTAAAGGACAGATCACATCCCTCCTCGGATTGAAGTGTGCCCCCAAAGCACTTTGCTGTGGCTGAGTGGTCCAAGGCACTGGATTTAGGCTCCAGGCTCTGTCGTGGTGTGTGGATAAATCCTACTGTCACCAGCCTCCCCTTACTTGTTTTTGTACTAAAACCTTTGTGGGTCTTTCTACACATGCATACAATGAATAAGAAAAGCTTTCCTTTTACCCAGGTGTTCTAGTTGCAGCACATGAACCTTGATGCGATCCACTTCTTTCTCTACAGACAGGAAGGCAACTTACATGTAGCAACTATTTCACCACTTACTGAAGATTTACTGCCAATGTGTTGTGTGCAGACCAAGAGGTTTGACCATTCTTAGAAAGCATTGAATGAAATATGACAGCTGTCCAATGACACCAATTTTATAAGCTTACTGGACCTTCACTTCCATGAATATTGGTAGTGTGATGGAGTGGTTTATGGTGCTGGCTCCAGCCTCAATTTTTTTCAGTGGCATGGGTTCAAATCCCACCACTGTTCATGGCATTGTTTCTCCTTTTTGTTGCTCTTGTCAAACCTCCACACTTCACTTGAATGGACACCTGCTGGCATACATCCAAGTAATGAGAAAGGACCTTGCCACAATTATTTCACCAATCCACAATTTTCCATTCTCTGCCAAGCCTCACAATGCAGAATGAGGTGGCTGAGTGGTTGAGGTGATGGACTGCTTATCCTTTGTGTTCTGCCTGTGTGTGTTCAAGTTCAACCCTTGTTGAATGTATGTGTTCAGCCTTTCCTTTATGCTGATTCTCATAAAGCATTGTGGTTGAAGAAACCTGAAAAAAGTGAACCTGAGAAACTTCAAGCAAACTGATGGGCAGTCCAGATGACACAGGCAATCTGTTTTTAGCCTTGTGTTGTGTCTTTCGCCACAGCCTGTTGTGCAAGCGCACAGAATGAACTGTTCCACCATGAAGTGAGGTCAACTGACACCCAGCTGTTTGGAACAGGGTTGAAGTTTACGGGTTGATGTTTTTGTGAAAAGTTGAATGAGACAGGTTTGTTTGTGAAAAGAGGTAAGCGCCATACAGAACACAGTTCTTCAAGGACAAAACTATTCTCTAAAAGTATTTTACTGTGGCAGAGTGATCAAATATGCTGTAATTAAGCCTCAGCCTCAGTAAATGAGTGGGTTCAAATCCCAGTGCTACAAGTGGCTCAGTTTATCCTTTTTGTGGCTTATGCCATACCACCACACTTCACTTGAATGGACACTCACTGGGATGTATCCAATTCATGAGGAAAAAAACTTTCTTTTTCTCACAATAACAATCCATAATTTTCTCTGCCAAGCACCTCAGTGAGGGGAAAGGTGGCTGAGAGGGTAAGGCAATGGCCTGATTATCACATGTACTCTGCATGCGTGGGTTTGTAATCCTAACTTCATCGCCTGAGCATTGGTTAGCCTTTCTTTTACATTTGCTGACTAGTTCTTACATTGTGGTTGAAGAAACCTGACAAAAAGTGAATCCGAGAGATGTCAGGCAAAGTGATGGGCAGTCCAAAAATGGCAAATTTGTCTCTGTGTTGTGTATTTCACCACAGATTGTTGTGCCAGAAAACAGAATGAACTGTTTCACCATGAAGTCAATTGACAACCAGTCTATTGGGGACATGGTTGAAGTTGAGGCATTCATGTCAAGACTTGAATGAGACACATTTGTTTGTGAAAATTGATGAATACCAGGCAGATATTCTTGCAGGCAGATCACATTTCTTCCAGGTTATAATTGTTGTGCATTGCTGTGGCCGAGTGGTCCAAGGCATTGGATTTAGGCTTCTGTCTCTTTGGGGCATAGGTGCAAATCCTACTACTTTGCCTTCCCTTTACTTTTTTGTTACTAAAATGTTTGTGGGTCTTGCCACACGTGCATACTGTATGGCAGAAATTCATCAGGAGCCTTCAATTATTAAAAAGACATCAGAGAGAAGAATGTGTATAGCAAAGAAAACTTTACTGAAATACTGCACAGGAAATCTCAGGTACATGTAGTGGTTGACAGTGAGAGGCAATTTCCTCTCTCATCTGGAGTCTTTTATATCAATGTTGCTGTGTGTGTACAACTAGAACAGGTCTGATCCTTGTATTTGGAGGCCTGCCAAACAGAGTTTCAGGACTTCAGAGACTCAGATTTGACCTTTTCTTCTAGTGCAGGGGTCGGCAATCTTTGCCATTCAAAGACCCATTTGGACACATTTTCCACAGTTAAGAAAACATCGGAAGCCACAAATCCTTTTTTGACATTTAAAATCAAATAACACAACATATAATGTTTTTCCCCTCTTTTTTCTTGATGTTAATATAAAAAAACAATGTGTTGCATTGATTTGAACGACTGCAGAGACAATTAAATTACAATTCTTCTTGCAACAAAAACATTTAGATTCAAAAGAAGACATTGAATAAAATATTACTTTTCAATTAAAATTTCCAATGTCTATTTGAGCCCTGAGGCAGTGGTGGCCTGGTGGTAAAGGTGCTGTATCACTGATCCTAAGGTTGGGGGTTTAAGTCATGCTCTCCGTGAATTTTCTGGGTTATCAAAGGCCAGCCATGTCGCTCACTGTTGATGGTGAAAGTTTCATGTAAAGGAGCCATTGCTAAAGTTCAACCAAAGGAGCTGCATAGCCATCAGTGTGCAGAGCTGTCCAGGGTATGCTCTGCCCTTGCCCAGAGTTGGCTGGGATGGGTGCCAGCCTCCCCATAACCCTAATTAGGATTAAGTGGTTCAGAAGATGAATGTGTTTGAGTCCTTCTTGTATCTTTATAAAGAAAAAGAATATCTATCCCACGAAGCGAGGGACCGGATGCAGCCAGATGTGTGAACCGGTTGGGTTGCCTATCTCACTATCACTCCCTTCGTGGGCTCTTCTTTTTATTTATTTGTTATATTAATGTTGTTTTGTCATAGTTTTAATTTACAAAACCGACAGCAATACAGAAGTGTATATGAAGACTTGTTTTAACAAGCAGCCTGCTCAACATTCATTTAAATAATTTTAATGCTTAATACTGCACTGACCAACCCATTCTCACAGTGAAGACTGAACCACAGCCAGTCTTTTATTTTGTCACTGGGAGAGTTATTTAATTTGGAGACTGCTGTGCATAAACCAAATCTCATCCAACGTTTCTTACTTCAGCTGTGATTTCCGTTCCTGGATTACAAACCCCGGCAGTGGAAAAATCTCTCTCGCTCGCTCGCTGCGCTGCTGCTGGGATGGCAAGAACACTCCTTTTCATCAGCACAAGGCATTGGAAACCAACACAGCAGATCAAAAAGCCATGAAGCAGTACCAGAGAGGTGAAAGAGCTACATGCGTCTCTGTGTTCGCATATACATTAAAACAATTGGGAATGCTTTGACCCACGATAATCCTGTTTCTAATGTGCCATTTTTCTTCTCTGCTGCTCCCCCACATGAGATGGTAGTCACAATGTTGCTTGAGATTTAACCCTAGATCTTCACTAACCTACTGGAGTGCATGATTTACAAAAGGTGAGCCGTTATCACTGCTCAATTCCTCCAGTATTCCCCATCGGGGAATGAGCTCGGACACCAGTGCCTTTGTTACTGCACTGGCATCTTGTTTCGCAGTTGGAAGAGCCTCGAACCACCTAAAAAACATATCCACAATCACCACACAGAACGTCTTCCCTTCTGCTGGAGTTGATTCAATCAAATCTATTTGTAAATGCTGAAATGGATGTTGTGGCACTTGACGTGCTTCTGTTTTGGCTTACCTTGATGCCCTTGCCAACATTGTTTGCAGCGCAAGCAGAGCATCAGTCACAAAATTTTGGGGAGAATACTGTAAAACCCTGAGTAAACAAGTATTCTGAGATGCTATCATATATACCTCCCTTTGACACATGGTCCAACCAATTTGACAATTTGCACAGTGAGGAAAAAGAGAACATGGAAGGTGTGGTTTGCCATTGCAGCCATAGAAAACCCCATTATTGGTCTTGCAGCCCACACAATTTCATGTACAAGGACCCTCACTACATCGTGATTCAATTCAAGCGGCTTCAGTGCATTGTGTTTTTTAAAATAAATAAATAAATATTCATCAAATTAAAAAATAACGAAATTATGGAAGAATAGGAGAAAACGTTAAGGAAAATGCCACAAAAAACAAGGCCAATTATGCAAAAAAAAAAAAAACAAAAAAAACAACCCTAAACCAACACAAAACAAAAAAGAACCCAAAATCTCCCATCAAAACTAGTTGCATTGTATATGAGTGTGTGCACGCGCGCGTCTGTATGTGTGTGTATTTATATTTTATTTACATCTTATGCATGATTATTATATACACATATACGTCCGTCAGGGTGGTGGTGGGGGGGGGGGGTTATCCTCCTTCGTGGATTTCGATGGTCACGTGAGGATCTCGGTTAAAATGAGTAAATCGGCTCAGAAAGAGATTAAAGCCCTTTTCAAAGAACTGCCGTATAACAAGGAAAATATTGAAATCTCTCATGGCAAGTTAAATAACAGCTTGAACTCTACATTACCAACCAAGAAATATATTGAAAGACTACCAAGCTTGTATGACCTGGATCTATTCTCCCTTAATACTGTCTCAGATTTAAACCCTGGTTTAGATGCTTGTTTTTCAGAAATACATTGTAGATATTATTCACCACACAGCTCTAGCATGTGAGCAGTGGTGGTCTGGTGGTATAGGGTGCTGGATCACTGATCCAAAGGTTGTGGGTTCAAGTCTGATGCTCCACAGGTTGTCACTGTCCCCCCCATTGCAGCTAACTGGGTTATCAAAGGCTGGCCATGTCACTCACTGTCTATGGTGTGAGGCATATAAAAGAATTATTGCTGACTTTCCACAAGAGTAGACTGCAAAACCGTTAGTGTGTTTCTGTCCAGGGTGCACTCTGCCCTCACCCGGAGTTGGCTGGGATGGGTGCCAGCCTCCCTGTGACCCTAATTAGGATTATGCGGTTAGAGGAACTGAACAGCTTTAGCATGTTAAAAACATGATATCAATTGCTCAATACTAGATAGCAGTCATTCTTTTTTTACACAATAACATAAGTTTACAGAAAAATCTTAATAATTTTCAGAATCACCTACTTCATGAGTTAAATTATAATTTTAGTATTATTGGTATTTCCGAATCTTGAATTACAAAGTCAAATTCGGAATCATTGAGCTTCAATCCCAACGTTCCAGGGTATTGTTTCGAATACATCACAACGCCCCTCAGTGCAGCTGTCGGGATGCATATAAACAATGCAATGAACTACAGTATAATTGAAAAACATCTAATGAATATTTTCAGGCACTATGGATAGAAATTCAGTTCCCAAAGAAAGCAAACGTAATATGTGCAGTAATTTACAGACAACTTAATAAGCCAGAAAAGTTTTAGGATTATTTCAATCTCAGCTTAGAACAATATAGTTCATGAGGTAAACCGGTTTTTATTTTGGTTGGTATAGGGCGCTGGATCGCTGATCCAAAGGTTGGGGGTTCAAGTCCCACTCTCCACAAGGTTGTCACTGTCCCCCCCAGTGCAGCTAACTGGGTTATCAAAGGCGGGCCATGTCTCTCACTGTCTATGGTGAGAGGCATGTAAAAGAACCATTGCTGACTTTCGTAAAGAGTAGCTGCAAAGTCGTCAGCGTGTTTCTGTCCCTTGCTAAAAGGGTTGTGACAGGAAGGGCATCCGACATAAAAAAAAAAAACTCTGCCAAATCAAACGTGCGAATCAGATGATTCGTTGTGGCGACTCCTGAGTAAAAGGGAAAAAGCCGAAAGGAAGACAGACATTGTTTTAATCATTCTTCAAGAACTAAAACATGAACACACTTAAAACCATGCAGATTTCTTTTTCCAGTACTACAGCCTAATGAGCTGTACAAGGGAAAAAGCCGAAAGGAAGACAGACAGACAGACTTTGTTCCAACCCAGTGACGTCACGGTAACATTATGTAGGCGGGCACTTAGCAATGGCGGTTTTCGGGTCGATAACTTATACAACAATTGCATAAAATAAAACCTGTGTTCAATGGTTTATTTATGATAAAAAAAATTAAGCCACGATCGCTTCAATAAACTATACTTAAGCTACCGCCAACTTATTTAGTCGGCATTTCATTTACCCTTTAAGGCTTAGGCCTATAGCCCTTGGGACTCGAGTTGTGGTCAACCGAGATGTGCACACCCCACCCTTGCTGTGTCGAAGTCCAACTCCTCAATGGAGATGTTTGAGATTGAACCCATGACCTCATACCAACAGCGCATGCGCGCTGACACGACGCTACCTCCCCGACTGCAGAAGACATTTCATTCTTGGAAAGATTTGAATGAGGTGGGTGCAAATCCCATGCGATACGAAAATAAACCAAACTAGAGAACTCCAAATCAAACAGTGGCAAAATATGCGCGAGCTCAGTCCACAATCGCTGTTTTAAAAACTGCAAACAATTATTTAAAAAAATTGTTACGATAAATCATAGTCTGGGAGGGTAAGTTTGTAAACCACAACGGACAACTCCAAACCAAAGTGAGGAGATAAAGCGCTGGTACAGTCCACAATCGTTGTTTTTTTTTTTAAAAAAAAAAAAACAACAACAAACAAACAAAGCATGATGGCGATAAATACGTCACCCTGTGATGTTAACACGCTGTAATAATTTCGTAAATTCACTGACGCTGAACATTTGCTCCACACTGACGTCACTACCCTCGATATAACATGCAACTGAAGGACCAAGCTATGCTTTTAATTTGAAACAGAAAAGACTGCTTCCCGGAAGTTACCGTAAAAGGTTGCCTTTCAAAATAACGACTTTACCCTATATTCGCTGCCTACCTAGGGTAAAATATAAGTGCTTGTACACCTTATTGAATGCACGAAATACTGAAGAGAGAACTATTTGGGATATAGCCGAGCTCTTCTGCCGCATCGATTGGCGCTCGGGAGATGTAGGCTAAATTTATGCATTTTAAATATATAATACCACCTGGTAGCTTTATGCAACTTTAAGAGTGATTTGTTTCCGAAGTACTAGTCTAATCTGAAACAGAACAGGTTTATGTTTTGTTTTAAAATATGGCTAAAATGCTACAGTTAGCATAGAGTAGTTAGCCGTTGCTATTCTCCATGCTTAGAAAGGTAAGCTAAAATGCTAATAATCTCATTGAGTTGTTCGTGTTAAGTCCTGGTACCTCCATGTAAACACTGTGGTGTTGGAATATTTTTATGGGGCACTTTTAAGTTACCGAGTGAGAATGTGTGATGTTTTTCTTGTACAGAAACAGTCAGGCAGGAAACATGACATGAGAGCTCCGCTTTTCAGGACAAATTGACTCAAACGTTCTCTAAAAGCCTGCAAAAATCACCAGGCGGCATCAAGGACCCCTTTACGTCCTGGGTGAATTTTCAGGATGGTTTTGCACTTTATGTAATTTCTGGAAATTATTTACTCCAGGTACTCCAGGTTTCTTCCTACTGTCCAGAGACATGTGCATTCGCAGGGCTGCAACTTATACAAATTTATCCGTATTCATACGAAAAATAAGGGCAATACGATTAATTCAGACATTCATACGAATTCCAAACTTTCAGGAAACTATGCTCCTTTCAATTTTATTTGACAATATTTTATCAATAAATCTGATGAATTCCGTGTTTATCTTCCTAACAAAGCCAAGTCTCGCGATAATCTCACGGGATGTTACTGTTGTATTTTACCACGTGATTCGAAGGGAAGTCGACTTTCACGAATCACTCCGTGATAACCAGAGCCAATCATTGAACAGTTGCGGGAAAAACAAAATGGCGACAAAAAGAAAGCAAGAATTTTTATTGGAATGTTACACAACTTATCCATTTAGTAATAAGCATGACAGAAACAGGTGCAGGACATGTCTGAGAGATGTAAGACAGTGGTGAGGTGTGCTCTCGGTGTGACAGACGAGTTCAAGGTGGAGGTGGGACTGCATCAAGGGTCAGTTCTGAGCCCCTTCTTCTTTGCTGTGGTGATGGACAGGCTGACAGACGAGGTTAGACAAGAATCTCCATGTTTGTAGATAACCTTGTGCTCTGTAGTGATAGCAGAATACAAGTGTAGGAAAATCTAGAGAGGTGGAGGTATGCCCTGGAAAGAAGAGGAATGAAGGTTAGCCTCAGTAAAACAATACATGTGTGTGAACAACAAGGACCCAAGAGGAACAGTGATGTTACAGGGAGCAGAGATAAAGAAGGTGGAGTATATATTAGGCACAACAATCCAGAGCAATGGAGAGTGTGGAAAAGAGGTGAAGAAGCGTGTGCAGGCAGGTTGGAATGGTTGGAGAAAAGTGTCCGGTGTGATGTGTGATAGGAGAGTATCGGCAAGAATGAAAGGAAAAGTGTACAAGACGGTGATGAGGCCAGCGATGTTGTATGGTTTAGAAACAGTGGCCTGGGGAAAAGACAGGAGGCAGAGCTGGAGGTAGCAGAGATGAAAATGTTGAGGTTCTCTTTGGGAGTAACAAGGATGGATAGGATCAGGAATGAGTACATCAGAAGGACAGCATATGTTAGAAGTTTTGGAGACAAAGTCAGAGAGGCTTGATTGAGATGGTTTGGACATGTATAGAGGAGGGATAGTGAGTGTATTGGTAGTAGGATGCTGCGGTCGGAACTACCAGGCAGAAGGCCAAAAGGAAGACCAAAGGCCTTCATCCCGTGTGATTCCAAGTGTCGGAGTCGTCGTCTGGGTTAATTGTCAGCCAGGATGCGGCTAGCATTGAGCTACCATCGCATATTAGCTCAGGATAGGAAGTTGCTAAACTTCAGAAGAGTCTGATGTCATAGCTGTACAGTTGCTTACAGTCTGCATGTTTTTAAATTACTTTACAGCATTTGGCAAATGTTCTTATCCAGAGCGACTACAATTATCATTTTTATACAATTGAACAATTGTGGTTTCGGTCCTTCTCAAGGGACTAACAACGGTGACAGTGAAGATTGAATCACTGACCTTTGGATCAGGGATCCATCAAATTAACCACTAAGCCACCACTCAAAATGATTTTATTGTCATCATAAGATATTGTGATGAATACTGTTCTCATAAAATGTTTGAAAATATTGTGATACAATGCTTTTAGCACTTGTAGCTCTGCCATAGTCTCCAACATCTGCTTAAAAATCACTGAACTGTTTTTTATGAAAAAAAAAATTGTTAAAGCTTGGTGCCAAGTCTCTAAAACTAAGGAGGAACTATTTAATTTACTGTTGAAATTTTTGTTTTTTTTCCAGAGAGAACAAAACCGAAGTTAACCATGGTGCCACAAAAAGAATGTGCAAGCTCTCTTATTGAGAAAACAATGAAGATGAGAAGAGAAGAACAGGAGCGCCAGGTTCTTCTGGCCTGGGCAGTTCTCAACATTTCTCTGGCTGGAATGATTTACACTGAAATGTGAGGGATTCTGTAAATATTAAGTGTATATCTTAAACCTAATATATATTTTTATACTAGTACAGTATTTTAATCTGAATGTACATGTGTTGCAGGTCAGGAAAGCTGCTCATTAGGTACTACAATATAACTTACTGGCCCATCTGGTACATTGGTAGGTGGGGATTCACAAAATGCTCACTAATAATCTTTCACCTCATAGATAGAACGAACACCAGGGATATACAGGGATCCATCACTTTCCGTGGTTAATTGGGACCGAGCCCCCCCCCCCCCCAACTCCCGAATTCTGGCGAAGTAGGATCTCTTCCCCCCCCCCCCCCCACCCGAACTGATGTATACGTACATGTATATGTGTGTATAATATCAATAGATACATATTCAATGCAATAAATGCTTATAATAACAATTAAACATTCAAAAATAATGCATAATATGTAAATAAAATATAAATACACACATACAGACGAGTGTGCACATACTTAGATGTGCACCTCACATAAAAATGTAAGTAATTTTGATGGGGGGGTTTTGGTTATTTATTTATTTATTTATTTATTGTGTGTTTGGGGGGGGTTGCATAATTGGCCTTGTTCTGCGGCATTTCCCTTAACCCCCCCACCACCACCACCACTATTCTTCCTTAATTTCCTTCTTTTTTAAGTCGATGAATATTAAAAAAAAAAAGCGATGCACTGAAGCCGCATGAATTGAAGCACGAAGTAGTCTGATTTACAACTCATTAATCTGAAAAACATCATTAAGAATCGAAACCAAGTCATGTTGGTCTCTGCATCTGTAATTTTTGTTTTATTTATGTATATATCATAATCAAAAAAAAAAAAAAAATGCTATACATTTTTATTTTAACAGAGCTAGTCCTGGTCTGCCTGTTCAGCCTGAATTCCGTCTTTGATTTCTGGAAATATTTTAAATACACCATGGCACCTTCAACCGTTGTTCTCTCTCCCGAGCAACATAGACTCCTTGGCCTCAGCAACTCAGGTATAATGATCATACAGATATTTGTTTGATTTTCGGTTTCTTCGGTTTCATGTGACTGGTTTTCTTTCGGAACACAGTCCTAGATAACTTCCTGTTCATGATATTAATGGGTTATCTCGGGTTTAACTAGCAGTGCAGTATACAGACACTCCCCGACTTACGTTTTTAGGTGGTTTCGGACAGTCGAACGCAAGTTGAAAGTGAACGTAAGTTGTTACAGTGACGTATGACGTGTGACGAATGACGCTCATACTGTACTATACATCCATAAATACCATGACTGTATCTCATAAAACAACCCTACATCAATTATTATAAACATAGCATTGTAAAATAATATCAAATAATATCAACATTAATTGCAAGTTAGTCACTTATTTATACCGAATCACTTTACATTAAGCTTAAAACAGCCAATCATGCTCACAATATATGAAGCGCTCAATACCGAAAGTAGTGTACTTGCGAAAGTAGTGTACTTGCTGTGGGTTATACGGACTTCCGGTCTTTCAAGTGCGCAGGGGTGCTGTTGAACTCGTATAGAACACAGCCTGCACTGATGTGGAGCCAGCAGAGCGGCGAGCTCTTTGCTGGATTCGGATTTTCATTCATTTTTACAACTCTCTTTGCTTAAACTGAGCATGCATGGTAGATCGCGCCGATCCGAGCAGATGGTAAATTCATCTCTGTGTATGAGACTTGCACCCATGCTGGTAGGCTTATGCTTCTGACCAACCATATTTGCTTATGGTTACAAAAGTCCATAAAACAGTGTAAACACAGATCACAGAGACGACGTCTTAATACAAGGGTAACACGCTATGTAATATATATATATATATATATATATATATATATATATATATATATATATATATATATAAATAAATAACCGAACTGGAAAGGAGGGGCACTCTTTTTTAAACAATGGACGTAGCGTCATTATGTCAGCGTACTACGTAGGTACATCTAAACTCAAAATTTTACGTTTTTTTTTTTTTTTGGGGGGGTATAAAATCGAAAAAACGTAAGTCGGGGAGCGTCTGTATATCAAATTGATACTCTGTTAATGTTTGCTCTGAAGAAGCATGTACAGGCAGGTTGGAATGGTTGGAGAAAAGTGTCTGGTGTGATCAGAAGGTATTGGTAAGAATGAAAGGAAAAGTGTACAAGATGGTGTTGAGGCCAGCATTGTTGTATGGTTTAGAAACAGTGGCCCTGGAGAAAAGACAGGAGGCAGAGCTGGAGGTAGCAGAGATGAAAATGTTGAGGTTCTCTTTGGAGTAACGAGGATGGATAAGATCAGGAATGAGTACATCAGAGGGACAGCACATGTAAGAGGTTTTGGAGACCAAGTCAGAGAGGCTAGATTGACATGGTTTGGACATGTACAGAGGAGTGATAGTGAGTATATTGGTAGTAGGATGCTGAGGTTGGAACTACCAGGCAGAAGGCCTCGAGGAAGACCAAAGAAGATTTATGGATGTGGTGAAGGAGGACATGAAGGTAGTTGGAGTACAAGTAGAAGATGCAGAGGATAGGGTGAGATGGAGGCTGATGATTCGCTGTGGCAACCCCTGAAGGGAACAGCTGAAAGGAAAATAAGTACATATACAGTAGATAGAATGTGTGAACATTTAAATGTTACTCCAGTGGTACCTCACCTTACGAAATGAATCTGTTCCAGAGCCTTTTTCGTAAGTAGAACCGCATTTTACATGTAAAACTTGTGATTCATTCCAAGGCCCCCAATACGAGCCTTTAAAAATTATAAAAGCATAACTTTTAAGGTACTTACTTCGTGTTGACCATGTCTTCTTAGCGGAGTTATAATCTTACAAATTTTTATGCAAGGTTAAAAGCCTGAGCCAAAAAATAAAGTTGCAAATGGGAGGGAGCTGCGTCATCCCTCCTAGCCAATGGAAGGCCAGCGGGGCGGGATGTTGGGAGATAGCAAATGGAAGGGAGCTGTGTCATCCCTCCTAGACAATGTGAGGCCAGCGGGGCGGGATGTTGTGAGATAGTCAATGGGAGGCCAGTGGGGCGGGATGTTGGGACATAGTCAATTGGAGAGCAACTTGTGCGTTGTTTGAATTTTTTTTTTTTTTAATTGACCATGTCCTCTTAGCAGAGTTATAAGCTTACAAATGTTTCTGCAAGGTTAAAAGCCTGAGTCAAAAAATAAAGTTGCAATGAGCACACTCGAAAAATTCCATAAAACAAACTGCTGCTCAAGGGAGCAGCATCATCCCTCCTAGCCAATGGGAGGCCAGCGGGGTGGGATGTTGGGAGATAGCCAATGGGAGGGAGCTGCGTCATCCCTCCTAGCCAATGAGAGGCCACCGGGGCAAATGTTGGGAGATGGTCAATGGAGAGTAACTTGTGCATTGTTTGAATGACGCGTTTGAATGATGGGTTTCGTAAGGAGAACTTGTTTCGTATACAGAGACAAAAAATTTTGGAAAATGTTTTTCGTAACCTGGATTTTTTTGTTTGCTGGGACTATCGTACAGTGAGGTACCATTGTGTGTGGGGTTTCTGTAGGCTATTGACTAGTTGTTCACCTGAGGCTCAGTGAACATTGCTGAACAGTCCCTCTGATGGAACATTGAATGCTTAATGTTAGGATACGTACTTTGTCAAGCGTGCTGAAAGTCCTCCCTGCTCATAAATGTACATTTATGGCATTTTGGTAGATGCCTTTATTCAGAGTGACTTATATTGGTTCAGGGCCAGAGTCTGCACCACTAAAATGTCTTAGAAAATTACTGTCTGCTTTTTGTTTGCCCTTTTTTTAGTTAGAAGTACACATTGCATCCTGAACAACTGTACACTTTGTGTCTGCAGGAATTCAGGCCACTCCACCCCAAAAGCCTGAAAAGAAAGAGACTCCGGTGGCTTCCCAGTCTTCTCCAATGCAGGGACAGAACGTGCTCAGTTTCAGTCCTGCACGACCACCAAGCACCAGCCCAAAGTTTTCCCCCAGCTGTGTGTCTGGGTACAGCCCACCTCTGAGCAACCCTTCTTCTCCGGGCAGCGGCAGACCGTTTTCCCCCTCCATAGCCTATGGCAAGGTCCGTCATATAGTGCTGGGAATAAACTTGTTTTTATTTGGCGAGGTATCATACACAGTTTCACCTTGAACTGTTGATGTGGTTTTGACTCTTAATGAGCCAACCAATAAAACGTGTGTGTGTGTGTGTGTGTGTGTGTGTGTGTGTGTGTAGTCACTGCCTGCAACACTTGTAGTTGCCTGGGAGATAAAGTAATATCAATTTATGATTCTCCATAATCTGAACATGCACTGTATCGACAACAAAGTGTCAACCATCCTATTCTAGATTCAGAAATGTACTTGCTTTTGTATAACTGCATGTTCATATTGACAACAGCTGCATTGTAAACGTAATTGTGCACTTGTGTCACTGGGAGATTTGAACAGGATGTAGTCACAACCTTTCTTCATTTAATTTTTTGCAACTGCAATTTACATTTGTTTTGACTTTAATCCAGTGTTTCTCAACCTTTTTGAGCCAGGGCACACCTTTTACATTAGAAAAATCACGAGCTGCACCACGGAACAAAAATGATACTGCCCTCTAGCAGAACAGCACTGTTACTACACGCTAAGTGAAATCAGTTAATCTTCCGCGGCACACCTGATGATTTCTCACGGTACACTAATGTGCCGCGGAACAGGGGTTGGGAAACACTGCTTTAATCCACTGTTTTTTTTTTTTAAAGAATTTTCCCTGAGATGGGGATTCTCCTTCTTGGGGTATTCAAAGACACAACTTGAATTAGGGGATAGAGTGCTGTAAACACAGTGCCATCTACTACTGTGGGTTTAGTATGACACCTGGGTAACTTTTGACATCAGTAAAATGTATACTGATTTTTGGGCATGTTACATACTTAGGCCACTCATTTTTATTTTCTGGTTGACGGATCCGCTGAAGTGCTGGCAAAAGTGCCGATAAAAAATAATTTTTAACTTTTTCAATTTATTTTTTCCCCGCCGATCTCTGTATTATATGCCAATGTGGGGAAAAAATATCAAATCTTAATCAGACACAAAATCATATCTTTAAATATTGTATAATTTTATGTTTTCGCCGCGCTTAGATCTTTTATTTCTAAATTAATTCTTGCATCAGGTATCGTGAGTCTAGACTCCCAGCATGCTTTGCGAGCGACTCTAATGAAGTTCCTTAGTGACCTTCCAAGATGGAATTCCCAAAAGAGCGACGTCACGGAGTTCTCAGACTCAAGTTGTTTCTTTGTTTTGGTTGTTTATTTTTTTGCACTATGCTCGTCTGTGACAGTGCGACCCTACTACAGCAATGAGAGCGCAGTCCTTTTGGACATTTAGAACTGAGCACGCTCAACTCCTATCCTGAGCTAATATGCTACGGCAGCTCAATACTAGCCGCACCCCAGATAACAATATGCCCAGGTGGAGACGTGGAGGGGCAGGCGGGGAGGAGCCGAACGATGACTCTGATGCTTGTTTAGCAGTGGAAGGTTGCAACGCTGAAGGGTCTTTTTTTTTTTTTTTTTTTTTTTCCCCTCCAAACAAAATAATGGGCATAGTGCAATATAATTATAATATAATATTTGGCGCAATTTAATTTATTGTTGTTGTATCTACTGACATTTATTTATTGTATTGTTATCATTATTATAATTGTTTTATTATTATTATTATTATTATTATTATTATATTGTTTACTGGGCCTGTCTAAGGTTCTTTTTCAAAATAGAATTTTATGTATTTATTTTATAGAAGTATGTGTTTTTGTTGATTTGAGCCTTCCTTCCTGTTTAACTTCACTCATTGCACGACCGCACAAGAATTCCTGTGTGTGTGTAAAAGCACAAATGGCAAAGAAGTGTCTTGAATCTTTAAATATTCTGTATAATTTTGTGTTTGCCTTCGAGATTGTGCTTCCATCTTTATATCCAAATGAATTCTCGCATCAGGTGTCATGAGTCGAGACTCCCAGCATGCTTTGCGAGCGACTCTAATGAACAGATAATGCATTGTATTGAGACATTTAATTTGCACACTTTATTTGATGATATATAGTGAAATATAGATATATATGAAAATAAAAAAAATGAGTGGCCTTAGGTTTTTGTTAGTATAAGTATTCAGATTGAGTCGTGGGTTTTCTGGATTGGCGTTAACATGTACTTGGTTATATGGTTTCTTCAGGCCTACTCAGTCGTCTCAGACTCCTTTGTATTGTATGCAGAGCAAAAGGAATAAAATACCTGCTCTAATGAGAAGTCATTCATGGACTAGCGCAGTGTGTAAAGCGGGGGTTCTGTTATCACCATGAAGATGACCCCCCCCCACCCCCGGCAACCTGAAGTATTTTTTCTCTGAATTTTTTTTATCCTCAATCAGAATTTTGTTTAGATGTGTTAATGAACATGACACCACAGGGTGCCCAATGCCATCTAAAATTTTATTTCCCCTTTCCTTCCTTATCTCACTCCCACCAACAACCAGAGGATGGAGGGGTGGAAGCATGCATCCCCTCTGTGACATGTAGCACTAGCCACCCATCTCTTCTCGAAGTGCAGTGCCTGCGTATTTTGTTGCGGTCTAACATACTGGGTGAGAAAGTGCTATTCACTTCCTCGTACGAATGAGGTCACAGACGTCCAGTGATTGGCTGGTGATCACTGAGTGACAGAGAATTGAGCATATGCCTTCTCTCTCATGAGAGCTTGGCTGATTGGTTCCTATGGACTCTCGGCCATGGATGACTGAGGCAGTAAACCGAATCCGAACTTGTGATCTCTGGGTTAATAGTCAAGCACCTTATCGCTGTCCCACTTGGGGCTCCCAAATCCTACTTTTCAAATTATTTTCAGTGAATACTTGCATTGTAATCAAAGGAAATAATATTTTCCCACACTCACAAGCATGTTTATATCTGTGGCAAACCTTTCCTGATAAATATAATTTATTATTAGTTTTATCCTAAAAATGTACCACTGTGTTTCTTTAGGTAATGAGCTATAGTCCATCAACCAGTTCCTCCCCGTACCTGAGTAACCTGGGTCCAGCAGAGGGAGGCACCAATCTGAGAACACGCTACCGCACGTCACCTTCTGTTTTTAGCTCTCCTGGAGGGAAAGAAGACTACATGGATGACCTTAAATCTTTGGAGAAATTTCTTCGCTCTGAGGAAGAGAAGAGCCACCGCAGTCATCTAGGTGGAGTGTCTGTAATGCCATCTTCATAGATATATGATTTTGTAACCCACTATTAAAGCTTATCTTGATTATTTCCTCATCATCAGGGAGTCCAGAGTTGACATCTCAGTCACACAGTCCTACCTTCTGGAACTACAACCGCTCTGTGGGTGATTACGCTCAGAGCCTGAGAAAATTCCTCTACCAACCAGCCTGTCGCTCACAGGCCCCCTCCGCCCACAAAGACGAAACTGAGCTGGGATCCAAACAAGCTGCTGAGGAAGTGAGCTCTGTTTTTCTTTTGCAGTTTATATTCAGGAAAAATAACTAATTGATAAAATTATTAAACTATAAGTTAGATTAAATATCATTGAAATATTTACATTTTCACCTGTTGGTATGACTGCTTGTATCCACAGTGACCAAATTAATAGCTTTGCCCTTTTTTGATTTAAGCATCATGACTTTTTATTTATATTATATACACAGACACTCACTCACACACACACACACACATATATATATACACACACACACACACACACACACACAGTGGGGCCAATAAGTATTGGGCAATGTAAAAATGTGCAAGTTCACCCATTTATAAAGATGAGAGGTTTGTAATTTTCATCATAGGTACACATCAAGCTTGAGAGACAGAATGTTAAAAAAAAAAAAATCACATTGTATGATTTTTTAACAATTTATTTGTGAAAATGGGAGGCCAGTAAGGATTAGGCAGCGAGAAAACAAACATTATTTCGGCCCCCACTCGTTAACAGTATGAATGACACCTGTTTGAACTGATTAGATGCATAAGAGACACCTTCAAACTGTCAGACTGCAGTCTTCACCATGACCAAGACCAGAGAGCTTCCCAAAGACATCAGAGATAATTTTGTACAACTGCACAAAGCTGGGTTGAGTCAAACTGCAATTGGTAAACAACTTTGTGAGAAAAGATCAACAGTTGGAAACATTATTAGAAAATGGAAGAAGTATAACATCACTGACAACCTCCCTAGGAGTGGCGCTCCATGCAAGATTTCACCTCGTGGGGTTCAAAGGATCCTGAGAACAGCAAGTAATCAGCCCAGAACTACACGGCAGGAACTGGTCAATGATTTGAAGACGGCAGGAACCACCGTCACAAAGATGATGATAACTAACACACTTCGTCGTCATGAGATGAAATCCTGCATTGCCCGAAAGGTTCCCCTACTAAACAAAAAACATGTAAAGGCCCGTCTGCAATATGATAAAGACCATCTGGACGATCCAGATGAGGATTCAGGGAGAATGTGATGTGGTCAGATGAGACCAAAATTGAGCTATTTGGTTTAAACAGCACTTGCCGTGTTTGGAGGAAGAAGAAGGCTGAGTTGCATCCCAAGAACACCATACCTACTGTGAAGCATGGGGGTGGACACATCATGCTATCATGCTTTGGGGATGCTTTTCTGCAAAAGGGACAGGAAGACTGCACCGTATCAATGGCAACATGAGTGGGGGAATGTATTGTGACATTTTGGGTAAAAACCTCCTTCCCTGGGTCAGAGCATTAAAGATGAAACATGGTTGGGTCTTCCAGCATGATTATGATCCAAAGCACACAGCCAAGAAAACCAAGGAGTGGCTCCGTAAAAAGCATATCAAGATTCTGGAGTGGCCTAGCCAGTCTCCAGATCTCAATCCAATCGAAAACCTGTGGAGGGAGTTAAAACTTCGAGTTGCCAAGCGACAGCCCTAAAACATCACAGCTCTAGAGAAGATCTGTGCAGAGGACTGAGCCAAAATACAAACTAAAGTGTGTGTAGACCTGGTCAAGAACTACAGGAACCGTTTGACCTCTGTCATTGCCAACCAAGGCTACATTACAAAGTATTAAAAGTAACTTTTCCTGGCTTGTTAGCCGGGGTGCGGCTAGCACCAAGCTAATATGCTATGGTAGCTCAACGCGAGCCACACCACAGCTAAAAAGAAGCCCAGGCGGGAAGGGGCCGAACGACGACTCCGGCGCTTGGGATTGCAAGGGATGAAGGCCGTGTAGCCGGCTGGTGCAATCTCCTCGTCGGGTGTACTCTCCTCGAGCCATGTTTCACAGAAACACAGCAGATCCTCTGCGCTGCAATCTGAGCATGAAGCTCGTCCATCTTGTTTCACAGGGATTGCATTCGCAGGCATACATTTTCAAGCAGTATGGCCAGAAGTGCTAACCAAGCACCGGAGACTGAGAACTCTGCCTGGGCTTCTTGTTCGCTGGGGTGCGGCTAGCATTGCTAACATGTATTCTAAGGAGGTATTCTAACTCCTGCCCACTGCGACTGCATACTTTGTGTGGAGCAGATTTTTTGAGTAAGCCAGACCAAATTTATTGTGGGATAAATTAATTAATTAATTTGTGTTGCTTAGGTCTGGGCACGGATCACAGCCAGTCGTGTGGTTACTGACAGCATTGACAGCTGGACTGCCAAACTAAGAAATGTGAGTTACCAGCAGATGATGTCATAAAGCATTAAAGGTACATTGTGTAAGATTTTGTGGTATCTAGCAGCAAAAGCCTGTATGGTTCTGAGCTACTGTAGAAACATCGTGGTGCGAAATGGAGGTCTCCAGAAGAGAGGATTGTCTCCTTTTGTAGATGTAAACAGTATTTTTGAAGGTTCTGAAAATTCGGAGACTTTTTTAATGGCTATAATGATTTAATGGAAGCTTATTTATTGCTGCCAAAAGAACATGAAAACAAATTAAGCCTGATCAGTATTATTACTGTTATTTCTAATATTTCCATTGGATAACTGAAATGATGAGTGAAGTTCATTTGTGCTGTTCTCTCACATGCAGTGGATAAATGATACCATTCTGGTTCATCTGGTCAAAGAAATCGATTCGATCAACAGCCAGCTCAGGAGAATGGGTTGTCCCGAGTTACAGATTGGAGGTATCTGCTCATGTAACAGTCAGTTATTTTCAGGTGTTATTGTTGTATTTTTTTTTAATGGTGGTTTATGGATCCTTTTTCCCTACAAAGAGGTGAGTATCAGCAATCTGAAACAGGCTGCTGTAGCCAAAGCCTCTGCCATTCCCACTCTCAACACTATAGTGCAGTACCTGGACATCACATCCAACCAGGAGTATCTTGTGGAGAGAATCAAAGGTAATTATTTTTAGGTTAAATCACAGACATGTCATGTGGTGAGTTTCTTGTGTCTTAGAAGTATTTTTAAATTGTGATTCTTGTATTCTGATGCTGCTCTAGAGCTGGCCCACAGCGGCTGCATGAGCTCTTTTCGTTGGAACAGTGGCGGAAACTTGAAGAACCGGAAATGGGACACAGACCTCCCAACTGACTCAACTGTGAGTTCCACTCAAAATAATCCATTTGTGCAATTATATTTGGTTGTTCCACTTTTGTTTTTTTCCTTCTTAGGATATTCTTTTTTTATTCCTTCTTTAAGATAAGATAAGATAAGATACAGCTTTATTAATCTCACAATGGAGAAATTCACTGTTACAGGCTCTTGAGGTACTATCAGTAGGGGGTGCAAAAATAGATACAAGTACAAACATACACACATACATATATTATATAAGTAAATAAATAAATAGATACATAAATAGTATAAATTACTAAACAATAAAAGAAAAGAATGGAGCAACTTTATAGACTGGCCTATATTAAAGTGTAATGTATCTGAGTGCAGAGTAGATGGGTTGATATGGTTCACAGTCAGTGGGGTAGATGTGGTTGATTAAAGTGGGCGGGGTTTTTATTGCACATAACCGGTATTTTCACAGACAGTTACAAAGTGGCGTTGTACAGTCTGATAGCGGTGGGAATGAACGACCTGCGGTAGCGCTCCTTCCTGCACTGAGGATGCCTCAGTCGTCAACTGAAGGAGCTGCTTAGCTCCTCTACAGTCTGGTGCAGTGGGTGAGAGCTGTTGAACAGGATGGATGTGAGCTTTGCTACCATCCTCCTCTCACTCACCTCCTCCACAGAGTCCAGTGGGCAGCCGAGGACAGAGCTGGCCCTCCTGACCAGCTTGTTCAGTCTCTTTCTGTCTCGCTCTGTGCTGCCCGGGGCCCAGCAGATGGCAGCGTAGAGGATTGCAGAGGCTACCACAGAGTCATAAAATGTCCTGAGCAGAGGTCTGCATATGCCGAAGGACCTGAGTCTCCTCAGAAGGTGGAGGCGACTCTGGCCCTTCTTGTACAGGGCGTTGGTGTTGTGGGACCAGTCCAGTTTATTGTTAAGGTGAACACCCAGGTACTTGAAACTGTCCACTGTCTCAATGTCCTGTCCCTGGATGTTCACTAGTAAATGTGTGTGTGTGTGTGTTTGAGTGCTTCTCCTGAAGTCGACCACCATCTCCTTCGTCTTCCTAGTGTTCAAGCACAGGTGGTTGCGCTCACACCAGTCCACGAAGTCAACGATGACCGACCGGTACTCCAGCTCGTTCCCCTCTGACACACGGCCCACGATGGCGGAGTCGTCCGAGAACTTCTGGAGGTGGCAGCTGTTTGTGTTATATATGAAGTCCGAGGTATAGATGTTAAAAGGAAGGGTGAGAGGACGGTGCCCTGCGGTGCCCCGTGCTACAGACTACCACCTTTGACTTACAGCCGCGCAGCCGCACGTCTTGTGGACGGTTAGTAAGGTAGTCAATAATCCAGGCAGCAAGATGCCCGTCCACTCCCACGTCCTCCAGCTTCCCCCGCAGGCGCGCTGGCCTGATGGTGTTGAAGGCGCTGGAGAAGTCAAAGAACATGACCCTCACAGCGCTGCCGGCGATCTCCAGGTGGGTGAGTGCCCGCTGCAGAAGGTAGATGACGGCGTCTTCTACTCCGATGTTGGGCCTGTAGGCAAACTGCAGCGGGTCTAGGGTGGGGCTCACCATAGAGCGGAGGTATTCAAGGAGGAGCCTTTCCATGGTCTTAATGAGGTGGGAGGTCAGGGCGACAGGTCTGTAGTGGGCTGGTTCCTTCGCTTGTGCTGTTTTGGGAACTATTAACCATTCTGCCAATGTTGCTATTAAAAAAATATAGTGGGAAAAGCATCTTTTTTTTTATTATTATTATTCCTGCTTCATCAGTCATTGAGTGGGTACCTAATGGAATGGATTGCTGAACAGAGTTGTGGCCTTAACAACATTCAATGCCTATGAGGCAAGTATTGGGAAGGGACAGATATCGAACATAAGCCTGACGCGGAAAACGTGAGTGTATGTATCACGCGTTTGTTTAAAGCATTTTTTTTTTTTCAACAAAATATGCATGGTGTGGAAAAGAATGACATGTATGCCATCAGCTCAGGACTGAATTAAAATGATTAAATGTTTAAAAAAAACACTAGTTCAGGCCTCATTAAGAACACAAGAAAGGGCAAAAAAGTATGTATGTAGACATGCATATAGTGACGATTACTACTACGACTAATAATATTATTATTATTATTATTATTATTATTATTATTATTATTATTATTATTAACACTACCTCACAAAATCGTGACCAGCACCCGAAACAAAATGTGAGCCATTCCACCGAAAGTAGGCTCTTGGGTCCAAAAATGAGCTTTTTACACATTCAGATAGAGGAGGCCCAAAGCTGCAAAATGCAGCAAAAAGTTTGTCAATACTTTGAAAACTGACCGAGCTATGCCATTTTTTGTGTCAGCATTCAACTAAAATTTTCAAAAGACGTTTGAGAGAAAAATGAGCACAAAGATTGCACTTCTTCCAAGATCATTAGTTCTTAGCAACCAAACATTTTTATGGACCTCAGCCATATAAACTTTTAGAAAACATGTCTAGGAAGAGTTTTAGGAAGAGATAAGAGAAATCATCCTCATTTTAATTTGACACACCCTTTTAACCCATCAGTCACTGTGGTAACCCCCCCTCAAAAAAATGAACCAAAAAAAATTTTTTTTCCCATTTCTGTTTATTCCAGTAAGATCAGTATGTATCTTTTCGACCATTATATAAAGGTTCAAATGCCTTCAAGTGATACTGATTGAAAAAAAGCACTGTCAGGTTCAAACAATCACACTGAAATTAAGAAGACTATATATAAGAAAACTACAGAACAAAACTCTCTGATCTCTTTATACAAGTAAGCTTCATCAACTCTGCCCTCAGCATTATCATATTCATCTATATCCTGCTCAGCAGAAAGGAGCACATCATCAAACAACTGACTCATCACACTTTTATTAACAGATGCCTCTTCATCAACATCAAAATCAAAATCTTCATCAACACAACTGGCATCATTATCATCAGTTTGTTCATCTGTAAAAGTAATGAAACATTTAAGTATTTTTCAGATCTTGAACAATTTTTGTACAAAAATAAACAACCCACGATCCAGCATGTCCAATCCAGACAAGATTACACACAAATCAAATAATCAAAAAAATTCCATAATCAAATTTTGCATGCAGAGAAAAATACCCACCAGCGAAATAATCATCAAGAACGCCAAGCATTCTGGCATCTTCAAAGCCCAATTCTCGCGTCGAATTTAACATCTATACTAATGCTGCTAGACATCACAGATGACATTTCACTCTCCTTTTCTAGAAATTATGTGTATTCACAATCTTATAAGTAAACTTAATGACTGTGATTGAAGAGAAAGTCGGAGATAAATTCAGCATGCTGTAAACCAAAAGCAGGAAGTAAACAGGAAGTTAACGTGTGAAGGGCACTGTACATGTGCAAGCCCGAGCTGACCAATCAGTGTGCTTGTTTCAGATCTTCCTTAGCAACTAGCCTGCATTGTTTACGAGCATAACCTTTATTTTATCGTCTTCATAAGCTTTATTTTATTCGCTGAAACGGCATTTTAATATCAAAACAGTATCCGTAATGGGAAGACTACTTCACGGCTGTTCTTCTGGTGTATGGATTACAGTGTGTCTTGTACAGTGTGTCTTGTACCGAACTCGGTGAATAATTGCAACGAAAACCAGCAAGTTTGCTACTGTTTTTATATAGTTTTATGAGGGTACTTGCCAGAAAAATGGGGGGGGGGGGGGGGAGAAATTTTTAGTGCGTTTTAATCGATTTCACGTGAGCAAGTGATAGTTGAATACATAGTTTATGCAAAAATCCGAATTTCAATAAAAATGGACCATTTTTACTTTTCTGGCCTCTATCTCAAAAGTGGTCCGTGCGACAAGCACCTACATTCAGTGGCACGCCTTACAAATATTAAATTTCCCAACACTGGATGTAATGTCGAGGGAAATAGAGATCAGGATTTTTTGTTAAAAACATGTGGTTTATTCCTAGAATAATCCTAACATTACAACAGAGTAAACCTACACAACCTTCAAGAGATATCTGACCTGTTTCCTGGATACTGTAACTGTCACAAAGGGTCCTTTATCAGATATAATCAATGAACAGTTCCAGTGATTTTTTTTTTTTTTTGCTGAAAGATGCGGTGAAACCGCAGTTCCAGGAGTGGGGCTCAGATCCTTTGCATTCATGCTATATTTGGAAACTCCTCTTTCAGAGAATGCTACATGGTCTCCTAACTGAGTCCAGCAATAAAGAGTTTGTCCTCTTCAGACACCTTTCAGAAATTCCCGAATAAAGTGCTGAGAAATTGTTGCCTCATGCAGAGAAGATAGCTCTGTGTTTGAAAACGGTGCCGCTATATGATGAACAAGTTTGACCGGAAGGGGCGGTTCCTCGTTGCTCCTTTCTCTAGGCCACCTCTGCCCTTGTATAGTGTCCTCACGTTTCCACAATTTTGGAGCATTACTCAAATTGGGCCACGCCTACTCTGTATATAAACAGGGAGGCCGACCCAGAGGTTAGCAAGTGTAACTCACTACGCGAACAGAATAAACTTGTGCCCAGTCAGAATAAAAAATAAACACGAGTTAAAAAAAAATAATAATAATAATATATATATATATATATATATATATATAATATATGTGTGTGTGTGTGTGTGTGTGTGTGCCTGTCTTAATTTCGGCTTTTTCCCTTTTACTCGGGAGTCGCCACAGCGAATCATTTGATTCGCACGTTTGATTTGGCAGAGGTTTTTACGTCGGATGCCCTTCCTGTCACAACCCTTTTTAGCAAAGGACAGAAACACGCTGACTACTTTTGCAGCCTACTCTTTACGAAAGTCAGCAATGGTTCTTCTACATGCCTCTCACCATAGACAGTGTGAGACATGGCCCGCCTTTGATAACCCAGTTAGCTGCACTGTGGGGGACAGTGACAACCTTGTGGAGAGTGGGACTCGAACCCCCAACCTTTGGATCAGCGATCCAGTGCCCTATACCACTAGACCATCACTGCCCCATATATATATATATATATATATATATATATATATATATATATATATAAATAAATAAAGGACAGGACAAAGACTTTCTATTGAAACTCCATTTATCACTACAGATCTGTTTCGAGGGGTGGTGAATATAGATTCTCTATAATCACCTGAAGAGAGAGGATGGTTTCACCACCCCTCGAAACAGATCTGTAGTGATAAATGGAGTTTCAATAGAAAGTCTTTGTCCTGTCCTTTATTTTTGTTTATTTGCTCTACCAAAAAGTATTGAGCACTCTCCTACGGAAGGATCTACTCAGAAAATCATATATATATATATATATATATATATATATATATATATATATATATATATATATATAAATACACACATGCTCCCCGACTTACGTTTTGAATTGGTTCCGGACGGCCGAATGCAAGTTGAAAGTGAATGCAAGTTGTTACAGTGACGTATGACGCTCATACTGCACTATATATATCCATAAATACCATTACCGTATCGCATAAAACACCCCTAAACCAATTATTATAAACACAACATTGTAAAATAATATCAACGTTTAATTTCAAATAAATTAAATTCAAGCAAAATTATTTCAAATAGATACATTTCAATCAAATTCACTCATCAAATATCAAATACAGTATCATATATAACCTATAACATTCTCTATGATGTGATCATTCTGCTTGTAAATGGTTCCGATGGTCGACGGATGGTTACCTTACATGAAGCTGACCGAGTCACATTACATGGAGCTGAGTCACTTTATATGAAGCTTAAAACAGCCAATCAACGCTTACAATATGTGAGGCGTTCAAAACCGAAAGTAGTTTACTTATTTGTGCTGGAGACAAAGCGCAGATTATACGGACTTCATGTCGTTCAAGTGAGCAAGGGCGCCATTGAATACTTGTTTAGTGCTCAGCCTGCACTGATGTGGATCACCAGCAGAGCGGGCAGTTCTTTCTTTTCTGGATTCAGGTTTTCATTCATTTTACAACTCGCTTTGGTTAACTGAGTATGCATGGTAGATTGCGCTGATCCGACCAGATAGTTAATTCATCTCTGTGTATGAGACTTCCACCCATCTTAGTCGGCTTACGCTTCTGACCAACCATATTTCCTTAGGATTATAGAAGTCCGCAAACACAAAGCTCACAGACGACGTCTTAACACAAGGGTAATACGCTATATATATATATATATATATATATATATATATATATATATATATATATATATATATAATATATAATATATAAAAAAACAATGTTTGTATATATAACTAAACTGGGAAGAAGGAGGGGCACGTTCAGTCTGTAATTTGTAAACAATGGACGCAGCGTCATTACGTCAGCGTACTACGAAGGTACATCTAAATTTTGGGGGGGGGGGAACGTTAAACGGATGAAAGTAAGTCGGGGAGCGTCTGTGTGTGTGTGTGTGTGTATATCTATATATTATATTATATATAATATAAAACCATACATATGTACATATTACCCTTTCTTGTATTCTTGTTCTGTTACTTTTAATGTGGGGGGAAAATACCTGTTCTTAAAATGACAACAGGTCTGACTCCTTTCCCGGGTTGACAGAATAGAAATCAGCCGTTTTTTTATGAATACAGTGGTACCTCACTTTACGAAAGTCTCACCAAACGAAAAATTCAGGTTTCAAAACGCATTTTCCTAAAATTTTTGTCTCTGGATACGAAACAAGTTCACATTACAAAAGCACCATCTTAAAAATTCAAATGCGCCATTCAAACATTGCACGAGCTGCTCTCCCATCAATGACGTTCAAACATCTCGCCCCGCTGGCCTCCCATTGGTTAGGAGGGATGACGCAGCTACATCCTATTACCTATCTCCCAACATCCCACCCTGCTGGCCTCCCATTGGCTAGGAGGGATGACGCAGCTCCCTCTTATTGGCTATCTCCCAACATCCCGCCCCGCTGGTCTCCCGTTGGCTAAGAGGGATGACGCAGCTCCCTCCCATTGGCTATTGTGGAGCTGCATCTACCATAATGCTTTTCGTGTAAAGGACAGAGTTACTGTTGTTTCATGCTTTATTTCTTGACTCAGGCTTTTAACCATGCATAAACATTTGTAAGATTATATCTCTGCTAAGAAGACATGGTCAACACACACGCGCACACACACATGCGCGTGTGATTTTCAGTGCATGTGAGAAGAAGAGTTGACTCTATCCGGAGTCATTGTTTGGCTCAGACAATGGAAAGGGGTAGAGTACAGGACGGGGATATATGCTGGGCAGTGGTGGTCTAGTGGATATGGCGCAGATTTTTGACAGAAAGTTGTCACTGTCCCCCCCAGTGCAGCTAACTGGGTTATCAAAGGCGGGCCATGTCTCTCACTGTCTATGGTGAGCGGCATGTAAAGAACCATTGCTGACTTTCTTAAAGAGTAGGCTGCAAAGTCATCATTGTGTTTCTGTCCTTTGCTAAAAGGGTTGTGACAGGAAGGGCATCCGACGTAAAAACCTCTGCCAAATCAAACGTGCGAATCAGATGATTCGCTGTGGCGACTCCCAAGTAAAAGGGAAAATGCCAAAAGGAAGACAGACAGACAGACGGTACAGTATGAGCGTCACACGTCATACAACACTGTAACAACTTAAATTCACTTTCAACTTGCGTTTGACCGTCCGGAACCAATTAAAAACGTAAGTCAGGGAGCGTCTGTATTTAGGATGCACCCTGTCTATGCCCAGTTGTTGGCTAATCCATGACTCCAGTAGGATTAAGCTGCTTGACGAAGTGAGTGGGAATTCAAGGTTTACAACCACCCTTGAGGACGCATCAGACGGTTATTTTCTGCACATGCTCATAGCACATGCTACATTTTAAAATGGGTTGATGGCTAAGATGGTTCCTTTTTCTTTTCTGTCCAGTTCATACAGTATGTTCTGACACACTGGTGCGCTAGCTGACGAATTCACCCTTTGTCCACATCTAAACTACACAGCCAATACATGTGTCTCTGTTCACACCTGGCCTTATGAAACTGCCTTCATAAAGCAATCACGCATGATCAGATTTCATACATTATTTCTTTTGATTAGAGAAAAGTCAGAAAGCACAACGTGTTATGTTCAGGCATTATCATCATCTTCCTCCGCATAATCCAGGGTTAGCTCACGGGGGCAGCAGCCTAAGCAATGAAGTCCAGACTTCCCTCTCCCCAGCCAACTCCTCCAGTTCTTTTTATTGGACTGGGGATTCCCAGTCCAGACGAGAGACATAATCCTTCCAGTGTGTTCTGCTTAGTTTGAATGGAGATGTTGCTGGGAGATGGAAGGAATATTTTGAGAACCTCCTCAATCCTACGAACACGCCCACTGTGGAGGAGGAAAACTCTGTGGGGTTTAGGTGGGGGGTCTGCCCATCACTGGAGCGGACATTGCCAAGGCAGTCAAAAAGCTCTTTGGTAGTCGGGCTCTGGGGGTGATGAGATCCACCCTGAGTATCTCAGGACTCTGGATGTTACAGGACTGTCTTGGTTGACACATCTCTGCAACAACAAGTGGTCATTGGGGGCTGTCCCTTTTGGATTGGCAAACCGGAGTGGTAGTCTCCTTTTTGAAAAGGTTTCAGTTATCGTGGAATCACACTCCTCAGTCTACCTGGGAAATCTATTCAGGGGTGCTGGAGAGGAGGATGACCGTGGTCTTCATCTGCATTTAGATACAGACAAAAAATATCAGGCAAATAATTTTCTGTGACCTGTACTGACTTTTTCAGTTATTTTAGTCATGCTAAAGAAACTTGGAAATGAATGAGATATTAGATGATTGAAAGCAAAGAAAACAGCTGCTTTTATTTCTTCTATTATAGAATCATCATTATCCATTAGCCTAGCAGTAAAAGAACACTTACATTCAGTGTGATTTTCAAACCTCTTGCAGTGATCCTTTTTTCTAGCAATGACAGTCAATTAGGCAACTCATTTGACCCCATTCGCACCTGTACCACTTATGATCTGATCACCCAGGTGGATGCGTGTGAATGTAAAACTTTACAAGGTAAAACTTAGCATTAAAGTAGAGTTGACTTTGTTTTTATCTTTTTTTTTTTTTTAAGATCCTCATGAATATTCTGTGTACATACCTGGACTCCAGACTTCCTCCTCACCCAAAGTACCCAGATGGGAAGACTTTCACATCTCAACATTTCATCCAAACTCCCAATAAACCGGGTAAAACCATAAATAATGCACAAGTTTCATTTACTCTTTGATGTGTTCTTTTTCTGAACCCAGATTTTTTTTTTTTTTTTTTTTTTTTTTTTTGCTACGGTTTATACAGATCTTGCCAATGAGAACCTCTTCTGCGTTTACCAAAGCAGCATCAACCCTCCTCATTATCAGCTTGTGTACCAAGGCCATATCTACAACCTGCCCAAGGTACAATGTACTTTCTTACACTATGTCTTCTGCAGGAAATAAACCACAGCCAGTCATTATTACCTTCCCTTTCTGCTAACGAGTGTCTGGTCTGTTGATGTTTACAGGGCAGGAACAATTTATTCCACACAATCCTCATGTTCCTGTATATTATCAAAACAAAGGAGTCTGGGATGCTGGGGTGAGTTTTATAATCAACAGTCACAACAGCTTTAGTTTTCTATTGTCCTTGTTTATTAATCTGAAGAAAAACTAATGCATATGAATTGTGAGTGGACTTGATTTTGTGTTCCTTATGGAAAATCCAGCTCAGAAAAAAATGGGGGTTTTTTTTGTACTAAAGTGTAGAGTGTGCACAAAATTTGCTGATAAGAAGAGTCACTGTGTCAAGTTCAGTGGATCAGCTTCAAATTATGTAATTGGCATGTTGGAATGGCACTACCTGATTGGTCAACTATTTAGGGATTAAAGTACATTATTCAAAGTGGATAGTGATTAAATGTGAATAACAGACACTCAGTTTATCATGGCCACTTTTCCAGACTTCATGTGGGAGTAGTGGAGCCAGTGGTGTAGTTGTAAAAGTGCTGTAATCATGATTGAGAGGTCATGTGTCTGAATCCCTATAAGCCCCTCACTATGCTCAGACCCTTTGATACTCATCATAATCACAATGTGTCGCTGTCCACCCAGTAGTATAAATGGGTACCTGTAAAAAAAAAAAAAAAAAAGTAATGGAAAGGTAACCTAACTAGCGTCCCATCCAAGAGGAGTTGTACTCAGTCACTTCATACTACAAAAAGCGTGGATATGCTCCAGGGCAGGGGTCGGCAACCTTTGCCATTCAAAGAGCCATTTGGACCCGTTTTCCACATTAAAGAAAACACTGGGAGCCACAAATCCTTTTTTGACATTTTAAATCAAATCACACTGCATATAATGTTTTTCCCCTTTTTCCTTCATGTTAATATAAAATAACAATATGTTACATTGATTTAAACGACTGCAGAGACCATTACATTACAATTCTGTTTGCAACAAAAACATTTAGATTAAAAAAAAATTGCCAGCCTCCCCGCGACCCGAATTAGAATTAAGCGGTTCAGAAAATGAATGAATGTGTTCGAATGCTTCTTGTGTTTTTATAAAGAAAAAGAATATCCATCCCACGAAGCGCGGGACGGGCTGCAGCCAGATGTGTAACGGGTTGGGTTGCCAACCTCACCAACCACGCCC
This sequence comes from Plotosus lineatus, assembly GCA_024760905.1. Taxonomy (NCBI): domain Eukaryota; kingdom Metazoa; phylum Chordata; class Actinopteri; order Siluriformes; family Plotosidae; genus Plotosus; species Plotosus lineatus. The sequence goes on from CM045733.1 coordinate 21,800,412, forward strand.
TTCGTGGGATCTTCTTTTCTTTATTCGTTATATTAATGTTGTTTTGTCATAGTTTTAATTTACAAAAATGACACCAACACGGAAAAGTATTTGAAGACTTATTTTAAGAAGGAGCCTGCTCAACATTCTTTTAAATAAATATTAATGCTTAATGCTGCACTGACCGACCCATTCTCAGAGTGGATACTGAACCACAGTGAGGACAGTTATTTAATCTGGAGATTGCTGTGTATAAACAAATCTCATCCACATCTCTTCCTTCAGCTGTGATTTCTGTTCCTGAATTACAAACCCGGTGGCAGAAAAAATCTCTCTCTCACCGCACTGCTGCTTGCCATGAGCTCTTTTAGGGCTCTTTTATATTTATTTGGTGTGGGCGGAGTGATTTTGTGTGTGTTCTTGTGTTCTTGTGGACACACACAAAATCACCCCGCCCACACCAAATAAATATCCGCCCACATCTGTGACTCTTAATTTTCATCTATGTAATTTTCAACCCGAAAAGAGCATTGGAAGGGTACCCAGATCATTCAGGTGAAAAAAAAACCTAGATTGGACATCACTGTTTCAATTCTGAAGTGGGGCCATCTTGGTGGGATCACATGACTGTTTAAGACTTAAAGCAAGGTGGCTCACGAAGATGGCTCCAATTCAGAATTGAAATAGTAATGTCCACTCTAGGTTTTTTTTTCTTTTCTTTTGATGATCAGTGATTGGTGGGAACAGGTGGAAGGTGTGGCTATTGTTTGGTTGAAGTGAAAACCTGCACCCACACCGGCCCTTTGCTGTGTGAGTAACTAAGCACTTTGTGGTGCACCAGTCAGCCACCGTAAAGCACAACTTTATTTTGAAAAGCCATGGAGCCGCACCAGAAAGGTGAAAGAGCCGCACGCGGCTCCGGAGCCGCGGGTTGCCGACCCCTGCTCCAGGGTGATGAGCCAGCAGGCTCACATGTAAAAAGCCCAACAGACTGGCATTACTTGGAGCAGGCGGTGCCATCATTAGAAAAATAATCTGGTAAAATTTTGTTTGTTTTTTTCTTAGGTTGCCATGTATCCTAAAACTTTTTCCAAAAATGTTCTTCCTAAGATAATATAATGGAATGTGTATGACCACTATCATGCCTTAAAATGTGAAAATTCAGTTGGACATTTCATTCTGGTGTCTATTCAATGATATCTACATCACCTTCTGTCAATACAGTGGTACCTCACTTTACGAAATTAATCCGTTCCAGAGCCTTTTTCGTAACCTGCATTTTTCGTAAATTGAACAGCATTTTACATATAAAATGCATGATTCGTTCCAAGGCTACCCTTTTTCGCTCGAACCACCCATGCGACGCTTTAAAGTCCGGGGGTTGCTGGTCTGAAGAACCCCCACCCCACCCCACCCCACCCTCCTTCACGAGGACCTTAAATATGGCGGTTGCTTTTTCCGAAATAATCGCCTCCGTCACTGTATCTCCGCTTTTGATGCCTCTTTCTTCTTCTTTTCCTTTCGGCTTTTCCCTTAGGGATCGCCACAGCAAAGCCTCCAACTACCTTCATGTTCTCCTTCACCACATTCATAAATCTTTTCTTTGGTCTTCCTTGAGGCCTTCTGCCTGGTAGTTCCAACCTCAGCATCGTACTGCCAATATACTCACTATCTGTCCTCTGTACCTGTCCAAACTATCTCAATCTATCCTCTCTGACTTTGTCCCCAAAACGTCTTACATGTGCTGTCCCTCTGATGTACTCATTCCTGATCCTATCCATCCTCGTTACTCCCAAAGAGAACCTCAACATTTTCATATCTGCTACCTCTAGCTCTGTGGGGCCGGTGGTGTAGTGGTTAGAGTGCTAGGCTCATGATCGAGAGGTTGTGAGTTCAAATCCCACTGAGACCCCCACTGTGCTAAGACCCCTGGGCAAGGTCTCAAACACAAGTGTGCCTCTGTTCACCCAGCAGTATAAATGGGTACCAGTAAAAAATATACTGGGAAGGTAACCTGCGATGGACTAGCGTCCCATCCAGAAGGAGTTGAACCCGTGGTCGCTTCACGCTACGGAAACCGGAGATAAGCACTGGCCTGATGAGCCACTAGGCTCGGGTGTAAAAACCCAACAGACCTCCAGCTCTGCCTCCTGTCTTTTACCCAGTGCCACTGTTTCTAAACCATACATCATCACTGGCCTCAACACTGTCTTGTACACTTTTCCTTTCATTCTTGCCGATACCTTCCGATCACACATCACACCGGACACTTTTCTCCAACCATTCCAACCAGCCTGCACATGCTTCTTCACCTCTTTTCCACACTCTCCATTGCTCTGGATTGTTGAGCCTAACTACTTAAAATCCTCCACCTTCTTTATCTCTGCTCCCTGTAGCGTCACCGTTCCTCTTGGCTCCTTGTAGTTCACGCACATGTATTCTGATTTACTGAGGCTAACCTTCATTCCTCTCCTTTCCAGGGCAGACCTCCCCCTCACTAGATTTTCCTGCACTTGTTCTCTGCTCTCACTACAGATCACAATGTCATCTGCAAACATCATAGTCCATGGAGATTCTTGTCTCACCTCGTCTGTCAGCCTGTCCATCACCATCGCAAACAAGAAGGGGCTGAGAGCTGACCCTTGATGCAGTCCCACCTCCACCTTGAACTCTTCTGTGACACCGACAGAACACCTCACCACTGTCTTACATCTCTCATACATGTCCTGCACCACTCTAACATACTTCTCTGCCACTCTAGGCTTCCTCATGCAATACCACAGTTCCTCTCTCGGCACCCTGTCATATGCTTTTTCCAGATCCACAAAGGCACAATGCTGCTCCCTCTGGCATTCTCTGTACTTCTCTATTAACATCCTCAAAGCAAACACTGCATCTGTGGTGCTCTTTCTTGGCATGAAACCAAACTGTTGTTCACAAATGCTGACCTCTGCCCTTAGTCTAGCTTCCACTATTCTTTCAAATTAACTTAATTGTATGGCTCATCAACTTTATCCCTCTGTCGTTGCCACCATTCTGCACATCTCCCTTGTTCTTAAAAATGGGCACCAGCACACTTCTCCTCCATTCCTCCGGCATCCTCTCACTCTCTAAGACCTTGTTGAATGTTCTTGTCAGAAAATCTACTGCTACCTCTCCTAGACTCTTCCATACCTCCACTGGTATGTCATCAGGGCCTTTTCACTTTTCATCCTCTTCAATGCTCTCCTCACTTCTCCCTTACTAATCTTTGTTACTTCCTGGTCCCCAACAGTCACCTCTTCTACTCTTTTTTTTTTCTCTCTCTCTTTTTCCTCATTCATCAGCTCTTCAAAGTACTCTTTCCATCTTCCCAGCATACTTCTGTCATCAGTCAATACATTTCCCACCCTGTCCTTAATCACTCTAACTTGCTGCACGTCCCTCTCATCTCTATTTCTCAGCTGTGCCAACCTGCATAAATCATTTTCTCCTTCCTTACCATCAAACCAATCCTACCATTCATCATACGCCCTCTGTTTGGTCTTTGACACCGCTATGTTCGCCTTACGCTCTCCCTGTACACCTGTTTACTCTCTTCGGGTTCTCTGTATGTCCCACTTCTTCTTTGATTACCTCTTTTTTACACACTCCTGCACTTCCTCATTCCACCACCAAGTCTCCTTATCTACTGTCCTTCCAGAGGACACACCAAGAACTCTCCTACCTGTTTCTCTGATCACATTAGCGGTAGTTGTCCAGTCATCTGGAAGCACTTCCTGACCGCCCAAAGCCTGTTTCAATTCCTCCTCGAAGACATCATGACACTTTTGCTTTTTCAGATTCCACCACTTTGTCTTCTGCTCTGACTTCCTTCAAATTACATCGCCTACACAAGATGTAGTCTACTTGTGTGCTCCTATCTCCACTTTTATAAGTCACCCTATGCTCCTCTCTCTTCTGAAAGAAAGTATTCACCACAGTCATTTCCATTCTTTTTGCAAAATCTATCAACATCTGTCCTTCTGTGTTCCTGTCCTGAATACCAAACATGCCCATCACTTCCTCTTCCCCTCTGTTGCCTGCACCAACATGTCCATTGAAGTCTGCACCAATGACCACTCTTTCATCTCTGGGGTTACCCTGCATCACTTCATCTAAGTCACTCCAGAATCTCCTCTTCTCTTCTAGCTCACATCCTGCCTGTGGGGCATAAGCACGAACAACATTGAATATCACACCTTCAATTTCTAACTTGAGACTCATCACTCTGTCTGACACTCTTTTCACTTCTCGAACATTCCTGGCAAACCCCTCCTTCAGTATGATTCCTCCTCCATTTCTCTTTCCATCCACACCATGATAAAACAGCTTAAATCCTGCTTCTAGCCTTGCTACTTTTCCACCTAATCTCCTGAACACAGTACGTTCACCTTCCTCCATTGCATCATGTCAGCCAGTTCTCTACCTTTTCCTGTCATAGTTCCAATGTTCAAGGTCTCTACTCGCAGTCTTAGACTCATGCTTTTAAGGTCTCCTTCTGCTTCAATAATTGCCTCCGTCACTGTATCCCCACTTTTAAGGTCTCCTTCTGCTTCAATATTGTCCCAATTGTAGAGGGGTTTCGGCAATACTCCTTTGCGATTTCACTCAACCAAATCCCACTGTCATATTTTTTATCATCTCCTGTTTTACCTTTATTGATAACGGAGCCCACTTCTTCTTTTCAGTCTCACTGGGAATCACTTTCTTGGGGCTCACGATTAATAACGAAAAATAACACTGCAATAAGCACACTCAAAAAAACCTCACAAACCAACAGTACAACTCTCCTCCACGCATGTGTCAATCAATGAGAAATGCACACGAAAAGCATTATGGGTACAGTTCTGTATTATGGAGATTTAGCTCCCTCCTAGCCAATGGGAGGCCAGCGGGGCAGGGTGTTGGAAGACAACCAATGGGAAAGCAACTCGTGCATTGTGTGAATGTTTGAATGTCGCGTTTGAATTTTTAAGATGGCGCTTTCGTAACTTGAACTTATTTTGTATCCAGAGACAAAAATTTTAGGAAAATGCGTTCGTAACCTGAATTTTTCGTTTGGTGAGACTTTCGTAAAGTGAGGTACCACTGTATTTATTTAGTTACTGCAATTTTATTAAGGTTTCATTTTTATGTAGCTGTTGTGAATTATTTCATAATTGTGACTTGGAAGTATGAAAGTATTTCAAAACCAAACCATATACTAAGACTCGTAATACTGAATAGTCAGGTAAGACAACAAGATCTCTGCTATATCAAAGGATGTCCAGTCAGGGTGTGTGTGTGCATGCGTGCGCAGTGGATAGCACACTGTAGTAACTAAACTGCAGCAGTGGATGAATCAGTCCATGCCACATTTTCACTGTTTCATCAACATTCTCAGTATTCTGCAAGTCTTGCAGGTGTCAGTAAATGTATGTTGACAGTGCCATTAATGCACTTGATGATTCACTAACAGTGTGCATACACACACAAGTATGAATAAAAGTGAGAGTTGATTAAAACCCAGCATGACTTTTTAATTCAGTTTGCAGTACAAATTTTTAGTTTTGTATGGGTATAAAAATATATTCAGTCATTTACTTCAAAGGTTAATTTTACGAGCCACAGTGTTTTTATCCATCATCATGTGGCATTTGTTTGATTTAGAAATAAACCATTAATACAAATCACAAGGATGGTATGAAAAAAAGGAGAAGGGAAAGAATCCTCATTTTGAATGTGCGTGTGTTTTTGTTTCTATACAGGAGGGTCAACCTGGGACTCTCGGGGGTGAACATCCTTTGGATATTTGGAGATTAACACCTCTTGCCATTTTATAACTGACTAAATAGAACACTCTTAATGGTCACACAGCCAGCAATACAGACTTCATGGCTGTACTTGGTTATGATTTTCGTATGTTACACAGGAAATGCACAATCTGATTGATCCAGTATCAGGAGATTAAAAACCAATCCCAAGTGCTTGATGCAAAACAATGGACACTCACACTTTGTCACTTGCAGCAGTGGCGTAAACATTATCACGATTTTAAATGGAAAAATAAACCATAAAACTTTTGCTTGTTTACTTTTGTTGTGCTTCTATGTGGTATATAATAAAACTTTGAATCAGTTAAAAAACATGCTGTTACACAACATTTACCTGACCTGCATCTTTTAATGTGTGTGTGTGTGTGTGTGTGTATTATACATACGCTTTTTTAACTGTATAGGTCTTGATTTAGTTTGCTTTTTATGTTCCTGTGTAGTATCTACTTAAACAGTCACACACTAGGAAGATGCCGCTGGATTAAATATTCACATAATATTTAGTGGCTGACTTCACCTTCGGTGAATAATTGCTAAATATTAAATGTTTTTCCTCAGCATGTATGTGCTTTGTAGGAACCGTTTATAATTCTTTGGTTCTTAAAGCAACCACAGTCCAGCATCATACACTGTTTTTTTTTTTCAGTTCTGTGACAGAGAAACTAAAGTAATTCTATTCTGCATGTGATGCAGCTTTGTTTTAAAGAAAGCAGTAGAATTTTTCTGAACTTATTGTGTGAACTTTGTGCATTTTTATATCTGTGTAATTTGTTTCTTTAACTTTGGTGAATGAATTGTTGAAGATATCAGCAGGGTATCTCTGCTAGATTGTTTTCACTTTGTTCTGTAAATGCTATTACAAATTCGAGAACCCATCCCAAATGCTGTGTGAGATGCTTAGTTCATTTTTTAATGAGTTACGAGTCAAGACTTGCTGTATGAAAAGATCTCAATAACAAACTTCTGTGTATGGCTTCACTTACTGGCAATATGGGGGGGGGGGGCTTATTATTAAATAGTTATTTATACTTGCCAAACAGAAGTGAATTTTGACTCCCCAATGTGAGACCATTTAAGATTTGATCATTTAACATGAATTGCCAGTTGCACTTAATGTCTCCCCATTGGAGAGGGAAAGTCATTATCACATTCTACAAGTTGATTTTAGAAACGATGCATAAAGGTAACTTGCTCTTTACCCTGCCCTGACGTGCTCCCGCAACTACACAGGACATGTCATACTGCATCTTAACGATGCGCTTTCTCTTTTTACTTCTTGTGCAGTAAATAACAGGTGGAAATATGCACATGGCGACTGACCACATACTTAGATATTGTCTGGTCAAAACACTTGAAATATTCTTCAGGGAACTGATTTAATTCTGACATGTAATAAATTAAATTAACATTTTTACACTTTTGTTTTGATCTCAAAATTTGTGCTCTCTTTATGCCATGTTTTGCTTTCATGAATAATTAGATTAATTTTTCCACCTGATGGTAAGATTGTATTTAAATTGAGTATGAGCAACAAGAATATTTCAAACTTTTGTTTTTAAAAATCATGTAGGTTTTAGCACTGGCACATTAGAACTTAATGTTGTGTGCTTTGGTTCCTGAACTGTCCGCTTGGAGGATCTGCACATATTCATTTCAGATCTGGATTCCCTCTTTTCTTCGATTTCCAAAAAAAGAGAAACAAACTGGTATATAAAATTGACTATTTTAAGTTGCCCCAGGGTGTGAACTGTTGTCCTGTGTATGATGTCTTCCTGTTTAATCTCACTACTACCTCAGGCAAAAGTGGGGTAGACACTGAACAGCATGCGAGACCATCACAGTCTGGTCAACACACAACAAACTGCACCCACATTTATACCTTGGAGCGATATGGACCGGCCAATTACTGTACACTGTGCTACTGCACGTGTTTGGACTGGGAGGAAACTGGAGTATCCGGAAGAAACCTATCAAGGAGATCATGCAAACTCAACATAGACATTCACTTACTGAGCACGGCACTCACATTCTTGCTGTCAAGCTAATTACTGTGATACCTGAAACTTGGCATAAACTATCTGGTGACTAAATGCATTCGTTTTAAAGATTGTCTTTCTTGCTTTACTTTGTACTTAGATGTTCAAAAGTTAAGAATGCTCTTTATGGAATATTCTGTCAACATTTTCCGCACGAAAACCACTAATCATTGAAAGTACTGCAGTATAAAATAAAATAAAAAAATACACTCATGACCTGTAGTCACCTGTGTTGTTATGAGTTCCTACAACTCCCATAATTCTGTGCGGCCACTCGTTCGTCCCACTCTTCCGTTTGTGCGTGTATCTCCTGGTTCGGTGAAACAGCAGTGTGGATTGCCGCGATGTCAGTTCAGACTGTAGCAGCAAAAATGGCAGAGGTCGAGATAAAAGATGTCTCCAGGAAAGATTTGCCCGTCGTTTCTTCTGTTACACCTAAGTCAGATGAAAAAGGGTCGTTTCACAGCGAGGCTAATGTTTCTGTGACATCCCCCATGGCGGAGTCCGGTGGCAGGGGCGACCCGAGTCCTGTGAGCCAAAACCCAGTGAAGATGCCTCAAGCGTCCGCGATGAAGCGACCAGACCCGCAGCAAAACGGCGGAGATGCGTTCGTTAACAGCGACGGCACTGTCGCCGAGGCTCCTCGCATGAAAAAGGTAGGCAGAGCCGATAGTGTCCTGTATTTTCAGGGAGATGGGAGCTGTACCCTTCAGTATTAAAACACGACTGTTCAAGTTGTGGGGTTTTTAGCTTAGTTAGCTTGTCATTGTGTGACTGAGCGGATGCTCTGCTAACGCCTCAGCAGCACATTTTAACCATAGGGTTGGTTTTTTAAATTGTTTCACAAAGAATATGAATTGAACAGTTTTTTTCCTGCCCGGAACGTACAAACATGGAGACAGAATTATTCAGAATGGTGTAGTCTTTAGTAAACACCCTTCCCAGTATGTCTGTGTAAACAGTGTGAGGAAAAGAAAGTTAGCAACAAGCGAATACCGTTGCCTGGGTATCGAGAATAAAGTTTTACTTCTCAGTGACACAAAAACAACGAAACCATCAGTTTGTGTTCTGTTATACAGGTTCTATTAACTAATATAACACAGTGTCGAGGTTATTATATTGAGTTTGAACTATTTATGTAACGGTAACAGAACCGAATGGCAGTTTGCATCACTGCAGTTCTAGCTAGCTGGGTTAGCTTAACTCGTTAGCATGCTAATCCGCAGTGCGCTGTGATTGCGCTCGAGAGCGACTGTGTGGTACATCAAGCTTGTACACTTTTATTATTCGAGTCACAGGAGATATTTGTGTAAGTGTTTTAAGTAAGACTTAATTCAGGCTGTTACCTCCCTGCTTGTTTGTACAAGCTGCCGGTTAACTTTGACATGAATTAGTGAAAGAAGCTAAAAACACTGCGGTTTGAGTCGCTCGCGCTTGGACTGTGTTGGACATTAATTTACGCAGAGATTTTAAGATTTTCTGACCTAGGCAACTTCATTCGGTATGAATAATTGTCCATGAAGTGATACTCTGATGTGTGGTTACACCACAGGACGCCGTCTCCTCGGTGAGATGTGGGCCTGCAGGTGGATTTATGTAACTTAAGAACACGTTATCACGTTCATATGTACAGTGGTACCTTGCCTGACGAATTTAATCCGTACCGAGGGCAAGCTCGTAAGACAAAAGTTCGTTAGATGAAATAATATTTCCCAGAAGAAATAACAGAAAGGCCGTGGCGACCCGTACCGCATCGTACGGGTTTTTTTTTTTTTTTTTTTTTTTGCTATTCGTACGGCAGTTCTTTTGCGCACGTGCGTCGACTCGCCACCTACTGGATATGAGGTTAGCAAAAGATACCCATATACTGTAACCCCAACCCTGATGAAAATTTATCCCCATGGAACGCATGTTGTGGGTAGTGGTGGCCTGGTGGTAAAGGGCATTGGATCGCTGATTGGTTCGAGTCTCATTCGCCACAAAGTTGTCACTCCAACCCCCCCATCCCCCCATCCCAGCAAACTCAGTCATTAAAGGGCCGTCATGTCTCTCACTGTTGTAAAAGAATGTAAAAGAACTATTGCTGACTTTTGTAAAGAGTAGCTGCATAGCCTGTCAGCGTGTTTCTGCCCCTTGCTAAAGGTTTGTGTCAGGAAGGGCATCCGACGTAAAAGCCTATGCCAAATCAAACATGCGAATCAGCTGATTCGCTGTGACAACCCCTGAAAAAGAGAAAAAGCCAAAAGGAAAAGAAGACATGGAACGCATGTTCTTCCGTCGCCATTTTGATCATGTGACTGACGTCAGCTCACGAATTTGTTAAGTCTCATTTTCCGAGATGCCGTACGACTAGCAAAACCTCATATGAATACGGTGCCGTACGGGTAGTGACTCCGTAACAAGAAAACCAATTAATCTGTTCCAGCCCCCTCCCATACTCGTATAACCTGTAACAAACACGTATATTTGACCTAATATATTAAAGATATAATAATACTATTAAACATAATAGTACATGTAAGTTAACATTAATAATAAATAATAATAATAAAACAAGAATAAACAATAAGTCAACTAACCCTTCTGATCATCGACTGTGGCGAAGATGTCACGTGGGCAGGCAGGAGGTGGTGCGGAACAGAGGAAAATTTTTGGTGTGTGCACACTAAGAATGCCAGCAAGGAAAGGCTCGTGGTGAGCTCCCACAAGGCCAGTGCTTCTCAAATAGTGGGGCGGTGTCAGGTGTCAGGTTGGGGGGGGGGGTGTATGACCCTTGGGAACATGCTTTTTTTTTGCTATACTGTACTAGAATTAAGTTTAACTGCGCATCCACTACAGTACTTGGCAGTGGCACTCTCATTGTCACGCTATGGTGTAAGAGAAAAAGCACCGAGCAAACGATATGGAGTTCAGTAAACACTATTCATAGTCGTGTGTTGGAGGGGGATGTGAAATGTTTTTTTTTTTTTTTTTTTTTTCTTTCTAGAGGGGGGGGGGGGATCACAGAAAATAATTGAGAAGCATTGCACAAGATGTTCTCAGAGCGCAGGGGAATACACGCAGAAGAGTACGAGGCTAATCGGCCCGGAAAAGACATTTCAAGGAGAGCTTGTAAATTGAATTTTTGTTCGTTGGATGGAGCAGATTTTTGGTGGGTTTGAAGCTCATATCATGGAAAAATCGCTATAAGAGACACTTGTTAGACAAGGTACCACTGTATTTGTAATACACGCATACATACATACATACATACATACTTCTACACAGGCATCAAAGTCATCCATAACATTGATCATGTACCTGTTGCTTTTGTTTGGTATTTGTTAGGTCTACTTGAACACACACACACACACACACACACACAGAGATCAGCACACATGTAAAACATCCAAGTACAATAATCAACCATTTCAACGCTTCCCAAGAGGGTTTCTTTAACATGGACCTACACTCCTGCCCAGCAAGGTCATACAAATCATTATATAAGCCTGCAGTGATGTTCACATAATCCATCAGTGGGCCTGTATAATAAGTTTAAGTGAAAACATGCACACTGAGGGAAAATTAATTTTTTTCCTCTATGAAGTGTCCTGCTGTGTAATAATTATAACAATAGCAATATGCACTGCTTGACCAGATAAAAAAGTCATGTCACAAAGTCACTAGTCTTTTTGATCACATTTATCTGTGATGACACGTAATTATCATCCATCCATCCAGCACTTATCCACGGCGTCAGGTTCAGGAGGGAAAGTCAGAAATCCTTGTCCACAAGGGGATCCCGTGGAGTTCCTGGACCAGATGAGATATATAATCTTTCCCATGAGTTCTGGGTTTGGAACATTGCCTTCTACCAGATGAGCGTGCCAGGAAAACCTCAATAGGGAGGCGATCAGACGGTGTTCTGTTCAGATGTCTGGTCATGGCCTTATATTACTCCATAATGTTACTGAACCTCAGCCTAACTAAATAAAGTGACAATGGCATGGTGATTGCGCGCTGTAATCAAGGCTAAAGGCAGTTCATCAAAATATGCACCCTTTTTTTTTTTTTTGGTCTGGGCAGTATATTCAAAATAAATACAAAGACTGCAAAGATTTGGCATTGCAGGAAACTTGTTTCCTTTGGCTATAGTTAAATTTTCAGCTTTCATGCACAATTAAAATAGGATATGCTCATAAGTAAAAATGTGGTGGTCTAGTGGTATAGGGCGCTGGATCGCTGATCCAAAGGTTGGGGGTTCGAGTCCCACTCTCCACAAGGTTGTCACTGTCCCCCCAGTGCAGCTAACTGGGTTATCAAAGGCGGGCCATGTCTCTCACTGTCTATGGTGAGAGGCATGTAAAAGAACCATTGCTGACTTTCGTAGAGAGTAGGCTGCAAAGTCGTCAGCGTGTTTCTGTCCCTTGCTAAAAAGGGTTGTGACAGGAAGGGCATCCGATGTAAAAACCTCTGCCAAATCAAACGTGCGAATCAGATGATTCGCTGTGGCGACTCCCGAGTAAAAGGGAAAAAGCTGAAAGGAAGATAGACAGACATGCTCATAAGTAAAAATCACCCATACCTTTCTTTTAATGAGAACACACCTGTGACTTCAAATACACATCACAATTGTTCTGATCACTGTCTGTTTTTGAATTTTGATTTCTGTGTATAGAGGTAAGAACCATTTTTTTTCAACCCCATTCACTGAGATTGTGTATTATTATAATTATGTAATTGCTGCTCTTGGTTGATTTTAATATCAGGATTGTTATTGCTGCTAATACAATGAGTTGCTGCTGTCTCACTCAAGTAGTTACAGGTCTTTTGCATGTGTAGCTTTTTCCTTCCACTCAGCACTGTTTCTCTTGCCAGATCTAGTTGGTGGCATTGTTTGTATTTGTTTAATCATGTCGTTTATTTGGACGATGTGTAGCCTTATGGACTGGGCTGTTCTATTATGTATTGCACCAGCAATGTTTTGTTCCTCATGAAATGACAAGAAAAGCCATTTGACTTATTTCAATGGGGAGGGCACGACCTATTGTGCTTACTAAGACTGGATAATAATGATGACCGTGCTCAGAGCATTATGTTAGAGCTACACGTTCTCATTGATGATGCATAGTCAGCTCTTAGAGGTATTTGATCTAGCAAGTGACTCACGTCTGACATGAAAATACCTGGAAATAAGTCTTGGAAATATTGATAGCATCACAGTCTTGATGACTGTTCTTCCAGTTAGGAGTGGCAGCTCTTTTGTCTTCTTTGACAGACAAGTCTTATTTTTATTTATCCATGTATATTTGTTCCAGGCTTCTTGTTTTTATCTCATTAATATGAATTAGTCAGCTTACATGGATGTTAATTGGATTTGTGTGTATGATCTGAAGTATGCAAGCCTTTTAATTTTAACAGCACAAGACATTAATAAATTGTAGTAACTCATAATTAACAGGAAATTGAAGTAATTAAATCAGGATTTACATGAATGAGGATCAGTTTGTCCTAATGCAGAGGTTTTCATTGGATACAACCCCCCCACCAACAAGACTCTCCTGAACACTATATTTCTTGTGTAATTGCTTCTGTGAATGATGTATAAATAAATTAATTTGTGTCCAGTTTAATAAATGTGGCTTGCTGTGTGAGAAACACTCTGGTTTTTCAAATGCAATTCTGGGATTTTTTCCCCCTCCAAGGGTAACTTTTCATCTCTCTGGTCTCTGTAAAGGAAATTGTTTGCTTTTGTACCAGGAAAAAGTATTTCAGCGTTAACCATTTGTTTGACACACACACAAAAGCACTTTCCTTCATTTTATATGATTGCCCTCTCTTTGATTTCTCAGATGGGACTACACAATTAAGAACCACCCATGCCATACTTTCTACCTCTCTGTCTTTCATGCTTAAGTTTTAAGTGATCTAGGATAGGTTGGGATGGATGTTTTTGCTTTTTAGGCCTGGAGTGTAAATGAATTCTGATTGCTGACGATAGAAGTAATTTCCTTTTTGCTCGGTGTCCCTACTGGGCATGACTCTCAGACCATTTCTGGGCATGCTACCAGAGAAAACACTCATTCTTTTGATATAGCACTTATAGATTGTCTCTGAAATATAAAATCCATAAAGTGCAGATGCTCGAGTTCATTTCTAGTTGTTGCCTGTTCAGCTCGTATGGAATCAATCAAAGGTGTGTTCATTATTTCATAATTTTAAGGTTTGAGGAGTTCTGTCGTTGACTGGATCAGAGGGTCCTAAAGATTTATAGCTAGTTATGGTTGAAGGTCATATAGTGTACAAGGTGATTAAATCAATGTCCAGGGGAACTTTGGTCTTTTATTGTTTATCCGTAAAACAAGTCTACATTTTATCTCTGTACAGCTTTTGGTGTAGTCTGAATATCTTTAGCATGCACTCTTATCTGTAAATGGATGCTTTTTATAACTTGATACATCCAACAGTGTGAGGGGAATGGATGTTCTATGTTCCTTTGCAATCGCCAGCTTGTTAAATGCATGTTATGTCATGAGGCTTTTTGATCCCTGGAACAAGGACAGAGGGACTTGTGTATATAGATGGATTCCTCTAATCCATGTCTGTCAATGTCCCAACATCACAGATTAAGTGGCCTGCTCCACTACAGAAGCAAGTCATGTAAGAATACAGTATATTCTAGGGATTATGTTTATCTCAGAGCCTCTTGATACCAGCATAAAGTTTCTACAACCAAAGATTATTTGCATTATGTGTGTGAAGAAACAAAAAGTTCAGAAGTCAAGAAAGCATATAATTTAGAAATGTGTTAATTCATATGCTATAATGTGAATCTTTACTCCATATCTTGTTTTGATTGTGAAGTGAGACCATTTTTTTACCGTACAAATATTGGCTGTTACAATAACTATAAACAGTTACAAATAAGGATTATGACTCTTAAATAATTACACTATTTATTTTTTTAAGAAGGTAAGCTGTGCTCACTGTTACATTGAAGGAAACTGGAGAACATTGGAGAGGACAAAGAATTTCGGGAGAGGAGTGAAAGTTTTGGCGAGTGTCAAAAATATTATAGTTTGTGTTTAGAGTACACTGAGGAAACTATTCAGAACAAAATATTGAAATTTGGAACTTCCACATCATTGCATTCAGTTTTTATTCACAATTTGTATAGTGTCCCAACTTTTTTGGAATCCAGTTTGTAACTAAAACGTCCAACCACTGAGTTACAAGTTATGAACATGAAACTGTAGTTACAGTGTTGGAAAAGAAATGAGAAGAAAGTCTTGCGAACTTTTCTGTTACACGAAAAGTAAGTATATTTTAATAATCAGGTGGTTTTTCTTGACATTTTTGAAGTTGCAATCTCCTACAATGCATTTGATGGTTTGCATGAGCCTGTCTTAAACAGACACAATGTATATTTTGTTGTGCAAAGACATATACAACACATGCAAACTTTTATTCAGTCTGGGTTTAATTCCCCCTGAAGTAATACCCATGTTACAGCAACAGTGCGCACTAAAAGCTTAAATTCATATTTACTCATGCTAAATGATACAGGATTTATTTTGCAGGAGCTTGATCCCTAAATGTTTTACACAACCACACAGTCCTATGCTTCTGCAATCTTGCAGTTTTTTTTCTGTTTGTTGTGTAAAATGACACGGCACGAGAGAGTTCAGGGGAGAGAACCCAATGGAAGAGTAGTATTTTCAACATTGTATGAAAAAAATCTTTTTTTTGTTTGTGATTTCACTCAAGAAACTTTCTGAAGATATCTTGAGTGCACATTGGCCTCTAAACTACAAACAGTGGCTGTTTATTCCCCCTTCCCTGGCTGTTTATATCTTGTGCCAATAAACCATAATTTCTACATTTGGTATGATGCCAGCACTGAGAGGGAAAGTCCTATAAATGGATTGTTTTTAGCCGATGATAATTTTCCAGTTCGAATAGCTTTTATTGCAGAAAGCTGTCCAGCGTCTTGTGTACTAGAAAAAAATTATACAATAGCGGAGTACCTGCTTGTAAAAGGAGTTTCTTGGAAAGTAGGTTGTGTTGATGTTTATCATTTATATTCTCCTGTATACTGCCTTGAAACCTTGACAGTGGGATTTTTTTTATGAGATCCTAGTTATGAATATTGCAAGTTAGGGAGTTCGTATTTGTGCAGCAGATAAGCGCATGCTTGCTTGTATGGTACTGTGAAGACATGGCAGTTCATGCATGTCATCAGCATCCACCCTGCAGTGACCACCAATAATAAATGAATCTAATCGTTCCTTCATCCCTTCATCATGTTGACAGATACAACTATAACTGGAAGAAATAGAAGCTTGAGGATTTGGTTAAAGTCTCTCTTGAATTTCAGGAAGCAAGTCCTATTTTTTGAAATAATAACAGATTCTGATCAAGCATCCTGTGTGTATGCTATATGTGCAAGCCACTAGCTAAACCTTTCAAATCGCATACAATGTGTCCAGTCCCCTGTGTACTAATCAACCATTTCCTAGCTTCCTCCCTCAGATTGTCCAGTGCCAGCAGCGGCCTCCATGCTAGCGTAAGGTTATTTAGATCCTTATGAAAGCCTGATTTAAATATCCAACCAGTGTGTTTTCAGAAGAGAAACCGTTCTGCTTTGAATCAAAATTAATTATGTTCTTCCTTCAAATAGGACTGAGCTCTTGAATGAGTGCTTGTCATCTGAATGGTGTAGTCTTCTCTCTTGCATGACTGCAGGGGCTGCGGGGCCATGCAGTGTTTCATTAATGATCGCAGTCGGCATGCTGTTGTGTATACAGAGCTGCCGCATACCTCGGTTTCATGTTGACAACCTTATTTACATTTTGTATGTGTGATCCTATGCAGATTACCTTTTATAATGCACATCACCCATTCCAACCTGCCTGCACACGCTTCTTCACCTCTTTTCCACACTCCCTTGCGCTGGATTGTTGAGCCGAAGTACTTAAAATCCTCCACCTTCCTTATCTCTGCTCCCTGTAACATCACCGTTCCTCCTGGGTCCTTCTCATTCACACACATGTATTCTGATTTACTGAGGCGCACCTTCATTCCTCTCCTTTCCAGGGCATACCTCTACCTCTCTAAATTTTCCTGCACTTGTTCTCTGCTCTCACTACAGATCATAATGTCATCTGCAAACATCATGGTCCATGGAGATTCTTGTCTAACCTCGTCTGTCAGCCTGTCCATCACCATCGCAAACAATAAGGGGCTCAGAGCTGACCCTTGATGCAGTCCCACCTCCACCACTCTAACATACTTCTCTGCCACTCCAGACTTCCTCATACAATACCACAGTTCTTCTCTCGGCACCCTGTCATATGTTTTCTCCAGATTCACAAAGGCACAATGCAGCTCCTTCTGACCTTCTCTGTACTTCTCTACTAACATCCTCAAAGCAAACACTGCATGTGTGGTGCTCTTTCATGAAGCCAAACTGTTGTTCACAAATGCTGACCTCTGCCCTTAGTCTAGCTTCCACTATTCTTTCCCATAACTTCATCGTATGGCTCATCAACTTTATCCCTCTGTAGTTGCCACAACTCTGCACGTCTCCCTTGTTCTTAAAAATGGGCACCAGCACACTTCTCCTCAAATTCTATGGCATCCTCTCACTCTCCAAGACCTTGTTGAATGTTCTTGTCAGGAAATCTACTGCTTTCTCTTCTAGACACTTCCTTACCTCCACCGCTATGTCATCAGGACCAACTGCCTTTCCATTCTTCATCCTCTTCAATGCCCTCCTCACTTCTCCCTTACTAATCTTTGCTACTTCTTGGTCCTCGACAGTCACCTTTTCTGCTCTTTTTTTTTTTCTCTCTCTCTCATTTTCCTCATTCATCAGCTCTTCAAAGTACTCTTTCCATCTTCTCAGCACACTTCTGTCATCAGTCAATACATTACCCTCTCTGTCCTTAATCACTCCAACTTGCTGTACGTCCTTCCCATCTCGATTTTTCTGCCTTGCCAACCTGTATAAATCATTTTCTCCCTCCTTACTGTCCAGCCTAGCATACAAGTCATCATACGCCCTCTGTTTGGCCTTTGACACTGCTACCTTTGCCTTACGCGGTGTCTCCCTGTACCCCTGTTTACTCTCTTCGGTCCTCTCAATGTCCCACTTCTTCTTAGCTTCTCAGCTTCTTTTGTACACGCTCCTGCACTTCCTCATTCTACCACCAAGTCTCCTTATTTCCTCTCCTTCCAGATGACACACTAAGTATTCTCCTATCTGTCTCCCTGTCACATTGGCTGTAGTTGTCCAGTCATCTGGCAGCACTTCCTGACCCCCCCCCCCCCCCAAAGGCTGTTTCAACTCCTCTTTGAAGACAACCCGACACTCTTCCTTTTTCAGCTTCCACCACTTTGTCTTCTGCTCTGCCTTTGCCTTCTTCACATTCCTCACCATCAGCGTCATCCTGCACACCACCATCCTATGCTGTCTGGCAACACTCTCACCCACTTCTACTTTGCAGTCACTGACTTCCTTCAAATTACATCGCCTGCACAAGATGTAGTCTACTTGTGTGCTCCTACCTCCACTTTCATAAGTCACCCTATGCTCCTGTCTCTTCTGGAAGAAAGTATTTACCACAGCCATTTCCATCCTTTTTGCAAAATCTACCAACATCTGTCCTTCTGCGTTCCTGTCCTGGATACCAAACCTGCCCATCACTTCCTTGTCCCCTCTGTTTCCTGCACCAACATGTCCATTGAAGTATGCCCCAATGACTACTCTTTCATCTTTGGGGGTATTCTGCATCACTTCATCTAACTCACTCCAGAATCTCTCCTTCTCTTCTAGCTCACATCCTGCCTGTGGGGCATAAGCACTAATAACATTGAACACCACACCTTCAATTTCTAACTTGAGACTCATCACTCTGTCTGACACTCTTTTCACTTCTAGAACATTCCTGACAAACCCCTCCTTCAAGATGACTCCTACTCCATTTCTCTTCCCGTCCACACCATGAAAAAAAAACAGCTTAAACCCTGCTCCTAAGCTTCTAGCCTTGCTACCTTTCCACCTGGTCTCCGGAACACACAGTATGTCCACCTTCCTCCTATGCATCATGTCAGCCAGCTCTCTACCTTTTCCTGTCATAGTTCCAACATTGAAAGTCCCTACTTACTGATCCGGTATGACATTGTTTGTTTCTTGTGATTCGCATATTTTACTTGGCATTAGTTTGACGCAGGATGCCCTTCCTGACGCAACCCTCTGTATTTATCCAGGCTTGGGACCGGCGTGAGGGAGAGACACTGGTTTGTGCTCCCCCCAACGGCTGCATTTTGAGAGTGAATTTGATTAAAATGTATCTATTTAAAACTATTTTGCTTGAATTTAATTTATTTGAAATTAATGTTGATATTATTTTACAATGTTATGTTTTTAATAATTGATTTAGGGGTGTTTTATGAGATACGCTAATGGTATTTATGGAATTATAGTGCAGTATGAGCGTCATATGTCACTGTAGCAACTTGCGTTCACTTTCAACTTGCGTTCGGCCGTCTGGAACCAATTATAAACGTAAGTCAGGGAGCGTCTGAATGTTTTCAAATATGTTGATTTCACTTACAGGGATCCCTCGCTAATTCATGCCGCTTCAGTGCATCATGTTTTTTAAATATTCATTGAATTAAAAAAATAAGGAAATTAAATAGGAATAGTGGGGAAAGTTAAGGAAAATCCCACAAAACAAGCGAATTTATGCAAAAGAAAAAACATCCCAAACCCCCCATCAAAACCACTGTATTCGACGTAATAAGTGCCCTGCTCCAAACCCCCCCACCCCCCCACCCCACCCCGGTGTTTTTTTTATCCTGCATCTCATAACCGCCCTTGTGTACTGGGAGCGAAATGGCAGATCAAACTTACCAATTTTCTTTGATCAGTCTCTTTAACGGTAAAATGAGGCATTCACTGCCTGTAAAAGTGAGTTTACATTTGTGCTGTTTTCTGTTTATTTTCAGCTTTCATGTAAGTAATTTGGTTGATACCACAAAATGAATAACACAAATACCAGTAAAACTCTTTTATTGTTCTGTTATTATTCATGTTTTCCACCTCGATGGTAATAAGCATTTACCGTTCTACTCTGCTGGTAACATTTTAATAAGCGCCCACCCACTCCAATTGTTAAAGCGCCCTGGGCGCTTATCACGTCAAATACGATATTTACATTTTTGTGAGGTGCACATCTGTCTGCGCACATACGTCTGTATGTGTGTGCATTTATATTTTATTTACATCTTATGCATTATTTTTGAATGATTGTAAGCATTTATAGAGTTGAATATGTATTCACTGATATTATAGACACACACAAATGTACGTATACGTTAGTCGGGGGGGGGGGGGGGTTGATCATACTTCGTGAAATTCAGTGGTCGTGGGTAGATTTTGGGTCCCAATTAACTGCGAAAAGTGAGGGATCTCTGTATTCTATAATGATCAGAATGTCCTTGAAAATTTGCACAAAATCCTGGAAATGTCCTTGAAAAGTCCTGGAATTTTTTTAAAGCAGTTTGTAGGGGCATCATCAAAACAAATTCACATTCAAACCTTATCTTAGAAGTGTATTTATTCAGAGCTCTGCTTTTAGGTAGTACCTAAGTCTTATATATATATATATATTTATATATATACTAAAAATTATATTATAAATAGACACAAACTATGCATTCAAGTTTAAGATATAGATTAATTTAATTTTATCCAAAACCGAGATGAATAGCGTACAAAAGCTGTGACATCAGATTTCCATTGTAGATCAAGAAGTTGAAGAATAATTAAAAGCAACGTTAATATTGTTATTATTATGCAGCTAACTGGGTTATCAAAGGCGGGCCATGTCTCTCACTGTCTATGGTGAGAGGCATGTAAAAGAACCATTGCTGACTTTTGACTTACTGTCCCTTGCTAAAAAGGGTTGTGACAGGAAGGGCATCCGACGTAAAAACCTCTGCCAAATCAAACGTGCGAATCAGATGGTTCGCTGTGGCGACTCCTGAGTAAAAGGGAAAAAGCCGAAAGGAAGACAGACAGACTGGATCTTAAGAAAAGCAGGATAGCATTTACAGGAATGTCTCTCTGTTTAATAACGCACTAACCATACAGCAAAAGCACTACTATAGGTACTTGATAACACCTTTTGCTGCTCGATTGTCCATGTTGTTCTGCCGTTTTCAGTGTTCAGTCCCAGCCTAGAAACTCTGTTGTTTGTAAATGTATCTGGGTAAATGATTTCGTACATCGAGACATTCAATTTCTTAAAAGCTTTTTCGGTGCATGGAGAAGGCAATGTCATAATAAATAATGCATGTAATAATAAAACAAATAATCATCAGAATAGATATATAAAGAGAACTGTGTGCACTTGGGTGAGCTCTGAAGACATGCAGAGCAATGTGTTTATTAAATCGGTTCCTGCTTATAGAATGAATGATGACAGGAGCACCTGATGGGGATTTTGCCCCTAATACAGGGAAACATAATCGTTGCCTTGTAATATAAGGACTGTAGAATGAGAGTGGGTCTTGGAGTTCACTGCACGAAAGATTCTGGCAGTTCTATGGTAAAATTAGCTGACGTGGTGATTTATTGATGTCTGTCTGTAAACTTAAAGGGGTTATGTGGGTTGGGTTTAACAGAACTGTAAGAACATCAATAAGATTATTGATTCTTCTTCTTTTCCTTTCGGCTGCTCCCTTCAGGGGTCGCCACAGCAAATCATCCGCCTCCATCTCACCCTGTCCTCTGCATCTTCCTTTCTGATGCCAACGACCTTCATGTCTTCCTTCACCACATCCATAAATCTCTTTGGTAGTTCCAACCTCAGCATCCTACTGCCAATATACTCACTATCCCTCCTCTGTACACGTCCAAACCATCTCAATCTAGCCTCTCTGACGTTGTCTCCAAAACATTTTACATGTGCTGTCCCTCTGATGTACTCCTTTCTGATCCTGTCCATCCTCGTTACTCCCAGAGAGAACCTCAACATTTTCATGTCTGCTACCTCCAGCTCTGCCTCCTGCCTTTTCCTCAGCGCCACTGTTTCTAAGCCATACAACATCGCTGGCCTCACCACCGTCTTGTACACTTTTTTTTGATTTACATGCTCTGTATCACAAGTACACTTCAAAAGAGGAAGAAAAGGGGCCACAGGGAAATGAAGGTTGTATGTCTTTGATGTCTAGCAGGGTGGTTTTTATAGACAGCAGGACCATGGGGCATTTGTTCGGAAAGAGAGTTGGACCAGTTTAAGCAGAAAAATGTGGCAAACTTGTGGTAGGCATTTTTGTGTTAATAAGCATGAACTTGATCAAGTTGCCTTGAAGTGGAGTTGAGTTAGAGATGAAATACTTCATCAAGCCATCTTTCAGTTATAATCTATTTATTTATCTAGTGCCTGAGTCATAGGACGACCATTGGTGACCCGCCATGAAGGATAACGCCCTGGTTATTATCTTTATGGAGGTTTTCTTGGCAGGATTAGTGCAGTGGTTTGCCATTGTCTTCTGCTCCTACGGGCAATTTAGAACTGCCAATTAACCTACTGTGCATGTCTTTGGATTGTGGGAGGAAACCGGAGCACCCGGAGGAAACCCACGCAAGCACAGGGAAAACATGCAAACTCCACACAGAAATGCACAGGCTGGGAATTGAACCCAGGCCTTCTTGCTGTGAGGTGGACGTGCTAACCACTACGCCACCGTGCCGCCAGCAGTTATAATCATATATCCGAAATACATTCAAGTTTTGATTTTGTTCCATCCATCCTTTTGAAACTTTCCTGAGCAATTAGTTGAACGTTTGTTCATAGAATTTATTAGAAATCATCATATCTTGGGAGAAGATCCAAACAGGCACAGGGCTACAGCATGATTAAGTAGTTTTCTATGTGATGTCCATAAATCAGTCACAACATTATCATTTGACAGGTCTGGAGCGAGGCAGCCCAAACAAAACAGGCTGAAATGTACCATGTGTTCTTTCTATCATAGTCTAAATTAACACTTTCAGTAGTTTGTGTCACAATAGCTTTTCAGACCAGTTGTACTATGCTTGGTTCCTCATGCACATCACCAAGCCTTCCGTAACCGTAACCCTCTTGCCAGTTATTTTCCTCCTCCATGTTGGTTAATGGGTCTGTTTGCTTCTCACAAAGGTCTGCAACAGTGTAGATGCACATATTGTGTGTGTGTTCATGTTTTTCAAAATTGACAATTATTTGTCAGGAAAATATTGAAGGTATTATGTTAACCTGTTTTTAGGGATGAGTAAATGTAATCATTCACAGTGAGGACTCGTTTTAAAAACTGCTGTGTCACAAAGAACCCTTTCAACGGAGCTGCTCTCCAGTCTGGACCGTTTCATCTCTGCCTGCCGCTACAAGGCTGTTACCGTTTCTATACAGAACCTATTGTACAGGTCTGGTAGTCTCTCAGCATTTTATAGCAAGCAACAGGATGTTACGATACATCTTAGTTTGAGTCACTCTATCGCTACATGCTTTTTATACCCACATGTTGTCTGACTGATATGGTGTTTAAAGTAGGAGCTGCACTTAAACGACTTGCCTAAATATGAGTTTGACACCACAGTGCATTGTAGATGATTATAGTCCTGCATGAAGGAAAATTCTATTTTCAGTAGCATGCCCACCCAAACCCGTCATATTATTAGCACTTCACCTTTCAGCTCCCATAATTACAATGAGACATAATACACATTAAATGTTTATTGTGGCGCTGCGGGCCACGCCCACAAGCAGGATTTCAAAGCGCATTCCCTGCTTGACAGATCAGAGGTCCAAACTCAACTTTAACTTGATTCCTTGAGGGATCGGAGGTCCACACAGAGGTCCAAAAACTTTGGAAAATGTTTTTCATAACCCGGAATTTTTGTACCCAAGGGGTTTCGTAAGTAGGGGGCCGATCGTACTTTAGATGTTGGCTTTCAAGCACATTTATCTTACAACAAGAAAGTGCTGGGTTTGTGTCTCAGGCCCAGTGAAGGCATTTCTCTATGGAGTTTGCACGTTCTCATGTTTGCAAAGGCCTTCTTTGGGTGTTCCAGTATCATCTCACAGTCCAAAGGCAGGCACATTAGGTTAATTGCCTATTTTAAAAAATCGCTTACCCCTATGTATGAGTGGTTGAGTATGAGTGAGTGTTGCCCCTGCAATGGACTGGATGTTCAGGGTGTACCCTACCGTCACTCAGTTGGCTGAGATGTGTGGTTACTCAGTGTTTAAGGGTCTGGGTTACAGATCTGAAGGTCAGGGTCTCACCCCAAGGTGCCACTGTTGGGCCCTTGAGCAAGGCCCCTTTAACCCTCAACTTCTCATTTGTATGGAATTGATTTGTGATAAATATAAGTCTTAATGTATAACAACCCTACTTAATGCCATAAATGTAGTAGGATTCATTGGTTTCTTAAATGAATGAATAGATTTGGGCTTTTAGCCGTGTATTATAATGAAATGGTTTGTGTAAAATATAGTTTAAAAACACATTCAAGGTCCGTCCATATGAATTCAGCCACCCTCCCCTACGAGCCATCTCAGATTTGGCTGAAAATTTTCTGAAATTACATTTTGGTACCAAATGAAAGAATCGAAAAAATTAGCTCAATCTCTTCAGTTGTTCTTGACTTATGGCTCAATAAAATTTTGGGCCCACGGCCACTTTTAAGGAAATCTTAATTTATAAGCATTTCTGAGAGACCATAACTTGAAGAAATTGGTGTTTCAAACTATTAAGGGTAATGCAACCTCTCTAGCAGGTGGAAAAGTACCTAAGCTCACCCGACCTACTCTCTGAACTTGACAGAATTTCACCAAAAATTACCCGTGATGGCTTATTTTCAGAAATTCAGTTTGAAATAAAGGAAGTTAATAGATGTTTTTATTACTTTAAACTAATCAGAATATGCTAAAGTTTCTGTAGTAGAAATTTTATCAACATCTATCTGTGCCCACATGGGGAACCGAGAGTACAAAAAAGGGGTTAAAAAAGGTCAAATTTGGTCTGTGACCATATTTGGTACTCCACACCGTTCATATGAAACTTAGGAATAGTGTGAGATTGCTGTCAGAAATGATCATTCTCGCAAGTATTTGGTTCAACAGTTAGTTTGTGAATTTTGCTTGTAATAAATAGAGCTTGGATTTCAACATTGAAAAAAAATTTAAGCTTCAATCAAATTTTAAATGGTTTTTTTCCCTTCCTAGGGGGAGGCACCACAGAAAATAATTGAGAAGCACTGCAGTAATGGAAACATGTAATATATATTTCTCATATTTTTAAAAGTTCTTCTCAGTATAGACAAACTAGCATGCAAAGCTTCATATTTCATGCCTTAACGCATATATTGTGCCCCCTCTAGAATAAAAAAAAAAAAAAAAAAAAATTAAGCTCCTGGAACATTATCCCTTTTCACCACTGGAAAATATTTTAGCTTATTTTTCCTTTATTCCCTGAAAGAATGGTGTGTTTGAAATGATTAAAACCTTTTGCCTTGAAGACTGAGTTAACCCTGCACATAAACTTTGTTGATTTTGCGTGGAACATTGATTTTACGTCATAACACTTGTATAATAACCCGACCCATGTTGCCACTTGTGAGGAGAATGTATGCTCTGAAACATTCTGCTCTTCCAGCAGGTCGTCTTTTAATGCTGTTTAATTGTTTTACCAATCAAAAACTGAGTGGTGCATTGCTTAACGTCATAACAGGTTCTAAGAGTTGTTCACCTTACATTCTATTTGTTTATTTATTTATATATTGGGTTTTTTTTTATTGTGTATTTGTTTGTTTTTGGATTCTGTGTTTGTGAATACATACCTTTTGGTTTATAATTACAAGTTTAGGATACTTTTTCTTGTTATTGTCGTCGTCGTCATTCCCCCCCCCCCCAAACAAACCATTTTCTGCTGTGAACACTGTGCATGTCTGATGGAAAACAAACAAACAAGCCTCTTATCGGAGTGGTAAGAGGCCATAAAAGGCAATTGACATTTTGTTTAATAAATAATTACTTCACACTTGTTGATCGCATTGAAGACTCTTGTACTTTAGTTTGAATTATCCATTTATGTGTTGAAATATGTTGCTGCCTTCCCCACTTTTCAGCCCTGCACGTTTCGCACAGATCATAAGAATCTGTGTTAGTGCTGGTTCAGGCTTCAATCCAGACTTAAAGGAACATCACACCCTTGCTGTTCAGTGCTTACTCAGAGCTTCAGAGAGACACCATCTGGCACATAAATAGAAGCTTTTATCCACAAGCCTCAAGACAATGATTGCCTCCTGTCACATGGTACATTTGTAAATGTTCTCACAGGAACAGGTTTATAGTCACCTGAGTGCACTCAGGGTGTCATTGAAGCTGCCGCTCAGTTCTAGTCATAGGATGGCCTTTGTCCTGTGATGCTGAATGCTCTTGACTGGAGTAGATGGATATATACATGTGATTTGTACTTTGGAGTCATTAGGCTGTAGTACTGGAAAAAGAAATCTGCATGGTTTTAAGTGTGTTCATGTTTTAGTTCTGGAAGAATGATTAAAACAATGTCTGTCTTCCTTTCGGCTTTTTCCCTTTTACTCAGGAGTCGCCACAACGAATCATCTGATTCGCACGTTTGATTTGGCAGAGGTTCCCTTCCTGTCACAACCCTTTTTAGCAAGGGACAGAAACATGCTGACGACTTTGCAGCCGACTCTTTACGAAAGTCAGCAATGGTTCTTTTACATGCCTCTTACCATAGACATTGAGAGACATGGCCCGCCTTTGATAACCCAGTTAGCAGCGCTGGGGGAAGAATGATTAAAAACAATAAACACAGAAAAGAAAGATCCAAAGAAATCCTGCTGTACTAAATTGCTGACTAGTGAATGTGCTTTGGCTATTCAGACATGTACCGGTGATTTTGGCAGCCAGGGCCATGTGATTTATCACTGGTTAGGGTAAGTGTCTGCTTTTATTTTTGGCCTGTAGCCCCACCCCCACTTCTTTATTTAGTGTTAAGGAGATTGTGGAACAAATAAAACCAGCTAATCGTGGAACTGCATAGTTGTCGTATTGGACTCAAGTCTCTCAGGGGATTTTGGGTAATGTATGACAACTGAGGACGCAGGTTCAAAATGACTTGTTGTGTGCTTAGTGTTCTGAAAAACATGGAAATACAAATGCAAATCCCTGACATGGTTATTAAAACATCTAAGATTATAAACATAGATTATCAATGTTTGTTGGTCTGGAAATGCTACCAAGTCTGTAGCCGCCATTTTTTAATGGAGAAGAAAAACATACATGGTCAACATACCGGCGATTTTTCTATTCAAACCAAACTCATCAAATCCACCCTGGCTAAAAATCCAGAATAAAGAGTGCCCTGCAAAAGCATCATATGTTGCCAATCCATAAACTAAGTGAAATTAATTTTTCATATTAAATGGCATGTAGCTATCAATACAGCTAGTTCCACACAGGATCACCAGTCCTGGTGTCCAGAGCGATTTTCTTGGAAACAGAGAGAGAGAGAGAGATGCAAAGTGATATTCTTGCAAAATCTCCATTTATGAAACAGGGATGAGCAACACGAGCAAAATTCTCGTGAAACGGATGTGCTAATAATAATCTTCTTTTCCTTTCGGCTGTTCCCTTTAAGGGGTCGTCACAGCGAATCATCTGCCTGCATCCTTATGGAAGTCATATTAATGATTCACATGTTTGATTTTGCATAGGTTTTAATATCGGATGCCCTTCCTGGCACAACCCTTAGCAAGGGGCAGAAACATGATGGCTATGCAGCTACTCCACAGTTATTAAGTCTCCCGATTCAATCGGGAGTCTCCCGATTTAAAAGCATAAATCCAATCTCCCGCCAGGAGATTAATTTCTCTCGATTGCCAGACAACCTCCCGAAAAAAAAAGGTCACACTTTGAACACACCGTAGCATTTTTAAGTCTTAATCTTCTGCATATTGCACTTTGGAGACACCGTAGAAATTTATAGCCAGTCTCTATCTTCCGTTTGTTTATGAACACGAGTTGACAGTTCACTGATACAGGCTAGCGACTTCAAGTCACGTGATCATTCAGTGCCGGGCAGTTCAAAAACAAGGGTGTGGAAGAAGACAAGCTGGTTGAGGAATTACAGGATTTTCAATTAATGCGTGAAAATGAAATGCCAGTGTTGAGAGAAAAGATGAGGTGTGATGAGTGGTGGCATCAAGTGATGACAATGTCAACTGTGATGGGAGTGAAGAGATTTCCTCTTTTCACAAAACTGTTGCAGGCAGTGCTGACTATACCAAACAGCAATTGTGACAGTGAAAGGGTATTTTCTATTGTAAAGAAAATCCACACTGATGCCAGGTCAGAATTGATCAATGAAACTGTTTGTACCCTCTCGGCTACAAAATTGAACTCAGACTTTGTTTGTTACAAATGCCATCCAAGTCCTGAACTTTGTAAAATTGGAAAGCAAGCAACATACAAGTATGTGCAGGAACATACCTAAACATCTGGTGTCATTATTAAGCAAGCAGCATTCGTATATGTACAATATTTTTAAACAGTTGTTTTTATCAGCTGATTCATAAAACTGTATAA
The DNA here is from genome assembly GCA_024760905.1 of Plotosus lineatus. Lineage (NCBI taxonomy): Eukaryota > Metazoa > Chordata > Actinopteri > Siluriformes > Plotosidae > Plotosus > Plotosus lineatus. Next base: position 21,828,906 of record CM045733.1, read on the forward strand.
ATCCATGAATAAATAAAAAAAAACTTGTTTATTGAGCAATGTTCCTTTATAAAAAAAAATATGCATCAATTCTTGGGGCCGCAGCCCGGCCGCACAGGGGGTGCGGTGTCTCTGGTGAAAATTCTCCCTATTTCAAAATGTTGAAACTTAATAAGTATGCTACTCTTGACGAAAGTCAGTCATGGTTCTTTTACATGCGTCTCACCATAGACAGTGAGAGACATGGGCTGGCCTTTGTTATGCAACGTGCTAAATAGCAAGGTTGGACTTACAGCGGATCCCACAATGCTGTGCTTGAAACATTCCTGGACCTGCAGGTCCCCTATTCAGTATTTACATTTGTTACCTTATAGATTTAAATTAAGCTAAATTTCAGGAATCGCAATCTGCATGACTGGGATTTTATTATTTAGATTTTTTTCTAATTAGAATGTGCAAAATATTTCTTAAATCGTGACACAAAGTAAACCTATTGTCATTTGTTTCTGGGCTTTGATTGGGAGGGTGTGTGTGTGTGTGTGTGTGTGTGTGTGTGTGTGTGTGGTTGGTTCCCCTAATGTTTTGCTGCATGGTTAACATTGTCTGAACAGTGAGTGAATCTCTATCCCATTTACTTAATTACAATGAGATCTGATATTATTAGATGATTGGTTAGCATCATACCAAAAAAGATTTTAGCCTAGGGTTATCTCTGGCTCTTATTAATGTTAATGACGACCACCCCCACCCCCGCACAGCTGATGCTCAGCGTCAAGAGGCCTCTCTCAGCAGAAAACAGAGGAAGTTTGTTTTATTAATGGCAGGGAATCGTATCAGATGGCTCTGCATTAAAGTTTTTTTAATCGACCCATGTGGCACCCACCTACCCTGCAGCTGAGCACAGAGTTCACTTCGCATAGAAGGATTACTTTACACACACATTTTGTAGAGCACATTTAACCCTTTAGCACAATTCATTGTTCCATTTAAATTTTTACTTTTTCACTGTCAGTGTGCTGTCAGATCAACTGAATGCACTAAAGGGTTATGTCAGTCTGCAATCGCTCTGCTCTGTTTTTTTTTCCACTGCTGGCCTTCGGACTGCCTTCTGTTTATGAATATTGAGTATGGACTCGTCCAACTTCACCTTTTTATGTCAGTTGACCGAATAAAAAGTAACGAAGATTGAATCTTGTTCAATTCCTCAAGGCTTTCTAACACCTCGTTATCAGGGTGATAACGTACCAGTACCAGATGCTGTACCAGTACTTAATACTTCTTTAGATGATAAATATCTTGGTGTAAAATTATCGAAAAGAAAAAACATTGTTTTAATCGGTATCTTATCAAAATTCTTGCTAATTTCCATACTTTTACAGTTGCAAACCAAGATTGATATGTCCAGAAGGTCCATAAAAGTATTTTATTACTTTTGCTGCTAATTTTAATGAACAGTTAATTATTGGCCAATACCAGGCAGGATGCAATATCTGTGTTAATACATTGTGTTTTTCCTTTTGACTTATCTTCATATAATTGAATTTAAAGGAAATGGAAGTCTCTCTCTCTCTCTCTCTCTCTCTCTCTCTCTCTCTCTCTCTCTTATATATACACAAACACACAAAACTGTAATAAGGGGTGTCTGTTTTATACGTCTCTCTCTGTACTCCTGAGCATTAATTATGAAACTCATCTGATCATGAACGTGGAGTATATTATTTTGTTTTTGATTACAGCATGTAAATTTTTATAGTAACTAATTGTGCCATCAACACCAGGAGAAAATCAGTTGCCTGATTTTTAAAGAGGGCGTATTGTGGGTCGATTTCATGGTGGACTTAATCAGTTCACACAAATTCTTGGGATTCCTCTTACCAAAGTCTACAGAGAGATTGTACAATTCTCTAGCAAAGGCAAGGAATCAACAGAATCCCACTCAGGTTGGCCTGGGCTCTCTAATGTGTGTCTTTGCATTGTTGGAAATGCGTCCCTGTTGAAAGGCAACTGATGTTGCAGTGAAACTCCAAGTAAATCGGCGTATGCTGTGCGGTATCTCTATGAACTTGGCTGCAATGTATATGTCACAATGTGCTAAATAAAGATTCTGTATGGGTAGTACCAGAACTGAGTATATTTCAATGTTTTTCATGAAATAAACATTGGTTATTGAATAAAAAAGCTTTGGCAGTATCAATTGGATTTGTTGATTGTTTTCTGTAAGTGAAATAAAAGTTGAAAACTCGGTTCTGAGGTCTGATTGTGTAACATCCCCAACAGGTCCAGACTGGACACCTAAATAAACCAAGAGTAACAGTAGGGAACACAATAACAGTGTTGCAGTGCAAAGTACATATGAAAAGACACTACTGAAGGTCAAAGCTTTATCTAAAGTCGAATTGCCTGAGAAATAGATTTCAAATTACTCCTTGCGTAAGTTGACATGCCCATTCTGCTCATTTGGAAGTGTTAGCATAGGCTTTTAATGCTGAGATTACAGGTCAGAAAACCTTGGAAGATATACATATATTGAAGAAATACTGTATTCCATGTAATAAGCGGACCCCCCCACACCCCCAGTAGTTTTTTTTATATTCTGTCTAATAACTGCCCATGTGTACTGGTAGCAAAGTCATACATGAAACTTACTAATTTTATTTGATCAGTCTCTGTAACCGTAAAATGAGGCGTTCACTGCCTGCAAAAGTGAGTTTACACAGTACAGTGGTAGCTTGGTTCTCAAACTTAATCCGTTCCAGACAGCTGTTCGAATTCCGAATCTGCTTTTCCCCATTACAAATAATGTAAATGGTCTTAATCCGTTCCATCTTTTTTTGATAATGTCTTTTGACAATAAAGCTCATCCGTTTTCATCACACTGTCTCCTGCATTTTTGGGTCCGGCTGAATGTTCCTGGCATCACAGAATCAGCCCTTCTATGATGCCAGGAACATTCAGCCGGACCCAGGAATGCAGGAGACAGTGTGATGACAACGGGTGAGCTTTATTGTTCACAGGGAAGACACTAGAACATGGGGAAATCGTAGTTACTGTTATAGAAGCCCTGTGATTGCTAAGTGGAATCAGGTGTGTATGTTTAGCACTCCACGCGCGTGTGGCAGCCACGCCCCTCCAATACGCAGAGAGATAGTTAGAGCCATCAATACCAGAATCTCACAGGAGAGACTAAAATAAAAACCACAGTGCAGTTAAAGCATAAGAAGAATAACGATAATTTATATCTTTGTGGTGGTGCGCAGTTGGCATACGTAAATGTTGGAGAGTGAGAGAAGAGGAGGATTCCCTTCCATAACAGCTTCAGAATTCTTCTATAATCACCTGAAGAGAGAGGATGGTTTCACCACCCCTCGAAACTGTTCTGTTATTATTCATGTTTTCCTCCTCGGTGGTAATAAGCACTTACCATTCCATTCCGCTGGCAACATTTTAATAAACGCCCACCCACTCCAATTTCTAAAGTGCCCTGGGCGCTCATCACGTCGAATACGTTAATTATTTACCTTTTACCGATGAAACCTTCAATCTAAACTGCAAAGTCTGTTGGGTTTTTACACCCAAGCCTAGTGGCTCATCAGGCCAGTCCTTATCCTCGGTTTCTGTAGCGTGAAGCGACCAGGAGTTCAACTCCTCCTGGATGGGACGCTATACCTTCCCAGTATATTTTACTGCTACCCATTTATGCTGCTGGGTGAACAGAGGCATACTTGTGGTTGACACCTTGCCCAGGGGTCTTAGCACAGTGAGGGTCTCAGTGTGATTCGAACTCGCAACCTCCCAATCATGAGTGCAGCGCCCTAACCACTACACCACCGACCCCTAAACACGAAGGTTTCATAGGTTTAGTCTTCATCATCATCATCATCTTCTGCTTAGTCCAGGGTCGGGTCGCGGGGGCAGCAACCGTAGCAAAGAGGTCCAGACGTCCCTCTCCCGAGCCACTTCTTCCAACTCTCCCGGGGGGGACACCGAGGCGGTCCCAGACAAGCCGAAAGACACAGTCCCTCCAGTGTGTTCTAGGTCGACCCCGGGGTCTCTTCCCGGTTGGACATGCCCGAAACACCACACCAGGGAGGCGTCCGGGGGGCATTCTGACCAGATGCCCGAGCCACCTCAACTGGCCCCTCTCAATGCGGAGGAGCAGCGGATCTACTCCGAGCTCTCCCCGGATGGCAGAGCTTCTCACCTTATCTCTAAGGGAGAACCCCGCCACTCGACGAAGGAAGCTCATTTCAGCCGCTTGTATCCGTGATCTTGTTCTTTCGGTCATTACCCAAAGCTCGTGACCATAGGTGAGGGTTGGAACGTAGATCGACTGGTAAATTGAGAGCTTCGCCTTGCGGCTCCAGCTCCTTCTTCACCACGACGGACCGGTACAGGCACCGCTTAACAGCAGAGGCTGCAGCGATCCGTCTGTCGATCTCTCGCTCCATCCTTCCCTCACTCGTAAACAAGACCCCAAGATACTTAAACTCCTCCACTTGGGGCAGGACCTCATTCCCGACCCGGAGGGTGCATTCCACCATTGTCCGACTGAATACCATGGCCTCGGACTTGGAGGTACCGATCTTCATCCCGGCTGCTTCGCACTCAGCTGCGAATCGCTCCAATGAGAGCTGGAGGGCCCGACTTGATGAAGCCAAAAGGACAACCTCATCCGCAAAAAGCAGAGACGATATCCGATGGCCACCAAACCAGAAACCCTTCATCGCCTCGATTGCGCCTAGAAATTCTGTCCATAAAAATTATGAACAGAATCGGTGACAAAGGGGACAGCCTTGGCGGACTCCAACTCCCACTGGAAACGAATTCGACCTGCTGTTACCAATACGGATCAAACTCTGGCTCCGGTGATACAGCGACCGAATAGCTCGTAGCAACGGATCCGGAACGCCGTACTCTCGGAGCACGCCCCACAAGATCTTTCGAGGGACATGGTCGAAAGCCTTCTCCAAATCCACAAAGCACATGTGGACAGATTGGGCAAACTCCCATGCCCCCTCCAGAATCCTGTGGAGCGTATAGAGTTGGTCAAGAGTGCTGCGGCCAGGACGAAAACCACATTGTTCCTCCTGAATCCGAGGTTTGACTATCATACCTCTCTAGTACTGCATATACTTTCCCAGGTAGGCTGAGGAGTGTAATTCCCCGATAATTGGAACACACCCTCCGGTCCCCCTTCTTAAAAATTGGGACTACCACCCCAGTTTGCCAATCCAGAGGTACAGCCCCTGATGACCACGCGATGTTGCAGAGACGTGTCAACCAAGACAGTCCTACAACATCCAGAGCCCTGAGATATTCCGGGCGGATCTCGTCCAACCCCGGAGCTCGACCACCGAGGAGCTTTTTGACAACCTCAGTGACCTCCACTCCAGTGATGGGCGGACCCTCACCCAAACCCCCAGGGTCTTCCTCTCACGGAGGGCGTGTTGGTGGGATTGAGAAGGTCCTCAAAGTATTCCCTCCACCTCTCAACAACATCCCCAGTCAAGGTAAGCAGCTCCCCACCTCCACCGTAAACAGTGTTTGTGAAGAACTGCTTCCCCCTCCTGAGGCGTCGGATGGTGGCCCAGAACCTTTTTGAGGCCAACCGATAATCACTCTCCAGGCCCTCACCGAACTCCTCCCACGCCCGAAATTTTGCATCTGCGACAGCCTCGGCTGCAGCACGTTTGGCCTGCCGGTACCCGTTTGCTGCCTCAGGAGTCCCACAGGCTAATAAAACCCGATAGGCCTCCTTCTTCAGCTGGACGGCCCCCTTCACCGCAGGTGTCCACCACCGGGTTCGGGGATTACCGCCACAACAAGCACCTACGACCTTACGGGCACAGCTATGGGCTGCCGCCTCAGCAATGGAGGCATGAAACATGGCCCATTCGGATTCCATGTCCCCCGCCTCCTCCGGAACGTGGTTGTAGCTGTGCTGGAGGTGGGAGTTAAAGGCCTCTCGGACAGGAGACTCCGCCAAACGTTCCCAGCAGACCCTGATTATGCTTGGGCCTGCCAGGTCTGGAAGGCAACCTCCCACACCACCGAAGCCAACTCACCACCAGGTAGTGATCGGTAGACAGCTCGGCTCCTCTCTTCACCCGAGTGTCCAGAACATATGGTCGCAAGTCCGATGACACGACTACAAAGTCAATCATCGAACTGCGACCTAGGGTGTCCTGGTGCCAAGTGCACTTATAGACACCCTTATGTTCGAACATGGTGTTCGTGATAGACAAACTATGACGAGCACAGAAGTCCAACAACGAAACACCATTCGGATTCAGACTGGAGAGGCCATACCTACCGATCACACCCTTCCAGGTCACACTATCGTTGCCCACATGGGCGTTGAAGTCTCCCAAGACAACGAGCGTTCTCCAACACCCCCCCCCCCCCCCCAAGACTCCAAAAAGGGTGGGTACTCTGAACTGTCATTTGGTGCATAAGTACAAATAACAGTCAGGACCCGTCCCCCCACCCGAAGACGGAGGGAAGCTACCCTTTCATCAACCGGGGAGAACCCCAACATTTGGGCACCGAGACGGGGGGCAACAAGAATACCCACACCGGCTCACCGCCTCTCCCCATGAGCAACTCCAGAATAGAAGAAGGTCCAGCTCGAGAGGTCGAGATGGATGGTTCCAGAGCCCTAGCTATGCGTTGAGGTGAGCCCGACTATATCTAGTCGGTATCTCTCCACCTCACGCACCAAATCAGGCTCCTTTCCCGCCAGAGAGGTGCCATTCCATGTCCCGAGGGTCAGAGTAAGTAGCCGAGGATCAGTCCGACAGAACCCATGCCTTTGGCTGCCACCCAACTCACACTGCACCCGACCCCTAAAACTCCTCCCACGGGTGGTGGGTCCATGGGAGGGCGGACCCATGTCTCCTTTTCGGGCTAGGCCCGGCCAGGCTCCATGGGCATAAGCCCGACCACCAGGCGTTCGCCTTCGAGCCCCTCCCCTGGGCCTGGCTCCAGGAGGGAACCCCGGTGATCCGTGTCCGAGCAAGGGAGACTGCTTCCTGTGTTGTCTCATGTGTCATAGGGGTTTGTTTTGAATCGCACTTTGTCTGGACCTTCACCCCGGACCTGTTTGCCTTGGGTGACCCTACCAGGGGCATTTGCCTCCGACAACATAGCTCCTAGGATCATTAGATCACGCAAACCCCTCCACCACGATAAGGTGGCGATTCAAGGAGGAGTTTGCGTGACCTTGCGTGAAGGAGAGGTTTGGTCTTTATTTATTTATTTTTTTTTTTAAATGTAAGCTTAAAAATGCATAAGTTTTGTTTTTGTTTTTTTTTAATTGTTTTATTTTTTTTCTGTTAGTCAAACCTAACATGTACAAGGAGTGTGCACTGCAAGTAATCTGAATTACCTCAGCTGTTTTTTTTTTTGCATGTATAATAATATGAAAATGTGAGTTATATCGAACATGCAAAGTGAGTAGATTTGAATATTACCAAGTTCCCTGTTTACTACATGACAAATCATTTGCATTTCCAAAATATAAATCTTAAAAAAAAAAAAAAAAAAAAAACCAACCGGTCACTGTGTGATGTTTACTCATATTGATTGGGATGTGTTGCTTTCAGTCTAAATATACTTCTCAAACACTTCGTCTAAATTTTCAGGTTCAATAAAACAAGATCTAATCATGCCATTAGATCAAAGCTGTCCCTCAAAATTATACACAGGCTTTATGGATTAACTTTGTGCACATTAAAATTGGCAGGCCTTAGTCTGTTGAAATATTTTTGAGAGTTTTATGGTGTCCAACTGTACAAAGGTTTTTGGAAAGCATATAATTTTGAGACATATGAACGTGGAACAGATTGAAATTTGCTCAGTCTGCTAGACATGTCCTGTAGCATGTGCAAATTCTAAATCACATGCACAAAGTGATAGATTTAGAGGGTGTTTTTTTTATGGATACTGAAACTGACAAAAACTAGTGTTCCATTAGTGAAGCCTTTTTTTTTTTTTTTAAGCAAACCGAAATAGTGCAACTGAAATTCCCTCAGCTTTTAGGAATGAATTCACAGATCTGCGTTTCTTTCTTAAAGTCAAAGAAACGTTCAGGTACTGCGAGTATAGAGAAGTATTGCAGAAGTAAATGCTCTTAATATATCCGAACTTCACACACAGTTCTCCCACACAGGACTCCTTTTTCACCCACAAGGCTTTCCATTGAAATTGAAAATTATGACAAATGTTTTTACTTTATGTAGCCTAATGGTAGACAGGAAATTGTTTAATTTCGTAATGTAATTTAATAAATTATTGGTGGCAAGTCATCAATTTTTGTATTAATTATTTAAAACCCAAGCGGTCAGAAAAACTCAAGTCGGAGTGGTAGGGTCTCAGCCAGTAGTAGTAACCTCATGTATGTAAATCTTTTGTGCCACCTCATTTCTGAACATCATGGTGGAGTCCATCTTGTTGTCCCTGCATTCTTATTTGTAGTCATAGTTGAACATTTCAGATTAAGTCTGAATTTACCCCAATTCTGACAACTGTGTATACATCTTGGGCAATAAGACAATTTCAGCATACTGGAGTGTTTTGCTTAACTCCAAATTTTGTAGAAATGAGATTTGGAGCACAAACTTGTCTATATTTTTAACTGTTGGCTAAACTACAAAATTGAGTCGACAAAATTAGAGAGTTAAGCAGTTCTGTCCGCCACCAGAGATACACGAATAATGTACTTATGAGAATGAACAAGCGAGGCTCAGGAAATCTAATTCAAATGGTTTATGTGAAACTGAAACAGCGAGATTCCTCTTATAATTGTTGTCAATTAAATGGCTCAGGATCCTTGTTGTTGAAGTTTGCTGTTCCTCTTTCACATTCCCACCATATCTACCATCAGATTCTGATCACATCTGTACTGTTTATTATTTCTGACCACAGCACGACATTGGAAGTGTTTTGACCTCTTATTGTCTTTCACTGTAGTTCATCTGGACTGAATATATAGAATGTACCTTTCTATTGGCTATAGCATGGGTCGACTTTCAGCTTGGAAAGATTGTTATACAATAAAATGACTGTTTTCTTTCAAATTATTCTTCCCAGGTTTGGTTAGTAATAGGAATCTCTGTAAACTTCATTCTTGGCCTCTCTGAATCTGACTCTGCACAATGAAAGGTGACCACTCTTAACTCTTGGCTATGGATCATAGTAAAGTAGTTGATTAGTCATCCAGAAAGGCATGATGAAGGAGGTTTACCAGTGAATGTAATCAAGATTTTAATTTTTAGCAACAATGAGGTTGACGAGCATGATGAAAATTGTTCATTGGTTTTAAATGTATTATTACTGCGAAGCCGCATAAATATGGTAATTTAAAAAGGGAAAGTACAACACAGCAAATATCATTGCAACATTATGCAGGCTTCGGACAGTGATCAGGAAATCAGTAATTTCTAGATTTTTTTTTTTTTTTTTTAATTGCTGTGGTTATAGGTAAACACACTAGTTATAGTGTACACTAGCTGTAGCCCACCACAGTATTTCTCTGAAAATAACAATTAACCCTCATTTTCCCCAAAGCACTACCAATTTTTGAAAAGAAATAGCAAGGCCAGTCATTGCGCATTTATTTTCAACCTTAAATTATTCATTATTTCAGGTTATTTTTGAGCAAAAAATCTTTAGCTTTATAAAATATTAGAATATTATCACATCGCAAAGATTTTAGGCTCTAAATATCATGGCAGCAAAATTTTTACTTTTGTATGAAATTGGTGAATTGCCACAGTGTTGGGCCTTAACAGGTTAGAAGGGAGGAAATATAACCAAATTCCAGTTCTCTTCCCTGTCCACCCCTTTAGGGTTTTTTTTTTTTTTTTTTTTTTTTTGTTTTTTTTTGGGGGGGGGGGTGACTGAGTAGTTGCCCTTCCAAATGGCTTTACATGGTATAGGTGAAAAAAAAAAATTGCATAGAAAATAAGGCACCACTCGTTACATCATCAGTAGCTGATGATTGAGCATACCGGATAAACCATTAATTAGGCAGTGTCTCATACTGGACAGGTCCTTACAATGCCACTGCTTTGTTTGTTTGCCGGTCATACTTATTGGTTGTTAAGATTTGAGAGCTAACATCAGGGCTACAGTCTTATGATTAGATTTATGGCTTAGTTTGAATTTATTCTCTGGCATTGGCAGTAGAAAGAATTACACTGGATCATTTTTCAAATTTCTTAGATGGAACCAAAAATAAAGATCTCCATTTTAGTAACATATTGTCATTCATGCAAAGTTCTGCTGCAGTCATGATTAATGGACTGTAAGGTATTTATATGGTTATTTGTATAAATGTTGCTGCATTGCTTCAGATTGCAAAACCTTCCAGGAATTTTCTTCTTCCACTCTGGAGTGTGCATTGGAAAACACTCTGGTTGTAGGGATATCTGTAGATGATACCAATCACCATTGACTCCGAAAAGTAAAAAGGACCCCTACCACATGCGGGAGTACAGTGGTTGGGCTAAGTATCTGGGCGAGAGTGGAGAACTGGGATTGGACAGTTACAGTTATTAAAGACCATCAAGGGAGTTTGTGAGGTCATGTTTGTGGAAGAGGGTAAATAGCACTTTTCTCTGTATTGTATTACTTTGACACTGGATAGAAGTTTAAAAAGACGTAGTTGGCTGGTTACCTTTGTTGTGCACTACGTGCAAGGCACTGTGATACATCAATTTTTGTTCTGCAGGAAATTGTACGTGCTTGTTTTTAGCCCATGACTGTGCTGCTGTTGCTAGTAAGTTATTCAGTTCAGCAAGCCACTGATTAGCTGAATCACGTGTTTAAATAACTTGAAGTTCAACTTCATGTTAGACAGAGCATGCATATGTCCAAAGACTAGGAAGAAGAAAGCTTTTAAATTTGAATTTCTCCACTAATGACACTAATGATCACTAATGAAAAATCTTGAATCGTAATGTCTTGAAATTAGTTACGTTATTAATAGTAGAAGTGTAAACAGATCAGGTAATGCAACCTAACGTTGGGCATTTCTCAGCTAGAACACTTATCAATTTTGCAGTTTCCCCAACAATAATAAAATTTAGTTACATGCGACATTTATATATGCCATTTGGTCTCAGAAGGAAGGTCACTGAACATATGTTTGCTTCAGCATTCATTTTACGCTTTTCTGTCGAAGTTCTTATTTGGAACAACCGAAATACCTTGACTTAAGAAAGGCGTCATGCAAAGTAAGATTTAAATTGTTCTTGCTCTTTGTTCTTTCTTAATAGAATGAATGGTGCACTTTAATAACCATATAAAGACATTGGATGTAGACTGTTGTTTGGAGTCATTATACTGTTCCACTCCTACCCTGCTGTATATTAACTCTGAAATAAAGTATTCTTTGGGGAGGTGGTCTAATCGATACTTTTCACTCTGAAGGTGGCATTCCTTGGACCTGGGCAAACTGATTGGCTCCACCCCTGCACCTAAAAGGGATAATTTAAGGTGGTAATTTTGGTGATCAATAGCTTCATACGTACTGGCAATTATTAAGGTGTAGTAATTCATAAAGATGAATATCTTAATATTCACCCTTGTGTTTATTTCTTATGCAAAAAATATATATATTTTTGTTCAGTTCCTTTTGCCAGTTAGGCACAAATACCTTGAGCCTCACAGTCCCATTGTTCTGTCCCTACCTGCTTCGCATTAGCTTGGAAGAAAAGTACTCGATATCCAGTGTTAGATTTAGAGTGGGTTCATGCGCCAAAGCCGCATTTCATTTTCCCTGCTTGGACCGTTTTTTTTTTTTTGTTTGTTTTGTTTTTTTTGTAGTGTATGAATCTAATTAAAATAGGCCGAATCAGAAACAAACTTCCAAGGAACAAACTTAAAAATAGATCGATAATAAAATTCCTGATTGAAGAGTGACTGCGTTTTGTAAGCCCCACTGTGATTGGTCAGTATTATCCATGTTATCCAATAAGGTTTGTTGATATAATTCGTGCTCATTTCCGGTTATAAATGAGTCGGTGGTTTATTTACATTTGCAATAATGGCGCAAGACAAACTTTCCAATTTTTTTCAACAAAGCGATCCAAGACGCATTCAGATAACGAAGAGGTCAAAAACACTAAAAAGGAAGCCACTGATAAGATTACAAAGAAATTCCAACAAGAATGGCTCAATAAATTTCCTTGGCATATAACAGAGCAAAAATGTTTTGCCGCATATGCGAAGAGAACGGAACGAAAGGAACAAACAACTTCCAGCCAGTACCATGTTTCCAACTTTTTTTGACATTGTTACACTTCTTAGTTCCCAAGTGGCTTTTATGAATACAGTAGGCCCTTGACTATTCACGGTTTGCACTCACGCCCCCGCATATTCGCGAATTGCCGAGTAACTGTCTCGTGATTCAAATTCAGCCAATGGCTATTCTCCCTCCTGCTGATTGGTTGAAATGAAGTATACACCCCTTTTTTCTCATTCACGCACAAGCTGTCAAAGTGCAATTTTTTTAGTGTGGTTTAATTAACAGTTAAGCTCTATGATGCCACTCAAGCGCTGTGCGTCTTCTCTGGTTAAGCACTAGAAAAAGGTAATGACGTTGGATGTCTCTTCTGAAGAAATAAGACTTTCTCCTGAAGAAACAACAGTTTCCTCTGAAGTGCCTGAAGAGGAATAATCAGCTGAACTGCTGTAAAGTACTGTAGTATTAAAGTCTTTTTCAATTATTATTCCAGTAGAGTACAAAAGTTAATGTTTGTGTGGTGTAGCATGTTTATCCTTTTGTTTTTTTTTATCCACTTTATTACACTTCATGTTCTTTTGTTAGGGTCTGTGTTTTTGGGGGACTTTGATTTTGGCGGCTGTGTTCTTTAATTCTCCCCGCTTCGGTTGAGGGGCGTGGCTGAGCTGCTCGGGCTGATTACAGTAGTTCACACCTGAATTCACTCTTCTCATCTACTTGCAATAAACACAACCACACTCTCAGCATAGGATGGTGGTGTGCAGGATGACACTGATGGTGAGGAAGGTGAAGAAGGCAAAGGCAGAGCAGAAGACAAAGTGGTGGAAGCTGAAAAAGGAGGAGTGTTGGGTTGTCTTCAAGGAGGAGTTGAAAATGGCTTTGGGGGGTCAGGAAGTGCTGCCAGATGACTGGACAACTACAGCTAATGTGATCAGGGAGACAGGTAGGAGAGTACTTGGTGTGTCATCTGGAAGGAGCGGAGATAAGGAGACTTGGTGGTGGAATGAGGAAGTGCAGGAGTGTGTACAAAGGAAGAGGTTAGCTAAAAAGAAGTGGGACATTGAGAGGACAGAAGAGAGTAAACAGGAGTACAGGGAGATACAACGTCAGGCGAAGATAGCGGTGTCAAAGTCCAAACAGAGGGCGTATGATGACTTGTATGCTCGGTTGGAAAGTAAAGAGGGAGAAAATGATTTATACAGGTTGGCTCAACAGAGAAATAGAGTTGGGAAGGATGTGCAGCAAGTTAGTGATTAAGGACAGAGAGGAAAATGTATTGAATGATGATAGAAGTGTGCTGGGAAGATGGAAAGAGTACTTTGAAGAGCTGAATGAATGAGGAAAATAAGAGAGGAAAAGAGTAGTAGAGCTGACTGTTGAGGACCAGGAAGTAGCAAAGATTAGTAAGGGAGAAGTGAGGAGGGCATTGAAGAGGATGAAGAGTGGAAAGGCAGTTGGTCCTGATGACATACCTGTGGAGGTATGGAAGTGTCTAGGAGAGGTCGCAGTAGATTTCCTGATAAGAACATTCAACAAGGTCTTAGAGAGTGAGAGGATGCCAGAGGAATGGAGGAGAAGTGTGCTGGTGCCCATTTTTAAGAACAAGGAAGATGTGCAGAGTTGTGGCAACTACAGAGGGATAAAGTTAATGAACCATACGATGAAGTTATGGGAAAGAATAGTGGAAGCTAGACTAAGGGCAGAGGTCAGCATTTGTGGACAACAGTTTGGTTTCATGCCAAGAAAGAGCAAAACAGATGCAGTGTTTGCCTTGAGGATGTTAATGGAGAAGTACAGAGAAGGTCAGACGGAGCTGCATTGTGCCTTTGTGGATCTGGAGAAAGCATATGACAGGGTGCCGAGAGAAGAACTGTGGTATTGCATGAGGAAGTCTGGAGTGGCAGAGAAGTATGTTAGAGTGGTGCAGGACATGTATGAGAGATGTAAGATGTGCTGTCGGTCTGACAGAAAAGTTCAAGGTGGAGGTGGGACTGCATCAAGGGTCATCTCTGAGCCCCTTCTTGTTTGCTATGGTGATGGACAGGCTGACAGACAAGGTTAGACAAGAATCCCCATGGACTATGATGTTTGCAGATGACATTGTGATCTGCAGTGAGAGCAGAGAAGTGCAGGAAAATGTAGAGAGGTGGAGGTATGCCCTGTAAAGGAGGGGAATGAAGGTTCGCCTCAGTAAGACAGAATACATGTGTATGAATGCCAAGGACCCAACAGGAACGGTGAGGTTACAGGGAGCAGAAATAAGGAAGGTGGAGGATTTTAAGTAATTAGGCTCAACAATCCAGATCAATGGAGAGTGTGGAAAAGAGGTGAAGAAACGTGTGCAGGCTGGTTGGAATGGTTGGAGAAAAGTGTCCGGAGTGATGTGTGATAGGAAAGTATCGACAAGAATGAAAGGAAAAGTGTACAAGACAGTGTTGAGGCCAGCGATGTTGTATGGTTTAGAAACAGTGAGTGGCCCTGGGGAAGAGACAGGAGGCAGAGCTGGAAGTAGCAGAGATGAAAATGTTGAGGTTCTCTTTGGGAGTAACGAGGATGGATAGGATCAGGAATGAGCACATCAGAGGGACAGCACATGTAAGACGTTTTGGAGACAACGTCAGAGAGGCCAGATTGAGAGAGTTTGGACATGTACAGAGGAGGGATAGTGAGTATATTGGTAGTAAGATGCTGAGGTTGGAACTACCAGGCAGAAGGCCTAGAGGAAGACCAAAGAGACGATTCATGGACGTGGTGAAGGAGGACATGAAGGCAGTTGGTGTAAGAGAAGATGCAGAGGATAGGGTGAGATGGAGGCAGATAATTTGCTGTGGCGACCCCCGAAGGGAAAAGCCGAAAGGAAAAGAAGACGACTCACCTCTGCATCAGAGGATTAACTCGCATCACGTCCCTGCTTCCCTATGTTCTCTAACTGTTTTCTCCCCACTTAGGCTGAGGGGCGTGGCTGAGCTGCTCGGGCTGATTGCAGTAGTTCACACCTGAATTCACTCCTCATCTACTCGCTATAAACACAAACCGCAAGCTCACCTCTGTATGAAAAGATTGTCTCACATCACGTCCCTGCTTCCTTGTGTTCTCTCTGGCTCCTGGTTCCAATGCTTAATGTTGTTTGTGGTTTTTTTTTTTTTTTGTCATCAGTACTGTATTTAAAGTGTGTGCGCGCTGCTTAAGTGCTTCCCCTTTGAATAATAACTCCACTCTGTGCCGTCTCACGCTGCCTCCTGCATTCTGGGTCTGCCTGAAAGGTCTTTACGTCACAGTTTTATGTTCTATATATATGTTGTGTGTGTGGTAATGATTAAGTAAAAACTTGAATTTTGTACTGTGATATTGATTAATAAAATTATATTGTATATGTCAGTAAATATCACAGTACAAAATTAAAAACTTTTTACTTAATTACTACACTTTACTACATTAATACTGTATTAATGAGTAAGACTGTCTACAGAATATGTTTAAGAAGTATATTTTAGGTATGTAATATGATACATAGGGTTTTACTTCTGGTTGATCATTCGTGCATGTAATATGGTACATAGGGTTTTACTTCTGGGTACAGAGCTCACAGATTATCTTAAAAGTGATGTGGATTTCACCTTTTATCAGATCAGGTGAATGTCTATGACTTCTCTACAAACACTGGCAAGCTTTGTGAAACTAGACTGTTACACAATGTGCTGACATGTCAGAATTCATGTTTCCATTTTTTTCTGACATTGTTACATGTGCTATTTCTCAACATACGTTGAAGAATATTTTCTAAAAGGTGATATGAGCTTAAACTGATATATTAAATTAGGTGAATGTGTTGGATTTTTAAATCTCCACTTCGAATGCTTTCTATGTTATGACTTTTCCTCAATATTTATTTTTATTCGCATAATTTATTTTATCCCACTGCAACATTTTGTTTTTATACATATAGACAGTATTAAGGTGGTTTTTTTCAATGTTTATATTTTAAGACATTAATTTTCTCAATCAAAATTTTTTGATCTTTCTGGATTTACCTCAGTAGTTAATTCATGTACTCATCATTTCTGTTATTTTATTACAACAATTTGTCATACCTTATTTATGTTCCTACAGTCAATATTAAAGGGTTTTTCCTTTTTTGTTCACTTTTAATTGGTATCACTCATTCTACATTGTTTTGATAATTTTATTTGTGATATTGTTGGAATGGGTTTACCCAGTTTAATTATTTACTTGTTGATTTATTAAAGAATTTTCTATTTCAATACTTGTTTTGTGTTTCTTTCTTTTTTTCTTTTATCCTTTCGGCTTTTTTCCCTTTTCTCAGGGGTCGCCACAGCGAATCATCTGATTCGCACATTTGATTTGACATAGGTTTTTACATCGGATGCCCTTCCTGTCACAACCCTTTAACAAGGGACAGAAACATGCTAACAGCTTTGCAGCTACTCTTTACGAAAATCAGCAATGGTTCTTTTACATGCCTCTCACCATAGACAGTGAGAGATATGGCTGGCCTTTGATAACCCAGTTAGCCGCACTTGGGGGACAGTGGCAACCTTGTGGAGACTCGAACCCCCAATCTTAGGATCAGCAATCCTGCGCCCTAACCACTAGGCCACCACTGCCCGCTGTTTTGTGTTTTGTTTACTGAAAATGACTCAAGTTCAACCCATGGTTTATCAGAAACGCCCACCTTATTTTGGATAGGTGGACCCTTTGGCCCACCTAGAAAAAATCCTAGGTTTATTCCTGGATATCTATCCCTATAAAGATTGACAGAGGTGTTGTATAATGGCTTGCAAAGCTGAGCATTATTCGTGGTTGGAGATGAACATAGGATTGACTCTGTTCTGACTGCACATTACACATTTTTGTCACCAGTTTGGATCTTGACTTAATTTAGTTTGTCGATAGAGATCCAGGACCAGTAAATTTAATGAGTTTTTGTTTATACAATCTTTGCATGGGTAAGAGGTGATGGATGATCTTCCCACAATCAGGACTACTGAGGATACCATGTAAAATAATACTGCAGTGTGAAGATATCGTGCAACACCCCTGATAACTGCACGCATTCACTGCAGGGTTAAACATACTGGATGAAAGCGAAGAGCTTAGCTGGACTTGAATAATATCTTTGGCAGTCGGATAAGGAGAATCCACCTCTCATAAGATTCGCCTTTGGTGCTCATGTACACCGTTATTCCCCTTAAACTGCATTAATGGCATATGATTGATTTGATAGCTATGTTAATACTAAAGCATTGGGTTAGGCAGGCATACAGGAGCTTCCATCTGCCCAGTGAGTAAGCTAATAATCATTGAATTACCCCTCAATTGAGTAAAATTAGTGCCTCAAAACATTTTTTTCCTGAAATGGTACTGATAGGTTATGCCAACCAGAATGTGAACTGAACAGATATTAATGGAGTCAGATTCCCAGTCAGCTTGGTTATGTAGATATTATTCATTGGTATTAATATGCCCCTGTGTACCTGAGCTGGTCTGTCTCTCACACAAACACACACAACATAAGGCATGTGTTCACCCTCTGGCATAAGAAATCTTTTTTTGCTTTTTGTGCCTTGATGTGTACTTCAGGACTGGTTATGTTTCCCTCTACTGTAACATGTGACTTTTTTGAACCTCCAAATCTGGAATTTATTACATCCCTATGTTCATTTCTGCACTGACGCTGTCCTGCCGACAAAGACCATCACAGCTTTTCCCAACCAGAAGCCATGGACGGACAGCACAGTATGGCCCCTGCCTAAAGTATGGGTTGCAGTCTTCAGAGCAGGTAAGATGCAGCAGCAACAGCCCTCATTCTGCAGCAGCACCAAGAGTGTTCTACCCTGATGATCAATGTCAACAGGGTTGCAGGAATTAATAATAGGTGTCAGGCTGGACCCTGAAATCATGCGCTGACCAGCTGACAGCAGTTTTCCTGGACATTTTCACCCTGCCTCTGTAGCTTGTTCTGATCCCTGTCTGCCTCATGTCCTCTATTGTTGTGCCTGTTGACGAAAAAATCAGCCGCCACCTGCCTCAATGACAATCGACCGGTTGTCCTCACCCTGGTAATCACTAAGTGCTTCAAGAGGATCCTCATTAACCACATCAAGGATGCTATCCCTTCGGGGCTGGACAGCCTTAATTTCGCCGACAGGAAGATCCGCTCTGTGGAGGATGCGGTCTCGCTAGCACTCCACACAGCAGTGAGTCACCTGGAGCACAGGAATGCCTATGTCAGGATGCTATTTGTGGACTTAAATTCAGCTTTCAACACTGTTCTCCCAGAGAAGCTTGTACTGAAGCTCTACAACTTGGGACTGTTAGCCACTTTGTGTTACTGGATCAAGCACTTTCTCACCAACCGACCTCAGGTGATGAGGGTAAGGAACTCTACATCATCCACCCTGATCCGAACACTGGAACACTACAAGGCTGTGTGCTCAGCCCAGCCCTTCTCAGCCTCTTTACACATGACTCCTGTACTATCCACTTCACAAACAACCTCATGAAATTTGCTACCAGCACCACTGTAGTAGGGCTCATATCAGACAATGCTGTGACCTACTACAGGAAGGAGATTCAGCAATTGTGTGCAACCAACGACCTCGTTCTGAACACCAGCAAGACCAAGGAGGTCATAGTGGACTTCAGGAGAACTGCTCCTCTTTTGTATTCCTGGGGAGGCAGTGGAGCATGTTGGCAGTATTAAACTCCTGGGCATCCACATTTTATCTGACCTGGCCTGGTCTGCTCACACCTCACACATGGTGAAGAAGGCCCAACAAAGGCGTTTCTTCCTCAGGAAGTTGAAACTAACTGGTTTCTCCTCTCCGCTTCAAGAATTTGTACAGCACTACAATAGAAACTATTCTGTCTCGGTGAAACGGTGTGGTACAGTAGCTGCACTGTTAAGGACAGAAATAACTTTGGTGAGAAACGCACACAGGGTATCGTGGACTGCCATCTACCAGATCTAGACGCAATTTATGCAGTCTGGGGCAGAAGAAAGCCAACCGTATCGCTGCGGATCCCATATACCCGGGAAATGGACTATTTGTATCACATTCTTCAGGAAAGCGGTACAGAAACATCAAAACCAGCACAACCAGACTCAAAAACGACTTTGACCTCACAGCTGTGAGGACCATGAGCCCTCCACCCCATCCCCTTTCAAACACACACACACAAAACCCTGATCAACCAACACATACTCACTCACTCTCTCACTAACACAGACATCAGTTCTTCGTAAAACATTGAATCAACAAACTAAACTCTATGACTGTATTGCAATGCTGCACTGTACCTAATTTACATTCTAGTTTATTCACCTTGCTGCTACTATTTATTTATTTATCCAATTCCACAATACCTCACTGTACATATTGTAAATCTCAATCTTCAGTTCTCATTCATAGGTACTGATTTTACATTTCTACTTTATATTTTTACTTATGGTTTAGTGTACTCTTGACCATGTTAATTGCAGTTTGTTTCGTTTGCACCTTTAAAACTGAGAGCCTCATACAAAACTTAATAGGGCAGTGGTGGCCTTGTGGTAAAGGGCGATGGATCGCTGATCCTAAGGCTGAGGATTCGAGTCCCACTCTCCACAAGGTTACTCAACACACACCCCCCCCAAATACAAAACTTTGTGTGAACATAATGACAAAGACTGAGGGGCAGTGGTGGTCTAGTGGTATAGGGCGCTGGATCGCTGATCCAAAGGTTGGGGGTTCGAGTCCCACTCTCCACAGGGTTGTCACTGTCCCCCCCAGTGCGGCTAACTGGGTTATCAAAGGCGGGCCATGTCTCTCACTGATCACTGTCTATGGTGAGAGGCATGTAAAAGAACCATTGCTGACTTTCGTAAAGAGTAGCTGCAAAGTCGTCAGCGTGTTTCTGTCGCTTGCTAAAACGGGTTGTGACAGGAAGGGCATCCGACGTAAAAACCTCTGCCAAATCAAACGTGCGAATCAAGATGATTCGCAGTGGCGACTCCCGAGTAAAAGGGAAAAAAGCCGAAAGGAAGACAGACAGTCAGACATAATGACAAAGACTCTTAAATTTTGTATTGCCATACATAGAGGTTATCATAGAGATTTTATATGATAATCCACTAATCCACACGTATTATCAGAGATTAAATTGCTTCACTTTCTGCATTTAAAGTGCTTATGAAATCAAAATAAATTGCTGTTGTAGAGCCCTTAATGCATTTCACTGGGTGTTATGGACTCAATCGCTATTTTCTTGAAAGGCAGACAGTTGTTTTTGTTTTTTCTTCTTGTTTTAATTCATAGTTAATCTAAGAAATTTTAAATTCACATAGGGATTCATATATAAACCAATATCATCCAGTTATTCTGTGTGTTTGTAGCAGTTTGCCTTCCTGCAGATGTTTTTAACCATCACTTGAAAAAGAGGTATATTTATTCGTGGCCAAAAATTAAAAGTTTATTTATTACTGGCCCAAGCATCAGCTTTCAACCTCTCTTATAATTGCTGGGATGATTATCATTACTATTCCACCAGTTTTTCCCCTTTATTTATTCTCTTCGTCCTCCTCATGCCACTTCATCGCTACTCTTGTTCCACTCCATCAATCCTCAACTGGCTACTGCGTACATCTCGGAGCTCTTGGTAGAAATGTGTCTTTTAATCAATCCATTCACAGTGACAGCTGGCATTTCAAGTTCCATTAAGGTCCTTGAAAAATAGTAATGGGTCAAATCCCAGTCAGAACACAAGTTCAACCACTCAGTCGATTGTAGTTAAGTTTTTTGTTGTTCTTACAGCTCTTCTTGTTCTTATAATTTAGGTGTCATCGGATTAGGTCTCCTCATCTCCGTTCCCAAGGAGGTTTAGTACGATCAGGTTTCGTAAGCATCCGGGTTTAGTCATCCTTCCTATTGTAAGCCCCAAACTAATACAGAGTGAAGATATTAATAGATTTGGAAACTTGCAACAGTAGAAAAGCAGTTACCTCTGATACGACAAGAAGGTTATTATGAAGTACCAGTAATGAAACTCCATGAGTGTCTACTCTGAGATAACAATATGCTATGGCATAACTCTCTATTTCTCTTTCACGATGTCCTGTTCCCTGTCACAATTGGTGTGATTAAAATGGCCTTTTCAAAAGTCCGAGGACATGTTTGCTGAATCAGCATTACTTTCCACCTCCTGTTCAAATGTCCTCTCTTTAAGTTTTAGCACAAAGCATGCTTTGTCAAGAGCCTGTAGTGGAAGCAAGTATCCTTGGCAAAAGCTTCTGTCCAAAGAATGAAAATACTCTGGTCACCTCATAAACCTTCACTTGAAAAATCTTCCACACACAACAACTCTGGACTCAGTATGGCCTGATGAAAATGTCAGTAAAGCCCGAACAAGGCCGGCGTTAACCTTCATTTCAAGCAGGTTTGGGTTTTTTCCCAGTTTTTGAATAATTAACAATAATGGGCTGATGGGAGAGGTGTCAAAAAATGAACAATTGAGCTTTGTGTTGAGTGATCAGCAGAACCAGGCAGGACCAGCCTCAAGTGAAGCAACTATAAAGGGTCCCAGGCAGCACTGGATCTGTCTCTCTGTGCATCTTAAACACTTCAGCTCAATCCTCTTAATCATGTTGAAAAAGAAGGAAGGAGACACTAGTGACTCTTTGGTGAGGAAGGTAAGAGTTGCCACTTGCAGGGTGTGGTCAGCGCTCAGGGTCAAAATGAACCTATGGGAAAAGCCAGTTAAAACCCTGTAGTGCCAGCAGTGCTCATGTGTAACTGTTATATGGAGTTGGTGAAAGTTTAACACTGGTTGAGGACACATTATGTGCATTGCTTGTGATGATAGGTGTTGACATGTGGTTTTGATATGCTATGGAGAATTTCAGTACCTTTTAACCAATTTCATTTATACCGCATAGCGCAAGTGTGTGAATGCCATAGCCATGCTAGCACCTCATGTGTGTGTTATTTAATGCGATGCTGCGTGGGAAAATCATGGCTAAGTGCATGTTAATTTAGCAAAAAAGGAGTTGTACATTCCAAATATGAATATACAACACTCTTTCTGATAAATTATCATGTATCGTTAATAAATGCAAAGTATAAGTATGTTATTGAAATATTTTTTCCATTGGAATTTCGTGGGAAACTGTAAGAAATGGACTCGCTTTCCCCATCTTCTGAGTTGGATTTCGTTTCTTAAGAGTCATCAAAGGCAGAACACAATGTTTGGGTTGTAAACAGACTCTAAGCCCTACTTTTCCACATGCTTGTCTGTGTTTAGACATAGTAATTTTAAATTATATTGAAACCACTGCACCCAGAGTTACTTATCCACAACGAATATGATCAAAACCCCAAGCACTTCTACCGTCAGTCTAATATTGAGTTTAATTTATTTTGGATTTTATACTTCTGATGAAGTGTAGATTTTTTTTTTTATTATTGGTTGGAGCTTTTTCTATAAGGCTCTGTTACTGCTGAAAGTGTGGGACCATAAGCGTGCTTTCCATACGACAAAAAATTAAAATAAAGATGCTTCGGGGCACGCGGAGCCGGGCAGTGCACAGATTTCAAAGTTGCTGACGGAAACAGGGGGTTTCTATGGAAGCAGATTTCACCTCGTAAGAACTCACTGGGGCAGATGGAGATGACAAAGACAAATTGAAGATTTTAGCCGTGATGAAGAGGATCAACCCGTACCAGTGGAAAATGTTGCTGATGACGAGCACATGGAGCCTGGTGAGTGACTGTGACTATATACAAAGTCACTGTCCATGTGTGCTTGGTGTGCATGTCTATACATATTATGAATGTGAAATTTTCATGAATTATATGTTCTGTGTGTTTTCAGCTGACTAGGCTGTTGGTTATGTGATGCGTCCTCCAGTCATTTTTAACGCAGATCTCTGTTGAGCTGAGCAGGAGGCAGCCTGCTTTTGTGTTAATGCAGGAAAACCATATGCAAACTTGTCTCATCTCTTTTCATGTACTTGCAAATTGAATGATTCCCAAGTAGTAACTGAGTGAATTCCCAACGTTTTCAGATTCTTTTTGGCAGTATAGTGAGTTTTATGCTTGGAAAAATTCCAGCAACAACAAAATTGAGCTATTTCAATTTTTACAAAACTTTTAATTCCATTTTTCTCAAAACTCAGCCACTACTCTTCTAGAGACTCAAAAACTAATAAAGGTAATTGAAATATGTTGTTTGTGTCTTATTCAGAAGGATCTCTTTTATCAAATACAATACCGTATTCGACGGAATTAGCCCTCCCCGCCCACCGTGCCCACCGTTTTTTTATCTTGAGTCTAAAACCGCCTATGTGTACTGGGAGCTAAATGGTAGCTCAAACTTACCAATTTTATTCGATCAGTCTGTGTAACCCTAAAATGAGGCGTTCACTGCCTGTAAAAGTGAGTTTACACGGTGTTTCAAGACCCCCTGCTATTGGGGAATGTGTATAATGTTCATCAGTAACGACATATTTGATTGTTCCGCCGTGCTTTAAAAAAAAACAGGAAAATATTTAGCTGTGTTCTCTTGGTAGATGTCCAATAACCGATGAACCATTAGAAACTGCTACAGCAAAACTATGGGATGCTCTGAATGAATGGAGCGATGAACCAGATATCAACCTATCAGAAAGTGATGATGAGTATTTTCACTCACTAACATCATAAATTTAAAGACGTTCCTGGCCATATGCTTTTGTTTATGTTCATGTTGACTGGCTCGAGTTTACTTCAGGGAACAGCCGAAAGGAAAAGAATACCGGGAGGGAAAAGTAAGGGGACTTTTTTTTTAATCTATGTTGTTTTCTGTTTATTTTCAGCTTTCATGTAAGTAGTTTGGTTGATACCACAAAATGAATAATACAAATACCAGTAAAACTCTTATTGTTCTGTTATTTTCATATTTTCCACCATGATGGTAATAAGCACTTACCGTTCCACTCGGCTGGTAACATTTTAATAAGCGCCCACCCACTCCAATTTTTAAAGCGCTCTGGGCGCTTATCACGTCAATATGGTATTAATCTTTTTGTGCAGCCTCACAAATATTGCTTCATTACTCTCTTGGCTATATCACAACCCTGACCAGGATAAAGTAACTATTGGAGATGAATGAATGAAAAACTAACTTGTCTAAGCTTGTTTCTTTGAGACTGTTCAGCACTCCGAGTTAATATTCATGAGGTGGAGTTAACATTGTTTTTTTGTAAAACATTGCAACAAAATGTCAGATAGAAGTGGTTCAGTGGCCTTTCTCTCTATATGAGTCAAGGTTCCAGTTAATCTGGCTTTGTGTTAGACATCTCATTAAGTGAGTCAAAAATCCTTTTTTCCAAAGCATAAAAAGTCAAGTGTGTGTACGTGCGTGTATGAGAGAGAGAGCGAGAGAGAGACTGGCTGTGAGTCATGGTGGTATGCTCAATACATCACACTGTGTGGGTTTTAACATGACGAACAATTTGTTGGCTAAACCACGGTTAGCCCCGTTTTCCTAAAAACAATCAGGTTTATTGATGCTCCTTCGAAAAGAGGGCAAGGTGACAGTGTTCTCAATGTTTGTATAATATTAGACTTTAAGTTTTATCAGCAGTTATGAGAAAGTATGGTGGGTTATCAGTTTGCACCAAATATGCAAAGTAAAGTTGTTCATTTTTAATTATGGCAGTTTAACTTGGCCAGAGGTAAATTGACCTCAAGTAAGTCAATGGCATTCATTACGTGTCACCAATGATTATTGTTCCACAAGCTTTAGTATGGAGTATTGTAGGCATATTCTTCTTGTTAGATAGTCATATTTAATAGCACAGAGGGATTTCTGAGCTGCTGTTCATTTAGATAATGTCATAAACAGAGGCTTTATATCTGTATGCTCTTCTTTTAAGCTTCTCACAACACAGACATCTTCCTGGCAGCTGCCATGTCATGTATGAATAGTCACTTCAGTTTAGCCATACATCCAACTATTGCGGTCATCATCCTCATGGGGCACATTTCCATCGTGTTCCCGGAGATTTCAGGTGTGTTTTACCCCGGAGGAGTCAAGGTTAGATCGAGGTCATGTACCAACACTGCAGAATAATCACAGCATGCTGCTTAAGAGAGATGTGTTTGTCAAATTCTGTAAATGGGAACCTGATAAGAAAGGTGTAGCAGTGTTGAGAGGTGACGATTAAATGTGTAACCAGCATGAGCCACACTGCGTAATTAATTCAGTACGTCAGTGTGAGATAGAATAACAGTTCTCATGTGTTTACATTTTTTTTTTATCCCTTTGAAAGATTTGTCAAATTATTCTGATATCATGACAGCTGTCAATAAACTGTACATTATGTTATAATGATATTAGAAATAGAAATGTTAGATTGGTATTTATTGATTTATTTTATACTGTGTTAATTTTGCAAGGGAAACTTTTTTACTTCTGCATTTAACCCATTTAAAGTGAGCAGACACGCACACACATTCGGAGCTAAGTGGGAGGCTGCCACATATTGTGGTGCCTAGAGAGCAGCTGGGGTTTAGGTGCCTTGCTCAAGGGCACTTTAACCATGAATGTGGAAGAAGGGGAAGATGACATGCCAAACCAAAACCGCATGAACAGTGATTCAACACAAACTAATCCTGGGAATTTCGATCCCGGGAGTCTGTGTTTCTTCTGTGCTAGAGGTAACATGATTGTTTTGTCAGCTTCTGTTTGTTGCCACAAAAAAGTAGACCTTCCGGTTGTAGAGTGTATTAGTCGCGGTGAGAAGTTATGTTTGCACTTTGGAAGTGAGATGTATGTTATGCTGGATAACAGTTTGAGAGATGTTACCAGCTATCTTACAAAGCATTTGATCTGTCAGGGAAGGTGTTTGGAAGTGAGCCACTATGCTCAGAGGAGTGACCGGTACCCTGCTTTTCCTCCACCATCAGAGCTGGATTGGGCTTGAGCAAAGTAACGAATGTGCTCACTGTGTGTGTGTGTGTGTGTGTGTGAGAGAGAGAGAGAGAGACAGGAGTGTGTGTGTGTTTATTATGGGTAGTAAAAGGTGAAATATTGACATTGGGAAGGAAAAATGGTATTGAAATTCACTAGTTGTGGATAGCCAACATTCAACACATCTGCACAAATATATAATGTTATTTCAGGGTATTTTTACATTTTCACCATTTCTATGGCTATAAATTTTTGATTAGTCGAATAATATGTGAGCGTTTTATACCAAGTTATCATACTAGATTTCAAAACTGGGTTTGTTTTGTACACATGAACCATCATGCGACTCATCCATATTTGTTCCCTTCTTCTACTTTGTGCAGCAGATCCAGTTTGCAGACCAAAAGCAGGAGTTCAACAAACGACCCACCAAGATTGGACGCCGCTCTCTGTCTCGCTCCATCTCTCAATCATCTACAGATAGCTACAGCTCAGGTACAAAATAATCCACAGACATACACAGGCATTAAAGACCTGAATATTTTACGGGTATTTTGGACAGGTAAATCTCAGATCTGGGTTGTGGATTAACTCGGTCTGCAGCCCTAACTGTGCGAGCCAGAAAGGGCACTAGAAAAAGGAATTACAGTGGAGCCTCAGTACTCGAACGCTTTAGAGGTCAAACAAATCGGAATTTGTCCAAAAAATTCGGGATTTTTTATTTTATTTTTTTTT
Source organism: Plotosus lineatus (assembly GCA_024760905.1). Classification (NCBI taxonomy): domain Eukaryota; kingdom Metazoa; phylum Chordata; class Actinopteri; order Siluriformes; family Plotosidae; genus Plotosus; species Plotosus lineatus. The sequence continues at coordinate 21,855,817 of CM045733.1, forward strand.
TGTCCCGGAAGTTGACCAAAATCCAGAAGTCGAACGCTAAAAAAGCGCGAGGAAAAAATTAGAGGGAGGGGAAATGCACACTTTCTGGAAGTCCGGAAGTTGTTGATGCTATGTATCACCCTGGTAAAGTTAAGTTAAAGTGCTAAAGCGAAGCTAAAGCGGTAAAGCGCTAAAGCTAAGCTAAAGCACTAAAGCTAATCAAAGGTGCTAGCAGCACTGTGAACACCTTTAACGGTGAGGTCATGATAATCTTCTATATCTAAATAATCTTCTAGCCCGTCTATGACGTCAGGAACATTCAGTCGGACACAAAAATGCAGGACACAGAGTTGAGATGGAAACGGATGCACTTTATTGTTTACAGGGAAGGCACTAGAGCACGGGGAAATCGTAGTCACTGTTAGAGATTCGGAGAAACATGGAAATCAAACTAAAGCGGGAACTGGTGGAGCACGGAGCTGAGAGCCAGAGAGATCACGGGAAAGAGGGACAATCTTCTAGCACCGGGAGGAGCGCTGCTGGTTTTTATAGCCCATGATTAAGTGGAATCAGGTGTGTGTGTTTCGCGCTTCACCCATGTGTGACAACCACGCTCCTCGTCAACGCAGAGAGAGAGAGATATGTTAAAACCAGAGTCTGTCACAACGCAGACCATAACATAATGTACTGTATTCAATACTTTTTTTTTCACTTAATTTGCAGACCTATGGTATGAGTTACGGTTCTGTTGACTTCTGTTCAAAAGATGACGGCACGGATTAAGACTGTTTACATTATTTGTAATGGGAAAAGCGAATTCGGAATTCGACCAAACTGGAATTCGAGCAGCCGTCTGGAACGAATTATGGTTGAGTACCGAGGCTCCACTGTGCATTCGCAACACCGTGGTGCTTCAGCACATCTGTCACACATCAAGAGGGTCCTGGGTTTGATTCTTATCAGATGTTTCTGTCTTGAGTGTGCATGTTCTCCACATGCCTGCATAGGTTTCCTCATGGTATTCCGTTTTCTGTTCACAGTCCAGTGGCATGAGCATTAAAGTAATTGGCTGATTCAAGTTAACAGTGAGTGTAAACGGTTTATGTGTTTCCCTCTAATGGATGGTGAACTGTTCAGGGTGTACCCCAGCTTTTCCCAGTGTCAGCCAAGATAAAGTCCATCCTCCCTGCGGCCCATGTAGTAGAAAGAAGCTGCTCTGCAAATGAAAGCGAGTTAATAAAACATTAATTTCTGTTGATGATCGATTGTAGTTTAATATATTCAACCACTAGAGGGGGCTGGTGACCTTGCAAGCTGTCGGTTGATGCATTTTGCCTCAATTCGGGCTGCTCAACAAAATTTTTGTATATATGTACATTGATAACACATGGTAAACTCATGGTTAGTGAGCGTGGAGGGCTATTTACATGTAGTGTTTAAGATTAATTCACAAGTAAGCATGTTGTGCTTTGTAGAGCTCAAATGCATCAGTATGTATAAATAACATTTAATTATATTTGTTGAGCAGGTCATGGGTGTTATTCATACATGTTCAGTGGGTTTTTGAGTTGGAGGCTAATCTCAGGAGGGTGTGTTTTGATAGGATCATATCGGAAAGGATTGAAAACCCCTGATCAATGAAAAAGAGCAGGATTTGACTTTGAGAAGGAAAGGAAATCCTCTTTACATGAACGTTCCCATGTCAGAAGCACACATTCATGATTATGGCTCACTGCGGGGCACCAATGGTGTAAATTAATTTTTGGGTCATTCACTGTTCCTTCTCCCATCAGCCGCCTCTTACACTGATAGCTCAGATGACGAGACCTCACCTCGAGACAAACAGCAAAAGAACTCCAAGGGCAATGCTGATTTCTGCATAAAGAATATCAAGCAGGCCGAGTTTGGTCGCAGGGAGATCGAGATTGCTGAGCAAGGTAGGTGTTCTTGGTTTCTTTGCTCTAAATTATGTACGATAGCATAATGGCTGGGGGTGCCTGATGCCAAAATCTTCTAGTGATTAAGATTGGGGGTGGATGTTTGTCTGTGGAACATGCTGTGCTTTTCCTGGGCTGCTGAGGGACCCATATGTTCAGAGTGCACTGACAGTCCACATGGCACTTTGCACTTCATCCTCTACCACCCAGCCAAACACTCAGCACACACACTGTTTTCTGCTCACTATGAATCCACTGTCCTCTCTGTGGATAATTTCCCTTTTTCTGTTTCTATTATCTAAAACAGTCATGTAGTATGTAAACCTCTCTTGTCATTAATTGACACAGTCTCTACTGGATATGTTTCTCTGTAGAGATGCCTGCTCTCATGGCTCTAAGGAAAAGAGCTCAGGGAGAAAAGCCTTTGGCTGGAGCAAAAGTGGTGGGCTGCACTCACATCACTGCCCAGACTGCTGTAAGTACCCGTAAGTACAAGTTCTACACAAAGGACTTGCTCAGATATTTGATGTTCTCCTATTTTGTGTAAATAGGTGCTGATGGAGACTCTGTCTGCACTGGGGGCTCAGTGCCGGTGGGCTGCCTGTAACATCTATTCTACCCAGAATGAGGTGGCTGCTGCACTGGCGGAGGGAGGCAAGTGCACTGCTTACTGTTTCTTTTTTCCTCTCAGTGTATTGTTTTCTTCATTCCCTGACTCGTCTTGTCACTTCCTTGGCAGGTTTCTCTGTATTTGCTTGGAAGGGCGAGTCAGAGGATGATTTCTGGTGGTGCATTGATCGTTGTGTGAATGTGGAGGGTTGGCAACCCAACATGGTGAGAGGAGAGCCGCAGGGTGTCGGCTTTATCTGTAGAATTGACCTAATATTCATTATTGATATTGATTGTAAATCCTTCAAACTCGTCTTTCTTTATTCAACTTGATTCAGATTCTGGATGACGGTGGAGACCTGACACACTGGATCTACAAGAAATACCCCAACATGTTCAAGAAGATCAAAGGCATTGTGGAGGAAAGTGTGACCGGAGTTCACAGGTGAGCAGATAGCCTTGTGTTTTAGCTTTAAAACAGTACCTCAGATCCCTCACCCAGTGTATTAATAACCTAGTCAAGTCTTTCACTTGGCTTTCGTTATGACTACAGTTATAATTTTGATGACTTCAGAGGCATGGTGCTGTAGGTGTTACCACATACACCTCGCAGCTAGAAGATTCCGGATTCGAACCCCAGGCTCGGCGAGAGTGTTTCTGTGTGTGGTTTGCATGTATGCATTCCCCTTGCTTGTGTTGGGTTTCCTTCTGGAACTTCAGTTTTCTCTCACAGTTCAAAGTAATGTACATTAGGCTGATTAGTTGTTTTAGGTTTCCACCGCTTGTGAATACTTTTGCGTCCTGCGATGGATTGGTGAGCTACTTGGAGTGTTCCCTCCCTTTATCCGGAGTCAGTAAAGACTCTAGTGCAGTGGTTCTTAACCTGGGTTCGATCGAACCCTAGGGGTTTGGTGAGTCAGTCTCAGGGGTTCGGTGGCGGTCAAGACAAAAACCTGACTCCTATTCATGATGACACGCCCCGCTTGGCCATCACTGGCTGCAGGTGATCACACTATATTGCTTGGCCAATCTGCGCTGCTGCAGGAAATTTGGTGTGCTCCGTAGTCGAACTGTGACTGTCAGGATGGTACGTCATGTGATTTCTTTCTGAATGTTTTAATCCATACTCTGTTGAGCAAAAAAAAGAAAGTGGTCAGACGAATATGTACAACATGGATTCACGTACATAACGGAACATGATGCTAGTCAGCGTCCTATCTGTATGATTTGCAAAGTAGGATCAACCCTGTGCTGACTGACATATACGTACGTGTGTGTGTGTGTGTGTGTGTGTGTATAATATCAATAAATACATATTCAATGCTATAAATGCTTATAATAACAATTAAACATTCACAAATAATGCTTTAAATAAAACATAAATACACACATACAGACGTGTGCACGTGCACACACAGATGAACGCGCACGCACTCAGATGCGCACCTCACATAAAAATGTAAGTAGTTGTGATGTGGGAGTTCATGCATTGTATTGATTTTGTTCTTTAAACAGTGATGTTAATGCACAGTTCATTTTGGTGCCCCAGTAAAAACATATACCTATGTCTTGAATTTGAAAAAAAAATCATATCTTGTTTTTCAATAAAGAAGTGTTCAGTGAATAAGCATATGAAACTGGTGGGGTTCAGTACCGCCAACAAGGTTAAGAACCACTGCTCAATTGTGATCCTAGTAGGATTAAGTGGTTTGTCAAAATGTTTGAATGAGTTAAAACTTGACTTGTTTATACAAGACTTGAGGTTTTTTAACGCTTTTGCTAATGTTTCCATGCACTTAAAGTGTCAATAAATTTTAATCTGATCAGCTTTCTCAGTCCTGATAAATGCAGATTTTGCTCAGAGTCAAACTAATCAGCAGCTCTCAATTTCAAGGCTGCTGACTTGAGAGGCTGTGGCTAAACGGTGACACTTGTGTTAGCCTTGATATCTGAAATCAATTGCTCGGAATAATTAACTGATGTTCTTTACTGATAACACGGTGTAGGTTTTGGTCAATTTTGTTTGCCATCTGGAGGCTGGAAAAAAGAACTGCAATCTACACCTTGATGGGACATAATTTACTGTTACTGTTGACGCTGCAGATGAGTGAGGGTTGATGTACAAAAGTAGGGTTGTACAATTCTCTGTATGGCTGCTATTTTTAAACATGGTTTTTCTCACTGCTTACATTTCAGTTCTCTTCTGTTTATGTAAACATAACACTGCACTCTTGAAATGTATTTTTTTTTAATGCCACTGAGACTGCAGGCTGTGTATTTTTTTCTTCAGCTGATTGTTTCATCATGTACAGTATGTTCTTGTATTGTGTTTATACAGTTTGATTTTTTTTTTTTAATATTTGAGTAGTGGTGGGTGTTAGCAAAAAGTTAACTTATTAAACTGAACCTTGGAACTTGTGTTTTGTTTTTCAGTAAAATGTCTGATCAGCAGGTGATTGTTTATGGGTGACCAAGTTCCAGTTAGCTTGTATGGAGCAAGTGTTGAGTCTGTAAGGGTTAATGAATGTCAGACTAGGTGTGTAATTTCAAATTGATTTTGCATGAGTGGCACTTTTTGTGCTTGCAAATCAACTATCCTCGACAAATATTCTGGAAAATTATTTCAGTGAATAGCTTTTACTTTTCTAGGGTTGCACAGTAGCATAGTGGTTAGGACAGCATTCTCACAGCAAGAAGGTCCTGGGTTCAAGTGTTTCCGTGAAACTCCTAGTGGTTGCACAGCTTTCCTCTGGGCAGTCCAAAGGCATGCACTTTATACTAACTGGCTTTTGCAAATTGACTCTATATGAGATTGTGAATCACTGAGTATGTGTGTTCTGCTCTGCACTATTCAGGATCTACCCTGCCTTTATCCAGTGCCAGCTGAAATAGGCTTCAGCCTCCCTATTAGGATTAAAAGGTTCAGCTATAGAGTGTGAATGAATGAATGGATTTTAAAACTGTGGGATTGTCACCTTAGCTGTTGGAATTTACATGTTTTAATAGAAAACACTATATTTTAGTATTTTGTGCCACTGATTGTCTAAGAAATCAATTGCTGGTATGTTTTGGGGTTTGAAATAGAAACTACTACAGAAGGCACACTCGGTGTTTGCAGAAAATGGCACAGAAGTGTATCATTTATCATTTTTGCCAGCATGTTTGTTCTTTTATCCATCACTGTGTTTATAGAATACTATTTTTTCACATAAATGCAGCTTCGCTTAGTTAAATCTTAGGCTTTCACTACCGCATATACAAACATTATTTTCACGTCAAGAGACTGTTTCATGTTAAACCTTGCTTTAGTTAGTGTTCGCAAATTGAATTTTTTTTTTTTTTTTTCCCTCTTATCCCTAGGCTGTACCAACTCTCAAAGGCTGGGAAACTATGTGTCCCCGCCATGAACGTCAATGACTCTGTCACCAAGCAGAAATTTGACAACCTATACTGCTGCCGAGAGTCCATTCTGGATGGGTAACTAAAGCAGGATTTTGTTTTTCTTCTGGAAATTATGATCAGTTATTCACCAAAGGTGAGGTGAATGTCGCTGAATAATCCCCAACATAGATTGTTGAGGGAATTGTTTGTTTCAGCGACGACCACCAAGCCTGACGTGCATAACTATGTATTTAAGTAGATACTACACATGAGAAAAAAAACATTAAAATAATATATATAAAAATAATATTTCAAGGTTTTTTTTTTTTTTTTCTCATGTGTAGTATCTACTGAAACACAATATGCACATCAGGCTTGGTGGACGTCACTGAAATGAACAGTTCCTTCAACGGTCTATTTTGGAGCGTTTTAGCGTATACAGTGGAACCTTGGTGGTCAAACACAATTCATTCCAAAAATATGGTCGATTACTGATTTGTTCGAAGAGTGAAACAATATTTCTCTTAAATAGTTTAAAGTCAATTAATGCGTTCAGATGAATGTCTACTTCCATCAATACAGTCATACATATTTTGAAAACTAGGTGTATTAATGAAAAATATTAATACAGTCGGCCCCCTACTTACGAAATTAATCCGTTCCAGCGCCTTTTTCGTAACGCAGGAGTCTTGTAAGTAGGGGCGCATTTTACATGTAAAACGCCTGATTCGTTCCAAGGCTCCCAAGACTACCCCATAAACCCTTTAAAAATGATTTAAAAAAAAATAATTAAACTATCATTAAACATTTTTTATTCACACAACACAATACAGTACGCATACAGTACAGTGGTGCTTGTAGAGGGGTTTCTGCGATAAGGAAATACAATGCTACATGATCAATCTCAAGACAAGCCAACAGTCCACTCTCCTTCATGCATGTGACAAACAGGAAGTATGGGTACAGGAAGCTCAGCTGTGTCATCCCTCCTAGCCAATGGGAGGCCAGCGGGGTGGGATGTTGGGAGACAGTCAATGAGAGAGCAACTCGCGCATCGTGAGTAATTTTGATTGGCACGTTTGAATTTCGTAAGAGGAGGTTGTTTTCGTATCTCAGGGAGGAAAACTTAGGAAAATGTTTTTTGTTACCCGGAATTTTCGTACCCAGAGGGTTTTGTAAGTAGGGGGCCGACTGTATACGATACATCCATTAATGTACGAAAGACCGAAACAATAGTAATAAGTAGTACTTAACCTAATTATGTACTGTATTTGTTTACATACCTTTTTGGTTGTGATGTGTCTGTGTGTGGATGGATGGGGAGAGAGAGATGGGGGACGGGTTATTGCTTTTAGGGGGATCTCCCTCCATAAAACCACGGGGTGATTGTCCTGGTGCTTTTTCCCTTTACTCTTGATCACAGTTGATTCTTCTTCTTCTGTAGTTGCTTTTATCGTCTTTTTAACAAAGAATTTGTCCAATGTTGATTGTTTTTGTCTTTGTTGCAAAATTTTCCTGAAGTGCATCATACCATCTACAAACACCCCCCCACACACACACACACACACACACACACACATTTCCTTAATTAAGGAGCTTGGAACACTCTACCTTCCCTCATCATCACCAACCCAAGATTTTTATTGCTGTTCTTGAAGGTGTTTGCAGCTCTTCTGTATTTAATTAAATTTCGTGGCTTTCCAAAAATTCGTGAATATGTCAGCTCCATTCGAACTCTGATTTGTTCTAACAGCAAGCCATATTTGCCTCGTATTTTTTGATTGAACTCCGATTTCTTCAACCACTGTTCAACCACTGAGGTTCCACTGTATTACAGTGATGCATAAAGAAAAGTAAACTGAAATGTGTTCTTCATAGGCAGCACGGTGGCATAGTAGTTAGCATGAGTGCCTCACAGCAAGGACACTTGGGTTTGATTCCCAGCTCGGGCACCTCTGTGTGGAGTTTGCATGTTCTCCCCGTGCTTGTGTGGGTTTCTTCCGGTCATTCCGGTTTCCTCCATCAGTCCAAAAACATGAACAGTGGGCTAATTGGCTGTTCCAAATCACCCCTAGATTAGATTGGGTGTGAGTGTTGGCCCTTTGGTGACATGATGAGTTGTTCAGGGTGTACACCACCCTCGCCCATAGTCGGCCAAGGTGGTAGCCTCCCCGTAACCCTAAATACGATTAAACGGCTTAGAAAATTAATGTATTTTTTCTAATACCATTTTAACAATGAAGGAGGCAGAGGTGAACTTTTCACTTTGAGCCGAGCTAAGCACTATGTAACCAATGCCATTTTTAACGCCATTTTTAAAATGTTGTAGTATATACTGTGCAAAAACATCTGTGCAAGTGACTATGAAAAACTGCTGGTTTCCGTCATTTAGATTCAAGTTTCATCGGCATAGAATAATTCCCAATCAGACTGTGCTTTCCCTTGTACAATGTACTAATTAATCATGCCATGTTCTTACAGTAAAATCTTTCAAGATAGTTGATGCATACATCTGTAGATCCACCTGTAATAATTTCCATAACTGACGTGTGTGTTTCTTGTGTGTTTAGTTTAAAGAGGACCACAGATGTGATGTTTGGCGGAAAGCAAGTGGTAGTGTGTGGTTATGGAGAGGTGAGAACCAGCAAATAGCACACTGACAATCCACTGACAATATGTGAGTGTGGCTTTGCTAATGGGAAAACAAATTGGGGCATCTGGTTTAAACTTTCAGAAAACAAGCAAGATCTAAATAATATTAGAATCTAATGATCAGATAGTCAAAACCATCCCTCAAAATGATACACAGGTTTTATGGTCTAACTTTCTGTACTTTGGTTTTAGAAAGCACAACATTTTGGGACATGCAAATGTGGAATAGATCGAAATTTCTACAGACAGAAACTCACAAAAACTCGTGTTCCACTATCGAAGCCATACGCATGTAGATGTAGTATGTGCATGGTTTTATTTATATTATTTCTAGATCACCTCCCATCATAAAAACCCCTTTAAATAACTTTTCACAACTTATTCACATGGAAAGTGTCGTAGCTGTAGCTTTAGCTATAAATAGGGTTTGCTGCCATCTCACCGGGTCTCGTGCATCCTCTGCAACCCCTGTAGTTAAGAGGTGTAGATGATGAAGAAATGGATAAATGATTCTTGTTGCAAATTTTCAGTATGACCACTAGGTGGTGCTATGCATTAACAGTCTTGCACTAAATGTCAGTGTTTGTAAAACCAGCCTGATTCATTTTTAATCCTGAATTGAACTTGTGTGTGTTTAGGTTGGAAAGGGCTGCTGTGCTGCTTTGAAAGCAATGGGCTCCATTGTGTATGTCACAGAAATAGATCCCATTTGTGCTTTGCAGGCCTGGTAAGCTTATTTTTTTATGTGGGAATATATTGTGGTTTCATAAATAGTTTTATCACGTTTCTTTAGGAGTTGGGAAAGGAGATGAAGTATTGTATTCCCGGTGTGTATGTATATATGTATATATATATATATATATATATATATATATATATATATATATATATATATATATATATATATATATATATGTATGTATATATATATATATATATATATATGTATGTATATATATATATATATATGTATGTATGTATATATATATATATATATATATATATATATATATATATATATATGTATATATGTATGTATGTATATATATATATATATATATATATATATATATATATATGTGTGTGTGTGTGTGAAATGTTCACATGTAGATGGGAAGGTGCTTGTTATCTGAAATGGCCAGGGAATACCAGTATTCATTCTTTATTTAAAATAGTTGGAGATTAGGTTAAGTGTGATGTTTTTAATCCATTCTGCCTCATTGCGTCTTCATTTAGTCTATTTCTGTTTGTCATTGACAACTCAGTATGGATGGCTTCAGACTGGTGAAACTGAACGAGGTGATCAGACAAGTGGACATTGTTATCACCTGTACAGGTTTGTCTTCCTAACACTTTTGTGTGTGCATGCCTTGTCAGTTGGTAGTAGGATGCTGAGGTTGGAACTACCAGGCAGAAGGCCTAGAGGAAGACCAAAGAGAAGATTTATGGATGTGGTGAAGGAGGACATGAAGGTATTTGGTGTAAGAGAAGAAGATGCAGAGGATAGGGTGAGATGGGGGCAGATGATTCGCTGTGGTGACCCCTGAAGGGAACAGCCGAAAGGAAAAGAAGTGCATGCCATGTCAGATTGGTTTTGATAAAGAAAATTTTTACAGGATGAACTTGGGCAGTAAGGGTATATGAAGGGCTGGTAATGTTGTAAGCTTTCAGCTCTTCTGTTGTAACAGGATATATGTGTTTGAGAATAAGATTGCAGCACAGTTGTTATGAAGCTGTTACGTTCAATTTGGTTCAGTTGACATTGTCGCAAAGCAGCTTTAAACAGTGAAAGTAGGGGCTGACAAAATATCGAAGAATTTCAACATTTCCTATTTCACTTACACAGCCCTAATCAGCAAGCCAGTGGTGACGGTGGCGAGGAAAAACCCATCATCATTTGGGTGAAACTGTAAAAATACAAACCACATATATATGAGAAATTCATTATAGTACAAAATGTCATCTGGTTGGTTATACAACTGGAAGTCCTAAATAATTGTGGGAGAAAAGAGTTTATATCACCAGCAGTGAAAAGTCATGTTCACAGTCTGTTAGTGCACATCTGGGTCCATTTAGGTGTTCATAAGCAAGAAGTAAGGGCTTCCAAGATGAGGGCTCCAGTCAGCATCAGCACACAGGACAGACCACAGGACTGAAGTAGCAAAGTACAAGAAATGTTTGAGGAAAGTTTATTTCCTTATGAAATTTGTACTGTAGATAAGCCTTTGGACGAGGAAGACTCGGTTTTTGTTGATATAATTATTGAATCTTGAATTTTTAAAGAATTCCATAACATTATAAGATAGGATGACATTTTATTTATTTTATTTTATCTTATCTTTTTATTTTTTGGAGCATTAGTATTGCATGAGGCCCTGAAGGGGGTGCTGTGTACTTCTTAATATTTTTGGCTTGGTGGAGATTTGCATCCTTCCATGCTCCTCCTAATTAATAAAATTATTATTCCATGACCATCATTACCCTGGCAGTATGTCTCCTTTTTAGTGTGAGGATCTGTTTCTTTTGCACAGCTGGCCACATTTTTGTAAGTTGCCTGCTTTGTAATCAAATTCTTGTAAAATATTGTTGTTTTGTACATAAATTCACATTTTTAAAGTCTGCATTCCAGAACTAATTGCTTTTATCTTGTTTCATCAGATGAGGTGACTCTGTCTGACTCGGGTGTTATACCTGACTAACAGATATATATATATATATATATATATATATATATATATATATATATATATATATATATAGTTTGATAGACAGCCTGCATATATTGTAAAATCTTCCACTGTTCCACATGACTGGAGCGTTCATATTTGTGTGTGTCTGGTCATTTTTGAAGGTGTTACACACTGTTTTATCTCCTTAGTGTCATATGTACTTGCCTAGTTGCTTAGTTAGACGTATGATTGCAAGGCAGTGTTAAGACTGTGGTTAGGACATTGGACTATTGATCAAAAAAGGATGAGTTCCAATCCAAGTACTGTCACATTGCAGGACCCCTGAACCCTTTAACCTAAAATATAAATTGCTCTGGATACAAGGATCTGCCTAATACCATAAATTTATTAATTTAGATAGAAGCCTTTTTAGCTTCAGCCTCAGATGATTTAATTCTTGTTGAATACTAAGCAGAATGAAAATACTGGCTGAAAGATTTTCCTATTTCTCGTAGGGAATAAGAATGTAGTGGTGAGAGAAAACCTAGACCGTATGAAGAACGGCTGTATCGTCTGCAACATGGGTCACTCTAACACTGAGATTGATGTGGTGAGCAAACCTTAATGTCCCCAGTTTGTGTGCGAGTGAATGAAAACCGAGTAGCTTTCTGTACGCATGTAGAAAAGGTTATTTAATTGTTGTCTGATCGTATCTATTAGTTCCTACATTTGTTGAGTTGTGTTATGCGTTTCAGGCCAGTCTGAGGACCCCTGAGTTGACCTGGGAGCGCGTGAGATCACAGGTGGACCATGTGATCTGGCCTGATGGCAAAAGAATAGTGTTACTGGCAGAGGTGAGGAGCTAAACGAGATTATCTAATTTTTCCATTTGGCCCCAGTAGAACAACACATGCCAGTAGAGGATTACAGCGGTCATGTCAATCACTGTTGAAATGTTTTGTGGGAAAATGTTACTGGTTACATACATGTATGGCTTCTGTTTGATAGCTTTGAAGATGCTTTTAGTTGACCTGTGATTGAAAAAACATGTAAAAATTTTCATGTGTATAACACCAATCTCTTCTTCTTTTGTTTTCGGCTTTTTCCCATTCCAGAGAGTCGTCACAGCGAATCATCTGATTCGTACATTTGATTTGGCATGGGTTTTTTTTTTTTTTTTTTTACATTGGATACCCTTCCTGTCACAACCCTTTTAGCAAGGGACAGAAACACGCCGACGGATTTTGCAGCCTATTCTTTACGAAAGTCAGCAATGGTTCTTTGACATGTCTCTCACCATCGACAGTGCGAGACATGGCCTGACAGTGCGAGACATGGCCTGACAGTGCGAGACATGGCCTGACATGGCCCGCCTTTGATAACCCAGTTAGCTACGGGGGGTGTGGGGGGGTATGGGCAGTGACAACCTTGTGCGGACTTGAACCCCCAATCTTAGAATCAGCGATCCTGCGCCCTATCCACTAGCCCACCACTGCCCTCATGTGTATAACACCAATACTGTGGTATAATGGTATATCCCTGGTGCCAGGTCTGGATCACAAATCTGGTGTTTCGTTACACTTCCACATGGTATAGCAGAAGGAAAAAGCATATGAAAGTTACGTATCATAAAATTTGAAGGTGAAGGACTGCCTTTATAAAATAGGACATGGTTTTAATGGACTTCCTAGAATATTACGAATGTTTGATATATTTGATATTACTGCACAACTTTGTTGCCTTTATGTATAAAAGTTAAGTATCATCGCAGTACAGGACACAGATATTACTCTAAAATCCAGTTTTCACTTACTTACCCATCGATAAAAGCATGAGATCGAGTGTGTGCAGGTGCTTGTATTTGATTTGAATGTATATGTGCCTTATCAGGGTCGCCTCCTCAACCTAAGCTGTTCTACTGTACCCACATTCGTCCTGTCCATCACAGCTACGACCCAGGTGAGAGACATGGTTCACTGTCCACTCATATAAATGCAGTCATTGGTGTTTGAGTAATTTACTTTTGCTTTCCTGTAGAAATGCTAATTCTTGCTTATTCTGAGGCAGCATTTTGGCACTGTAAGCATGTCTGTGGATGTACGAGTGTCCATGTATGTCTATGCATAGAAACCACATTGGTGTTATGGTGACCAAGTTCTGGTTCCTTCCCCAGGCTCTGGCTCTGATAGAACTGTACAATGCTCCAGAGGGCCGCTACAAACAGGATGTTTACCTGCTGCCTAAGAAGATGGGTAAGATATGAAATATGCGAAGAGAGAGCACTAGAAATGACAAAATCAGAAAGGCACACACAGACACTGCCAATCACAGAGGATACGAATCGCACACCGAGCTGTGATTTGTCTGCTGTTTAAAAACACAACTGGAAGTGCACTCCATCCATCACCAACCAAGAGGCAGGGCCAACTTCAAGGTCACTCCAGTATGACATGGAAAACATTCAGTGCCGTGTGCTGGACCTACTTCTTCTTTTCCTTTCAGCTTTTCCCTTTTTCAGGGGTCACCACAGCGAATGATCTGATTCGCATGTTTGATTTGGCATAGGTTTTTACGTCGAATGCCCTTCCTAACGCAACCCTTTCGCAAGGGACAGAAACACGCTGACAGCTTTGCAGCCAACTCTTTACGAAGCTCAGCAATAGTTCTTTTACATGCCTCTCACCATAGACAGTGAGAGACATGGCCCGCCTTTGGTAACCCAGTTATCTGCACTGAGGTGCTGGACCTACAGCTGAGGGGAAACAAAACAGGGACGCAACCGAGACAGTGCTGCGCATACAAACCTGCGCCTTCCTCCAAAACGTCTTCCAAGACTGCGATTACAGACCATTAACCTCAAATTCGACTACCTCTGAAAATATACTCAATTACCTTCGAACCGAAAATCGTTTGGACATTCGGCCATGATTGCTTACTTGTGGGTTAGGCTTTAGACCTACTGTTCGTATATAGTGATCTGATATTGTGCCTACGTATATATATATTTTTTCCCGCTGTGTGCATGTAGCCGTTAGGGATTTTTAGTCAGCAGTTTGTCAGCGTATTGCACTGTGCTGAATGATTAAGCATGTGTGCCATCTCCTGCTCCGAGCATAACCATGTGCGTCCCAGGCCTGGCTCTGCAGAGAGAGCTGAATGTAGGTCAGCCTGTCAGAGACTGCTGCTAATGCTCATTGCACCATTCAGTACTCTTTCTTGCTCTCTCGAGCCATCATTCACCCCTGCCTTCCTTAAAGCTGTAAAATTAGCATCACTATAGTAAACAGTACAATAAATCAAGGTACTCTAGAGAGGTGTTACCGTGGCCAACTCAATGAAAGATCAGGAAGGTAATTAGTCACGTTTAAAAGTTTGGCATTTATCTCATTTTCATCACGTCTCCTCTTCTTTCCATTTTTCATCCATAGACTTGATACTATCCATGCTGTCACTAGAACACATTCTTCCAAGATTACTGAAAAACTGGTGTACAGTTTTGATTCTCGAATGAAATTACAATGTTGTGTAACATGTAATTGTATCTGTTATCTTAGTGGAATTATGATTTTTGATGTGTGTGTGTGTGTGTGTGTGTGTGTGTGTGTGTGTGTGTGTGTGTGTGTGTGTGTTGTTCAGATGAATATGTGGCAAGCCTTCACCTGCCCACATTTGATGCCCACCTCACTGAGCTGAGCGATGAGCAGGCCAAGTATCTAGGTCTAAATAAAAACGGGCCCTTCAAGCCAAATTATTACAGGCAAGTATGCTTTATTAATCCTGAGATCTACTGCCTCCATTCCCCTTTATTTTAATATGTGAGCCATAGGGGGAATAATATAAAGATTTAGGCCCCACTTGAAAGCAAACCTACCAAAAAAAATGTACACCCCTCCCCCCACCCCCTCCCATAAACGTTTTTGTGTGGGGGGGGGTTGACAACACCATCGTAAATATAACTTTATGAACACCCCTCTCCAAAGTTTTGATATTGCCTGAAAGTTTTACACAACTGAGATTTCTTTATTGGAAAACCACTATCACCATAGGGTAGCGAGATTCCATTCCACTTGACAGGTTTTTTTCTGCAAGCACATTTTACGCAAAAAAAAAAAAAAAAACATTATGCGATTCCTTAACGTGATTGGATTATAAACCTTTCTATTTAAATGAGTAATGCATTGCATGATGGTACTAGTGTCTGGATGATGGTATCCTCTTTTACTCCATCTTCTTCTCCAAACTGTTACACAAAAGAAGCCATAAAATAAAATGCAAATGTGAACAAAATTGTGTGCCATATGCAGTGTGTACCGGTATTTTAGTTTTTCTATCTAGCGAAATAAACTCATTGTCATTATCATTATTATCATTATTATCATGGTTATATACCAGCATGAGAAGTATAAGCACAGTATCACTTCATATGTGTACACGTGATGAACAGACGGACAGTATAGTTTCTTGATGTTTCAAAAGCAACTCAGCAGCTAGACACTTTTTTTCTTCACGCCGTGTAGGATCTCCACTAATAATCAAAAATTACTTTCGGTTATGGTAATGGAGATACTAATAGACCTGAACCTATATTTTTTCAATATTCTTCTGTATCAAATTCTTTAAAGCACTTGTATTTGTAAATTCTTATAGTAAAGGACAAATGACCATGACCCATCCGTGGCGCAATGTTTTGCTAAATTCTTCAAACAAATAATGTCTAAAAATAATAAATACTTTTAGACACTGAGAGAAGGACACTGGCTACCAGCAAAACTGACTCAACATTTTTTAAAGGTTTTGAAGCCGAAGAGTTTTAAGAAACATCTACCTTTGAAATGTTTGTCAAGAGGTTGTTCTGTCCGTGATGCTCAAATTTTATAGTCACTTTAAGCAAGTATAATTCATATAAGCGAAATAAAAATAAGGTTGCAAACCTACAGTTAAGTATTATCTTCATGATGAGTCAAATCTGAAAACTCAATTTGTTTTTAATGTTGTTGGGGATTTACTTCTCAAAAATGTCCAATCTTGGAAAAAAAAAATACTAATGTCCCTTTTTATTTTAGTCTTGCTTTGTTTGTTTGTTTGCTTTTGTTTATGTCAAACTGTATAAAATGGCAAACTTATAATTGTCTGTTTCAGGTATTAAACACCTCGCCAATGGAAAATGAAGATTGGAGAATTATAGCCAGAGCCATCAATCCAGGGGAAGCTGGGGTTTCAGCCTCTCTGTCAGGGGCGAGGGAGAGGCTCTGTGCTGATTGGCTGAAGCCTTGAGCATGGCTTACAATGGCTGCAGCCTTTTTTATTTATTTTCTGCAACAAATAGCATAACTCTAATCCTTTTATGAGCTGCTACTGCTAGTGGCCCATCCTAGCACGATCTTTATGGAGATTTCACCCTTTCCTCCTCTTTAGATTAATATGTTAGTTTTATGTATTCGATTTAGAGATCTTTTTGTTTTAACAATGGCTAAGCTGATTCAACAAAGCTAAAAAGAAAGAAAACAAATCAATGTTTCACATTTAAACTTGATGTGTTTGTGTGGGACATGGTTTGTCTCCCCCCCCTTCTGTCAGTCCTTTTTTTTTCTTTCTCGGAAATAGTGGTTGGGACACGGTCATGGCTGGGTCCAAGCGTCCCAATTATATATTTTCTTTCTTTTGTTTATGCTATTAAGAAGTGATTTATTTTAAAACAATTTGATTTTTTTACTAACGTTTTAGTATTTGTTTTTTGCCGTTTTTAAATACAGTAAGCGAATTAATTTTTAACTGGACACTGATAAACATGGGTGCAAAGTCTCTTTACCCTGCTGTCACTACAACTGGACACAAATTACTTCAGTGGCCAGTCTGTGACCATCTCAGTGTGTCTCCCAAAGAAGCTTTTCTGTTTCGGTATTAAAATGAAGCCAGTATTACTGTCCAACATCCCTTTTGGGTATTTCTCACACTGTATTTCTTGATTTTCTCATGTTCTGTTATCTCACATTATTGCAGATGCTTTTCTGGCTGTATAATCATCCACGGGAAGTATATTTAAATATTTATACAGAAAACTTAAGATTTTTCTATCTTCTACTTCCTGTTTCTGTTCCCATGAGATCATCCTGTACTAATATAGAGATAAGCAAATTAAATGTTCTATTACATTTTAGTGTCATGTTAAATGTACTGAAACGTTCGATTTATATACTGTGAAGTAAAGATTATTTTGATGAAATACCAAATGTATATTCAAGCCGGTACCCATTTTCTTTGCCAGGCACTCCAGGATTTGTTTAAAGTGGGTGATTAGGTTAAACCAAGAGTGCACATTTCAGTGTTTTATGGGGGTTTGGATCATGCTGCTTTGGAATAACTGTTCTCAAAGCTACCTTGACTGAATGGCTTATCAAACTGGGACAAAATCCGGCGCCTCGTTTCACCACATTTTCCAGATTAACTTCATGACCGCTGACTATTTAATCTTTGATTCAACTTTGTATGTTTCTCATAAATTGATGAATTGCATCTCCGGACTCCATCTAGACATTCTTCCTGTGCCATTTTCAGTTTTCATTGCATAGCAAAATAGTTTAAGACCACTATTAGAAAAGTCTTCGATCTTATTCTTAATATATCAGATTCACGCATCTCTACAATTCTAATACCTGCATCTGTATGTTTATTCTAACAGAACAGTGTTAAGCAGGTCTCATCTTGCTGGTTTTTGTAAGGTGTTGCCAAGTTCAGCATTATTTCCACACTGCAACATCTAAACATGTCATTAAATCCTGAAGCAGTCTCTTGAATGTCATGTTTTACACCTCAGATACATTGCATTAAATGTATTTATTCAACCCCCTATACAGTATCACCGTGTTCAAGCTCAAGACAATGTCCCATCTTTCTTTCAGTGTTTCCATTTGTGTGTTTAGTCAACAACACTTCTGCTGAACTTGATGTGTCTTAATTTTATTTATTTTTCTGTGTCTGTGTTTGGGTCTGCATTTGCATTTTAGTTTGAAAGGACTCGAGTGTGTGTGAGTGCGCCTGTGTATGAGAGAGGGTATGGTTGTATGGTTTTATTTTGCAAGGCCAGAATTTTGTCACAGTGTTGCTGTTGACTCAGGATCCAAGCCTCTGTCCAAGGCTGACATGATCAGTGGTCCCACAGCAGCATGTACAACGAGTTAACACCAGCATCTCATATAGAAACAAGCTTAGTAGGAACTAAATCAGATCCACTCCTGTATTTATTGTATTCAGTACAAATAAGAGAATCTTTCATGTTACTTTGTCAAAATAATGTTTAAATATTTCAAATTGATGGTAGATGAGCAATAATCAATATGTAACCTGAAAAAAAAAAATACAATAAAAGTCATAAATGTATTGGAGGAATTTTTCAGGTATTGTTACCCGTGATTTGCTTTGCACTAACATGTGGAAGGTTAGCTGGGATCTTCGGCGTTCTGTGGACTTGTGCATGATTTCTAATGTCCTATTATTTGAATGTAAAGATATTAGCATTAAGGATCTTTGTACTAAATCTACTGTTATAAACAGTGCCTCGTCAACCTGCAGATTCCTTACCTCAGAGCCTACTGGATATCATTAAGATTTATTAAACAGCTTGCTTTGTGGAGTAGGTATTCCATGAGTGACCTGACAGGCTTCAGCAACTTTAATCTTATCTGAAATAACCTTGGTAAATTGGCCGGATAAGATCAGTCCAGTCCACTAAAACCCCACTTGATGCTAATTCAAGTGGCGCTGCAGTGATTGAGGCTCAGAATATTTATGCAGCCCCAACAATCGATTTCCAAAATGTCATTTGAAGTGCAATGCTTTCCTCAACGTCAAACAGAGAGGTTATGTAAGCCATATAATCCAAGGATGGGCGGAAAAAAACTATTGGCTAACCATGATGCAATGATTGATTTTGACTGAATGTGGTTTGTGTTTCAACATGGTCTACATACGTCCATCAGTGTCACAGCACTTAAAACCCTCTTGGTATAGAAGCTTTCAAGTTTCCTTTCTCGTTATTTTCATTCATTCATTTTCTGTAACTGCTTAATCCTAATTAGGGTCGCAGGGACTCCGGGCGAGGGCAGAGTACACCCTGGATAGCTTGCCAGGCCATCGCAGGGCAGAAACACGCTGATGGCGATGCAGCATGACCCTGTCGAAAGTCAACAATAGTTCTCTTACATGCCTCTCACCATAGACATTGAAAGACATGACCGGCCTTTAATAACCCAGTTTTTGCATTGGGGGGGGGGCAGTGACAATCTTTAAGAGTGGGACTTGAACCCCTAACCTTAGGATCAGCGATCCAGCACCTTTTTCCACCAGGCCACCACTGACCACCTCATTATTTTATTTATTTTCATTGTTTTGTTATTCAACCTATGTAACAATTCTAGAGCCCATCCTTGTACATACGTAATTAAACAACACATCAATTTAAGAAGGCGAGGTCACATGGGGGTTTTTGTTAAAAAATTTTGTTTAATCTATTCCAAGCCACACCGTTAATTCATGTTTTGAGGGGTGGGGGGGTTCAACACCGCACATAAGCGAGAAAAACTGCACATAAAATATAAACTAAATATGTGCAATACGTACTTGTTTGGTGAGGTTTCTAAATGGGAGATAGATTTTTGTCAATTTACACTGTCTGTCTTCCTTTCGGCTTTTTCCCTTTTTACTCGGGAGTCGCCACAGCGAATCATCTGATTGGCACGTTTGATTTGGCAGAGGTTTTTACGTCGGATGCCCTTCCTCAACCCTTTATAGCAAGGGACAGAAACACACTGATGGCTTTGCAGCCTACTCTTTACGAAAGTCAGCAATGGTTCTTTTACATGCCTCTCACCATAGACAGTGTGAGACATGGCCCGCCTTTGATAACCCAGTTAGCCACACTGGGCTGGGGGGGGGGGGGGTGACAGTGACAACCTTGTGGAGAGTGGGACTCGAACCCCCAACCTTTGGATCAGCGATCCACCGCCCTAGACCACCACTGCCCCTTTTTTTGTCACTTTACAATGACAGTCATTAAAACTATTAATCATAATTTATATATATTATATATTAATATATATTAATATATATATTATATATATATTTATATGTATATCATATATATATTATATATTATATATAAATATAATATATAATTTTTTTTTTTTTTTTTTATTCTGGTACCCAAAACTCTATTTTTTATTTAGCATGATGGCTACAAAAAACAAGCATCAAGAAGAACTTCTACACATCAAAAACAACAAAACAAAATGGCACCTGACAAAATGAGTCAACGGCCGGGTATGGCCTCCGTGTGTGCTGATACAGGCGGTGACTTGTGGGGACACAGCATGGTGAAAACGGTTGTAGCAATCCTGTTCAGAAGTCATCACCCTCTCTCACCCTGGACATGGCCTGTTGTCAGCTGACGCTGTCATGTCGTGGCAGTCAATCAGACTTCTGATGGTGAGTTGTGTACAGCCCGTATGCCTCACTACCTCACCGTAGCTCAACCCAGTTTCCACCATTCCCACTGCCGAACAATGTTCCCGTGATAGACATGGCATTATGATGTGTACTAGACTAAAACAGTGGACACTTTTGAGCCTTTATATAGGCTTTTCAAACCTCTAAATCTGCAGATACATTTTGTGTTTTACTCAAACTGCATTTGGTCCACTTTTACAAAGCAACAGCAGCTCATCATTTTCTCACGTGCCCGAGGATTGTCATCAAAAAAAGCCACGGGGTACAAACCGCAACTTCCACAACAAGTACAGAAATGAAGAAATTGTCTTCCATAATGTAAAGGATGAAGAGTGATGGTTTGCTGTTCCTCCAGAGGCAGGAAGGGTATTACGTATATACTTTATGAACCACAAACATAACTTTCGGGCCAAATCCAAATGGTTTGAAAACCTCAATGAGGATAGCCACTATTTCCAGTTCAAGATTTCTTCACATTTATTAAAATATCTGCACAATCTGTTGAGAGAGTTTGTACTTATATCAACAATGTGCAGGAGCCTCCTGATGATGTCAATGGTTCACAAGTCAAAACCATTTTGATCAAAATGAATTCATTTGTCAATTGCTTTGTTCGCTATTACCAGCAAATATGCGACATCTCCACAAATCACTGAATGGGTTCCTTGAACATTCCTTGAACTTTCAAGGAAATATTTTCCATGTTTCCAAGAGAAATGTGATGAGTGCAGTTTTCTGGTCTCTATGCAATGTGTTTTTTTTTTTGTTTTTGTTTGTTTTTTTTCTATTATATAACTGATGAACGCAAAAGCCAGCTGTCCCACAATATTCTCATACAGCTCGGTTCACTTTGAAAGGATTCGGCCGATCCAAGAGATTTGTCTTTTTGTAGAGATTCTGCTGCATTCTTCTATTCATCCTGAGCGAATGGTGTTTCTCAAAAGGATCTATGTCATGAAGATCAGCTTTGGGTAAAGATATAGTCTTCAGGAAATTAATGAATTTTTGAAAAATTTAAAAAATGATACCTGACAGAGAGCTTCATAAAAGACGGAGCATCTCATTTACTCCCTCAGGATCTGTAAGCTCTTTCCCTTATTTTTTTTCTGGTAGCCTGTATTGAAGCTCTTGCTTCATTTTGGCTTAGCTGCCAGGCAACATGCCAGTTACACCCATCGCTATAAATGTTTTCGTTTGCTTCATTCAATGTAGAATAAATCTGGATCTCTGGGGAGTGGCAACGAATTCATTTACATAAAGGTGTTCAAGCATGCAATGTTGTTATAGAGCGGGCCTTGGCGGTACAAATGACAGGTGATTGAAGCAATAAAATAATTAAAAGTATTCGGTGAGCGCAATACTCTAGGACAGGGGTGTCAAACTCGTGCCACAAAGGGCCATGTGGCTGCAGGTTTTTGTTTCAACCAAGCAGCAGCACACCTGACTTGGCTCATTCAAACAACTGATAAGAGTCTTCAGGCAGTTGATTGGTCAATCTGTGTGCTCTGTCCAGAGACTGACCAATCAAACGCCTGAAGACTCTTATCAGTTGTTTGAATGAGCCAAATCAGGTGTGCTGCTGCTTGGTTGAAACAAAAACCTGCAGCCACATGGCCCTTTGTGACATGAGTTTGACACCCCTGCTCTAGTTGATTAACAAAACACTAAGATGTAGTCAAGTCTGGAGTAGATCTGATGACATGTTGAGTACAAAGAGAATTCTTTGGCTGGATTATTACAAACTTGCTGTATATCTGTCAGTCTCTGATGATGGCATGTAATTCACTTGAGGAGAGCTCTCGGAGGAACATTACATGTACTTTAACACAAGTGTTAACAAGAACTAGCATTGCACGTTGAATAAAATGTATGCTTTATTCATTAATTAAAGAAAAATTAATTGTTGGCAAATCATGCTGGTATAAGAGCGGTATAATCCTTTAGACTAAATAATATAAAATCAGATTCAGTTCGCCATCAGAAACTCCACTTTTGCATCCAGCTGCATTGCACCACTCCATGATTATCATAATCAACCGATTATATAACTTATTATCCAACACTTCACCTCATGTTTTATTCATAAAATAACAAGCACAGGCAGTAGTGCCAGCAGTAATTAAAATTATATTTATTAAAGCACCCATTTTTATATGATACTGTATTGTTTTCTATTATGACAATGCATTCGGGGTAATGGTCTAATCTAGGTTTAATATTTTTTTCATTTCATTTCGTGGTTTATCATCCTTTTGGTAAGAGACAGGATAGGAATGATGGCTCAGTTGACCTTACAGTCAAAAGGTTTTTGGTTCAAATGTTGACCAATGGCTTTACTCTCCAGTTTGCGTGGCTTTCCTGCAGATGTTTCGGTTTCCTCCCACAGTCCAAAGACATGCACATTAGACCAACTGGTTACTCTAAATTGTACAGATTCTCCATAGGTTGTCTGTGTTAACCATGCAGTTGACTGTTGACCTGTGCAGGGTGTACCCTTCCTCCGACCCAGAGTCACCGGTGAATTGAAACCTGCTTCCCTATACACACTAATAAGCAGAATATAGGGCACAGTATGTACAGGAATGGATGGAAGTGAGATCTTAGAGGGACCAACTCTTTTCAGCTGCTCTACTTGATGTAATGCCTGTGATGGACTAATGTCCCATCCAGGAGGAGTTGATCTCCTGGTCGCTTCACGCTACGGAAACCTGGGATAAGCACCAGCCTGATGAGCCATTGGCTGGGGTGTAAAAATTTCAATCGACTTTTACCTTTACTTGATGTAATTGTTGCTCATATCTGTGGTTATTTGTCACCAGTACAGACCATCCTACAAAACTAGGTTTTACTAAATGACTACAGATAAGTGTGAATTAGAGGGTTCCTCGTTGGTGGTTTTTGCTTGTTTGTTTGGATGTTTAATGGTATCTAATGGGTTTGTATTGCTCAATTATAGTTTAAAATGGGAGACTGTAAGAAGATCCCGGAGCTAAAACTGTTCATAAGAATTGGAGTAAGTGCCAGAAGATCTATCTATGATCGAGCTAATGAACAGATTAATAAGAGTTCATCTAGCGTAACCAATTGGCCTAATCGGGACGTCTCTGGGCTGTGGGAGGAAATTGGAGCACCCAGAGCCAATTTACACAGACATGGGGAGAACAAATTCTGCAAGGCCCTACTATGTGATGGGGAATCCTAAAAATGGAATCTAGAAATTTCTTGTTGTGATGTTGCTCAGTGATCTATCACTTCAATTAAAAGAAGAACCCCTGAGACTTTCACTTTAGTCCCATCCAGGGCATGTCCTTGCAAGTTGACGAAATAACTTCCTGTTTAGTTGTACTCCAGGGTTTGATCTCTCAATCTCTGTTACAGAGAGTAAGCTCAGCAACCCTACGAAAAAATCCACATTTCCATGTTGATACCCTTATTTTTTCAATCACAATCCATGGTTCATGGATATAGGTCAGAGTGATGGGGATTTGGATTTAGCTGGAAATATGGGGCTTCATTCAATGGTTGAGCTGCAGTGGTGCTATTTCACCACTAATGATCCCAAGATCTATACAGTGTTGGTATTAAATTAAATAAATGAATGTCCTCCAGAGGAAAGTACTGCCCATTGTAATAAAGTGTCCCACTCATAACTGAGAGAAAACCATTGCTTCAGAAAATTGTTCCTATCTTTTTATTATTATTATTATTATTGTTGTTGTTGTTATTATTGGTGTTGTACAGTAAGTCGCCTAGAGTGAAACTGTGTGTGTGTGTGTGCGCACGAGTTTGTATGAGAGAGTCTAAATTAGGGGCAGTGGTGGTCTAGTGGTATAGGGTGCTGGATCGCTGATCCAAAGGTTGGGGGTTCGAGTCCCACTCTCCACAAGGTTGTCACTGTCCCCCCCAGTGCAGCTAACTGGGTTATCAAAGGCGGGCCATGTCTCTCACTGTCTATGGTGAGAGGTTCATGTAAAAGAACCATTGCTGACTTTCGTAAAGAGTAGGCTGCAAAGTCGTCAGCGTGTTTCTGTCCCTTGCTAAAAAGGGTTGTGACAGGAAGGGCATCCGACGTAAAAACCTCTGCCAAATCAAGCGTGCGAATCAGGTGATTCGCTGTGGCGACTTCCGAGTAAAAGGGAAAAGCCGAAAGGAAGACAGACAGACAATCACTTACATACTTTTAAGAGCTGCGCTCGTAGACTAAGCAGGGAGGCTGTCCCTGAGGTGGGTCAAAAGATCCAGTAATGTAAAATAGGCCTCTTTTAATAATAATTTTTAAGGCTCTGTTCAGGTCATTAGCGATTTCTAATTTCAATATGAGTTTTTCCATGAAACTGGATTTATTTTGATATTTAGTACTTTACCATCTTTTTTCACACCCAAAAATAAATGAAAATTAGTTACAAATAACAGACTCAAACCCTCACCAGGAACTAATTCAACCTGTTGTTACCAATGCAGACGAAGCACTGTACAGACTTAATGGCCCATAGCAACAGGTCCGGTACACTGTACTCCCAGTGCACACTCCACAAGACTACCCCAAGAGACATGATTGAAAGCCTTCTCTAAATCCACAAAACACAGGTTGACTGATTGGGCAAACTCTCATGCTTCCTCCAGGATCCTGTAGTGTGTATCGGGCTGGTCAAGAGTGCTGTGGCTGAGATGAAAACCACATTGTTCCTATCTTCCTGAATCTAAGGTTCAGCTATCGGTCAGCTCCTCCTCCCTAGGACTCCTGCATAGACATGCCCAGGTAGGCTTAGGAGTGTGATTCCATAATAATTGGAACACACCCTCCAGCCCCCTTTTAAAAAGGAGAACTACTACCCTGGTTTGTCAATCGAGCAGGATGGCCCCTGATGATGCAATGTTTCAGAGACGTGCCAACCAAGACAGTCCTACAATATCCAAAGCCCTGAGATATTCAGGGCTGACCACCAAAGAGCTTTTTTGACTACCTTGGTGACCTCAGCCCAAACAGTGGGCGGACCACCACCCAAGTCCCCAGGGTCTTCCTCCTCCACAGAAAGCATATTAGTGGAATTAAGGAGGTTCTTGAATTATTCCTTTCAAGTTCCACCAATATTTTCAGTTCAGGTGAGCAGCTCCCCACTTCTATTGTAAACAGTATTTGTAGAGAACTGCTTTCCCATCCTGAGGCATGAGATGGTGCTCCAGAACCTTTTTGAGGCCAACCGATGGTCACTTTCCAAACCCTCACCGAACTCCTTCCACGTTCAAGATTTTGCAACGTCGACTACCTAGGCTGCAGCACGTTTGGCCTGCCAGTACTTATGTGTTGCCTCTGGAGCCCCACAGACTAAAAAGTCCCGATACCTCTACTTTTTCAGCTGGATGGCACCCTTCACTACAGGTGTCTACCATTGGATTTGGGGGTTACCACCATGGTGTTTGGATTCCATGTCCCCTGTCTCCTTACGGATGTGGTTGTAGCTCTGCTGGAGGTGGGAGTTAAAAGCCCCTCTGACAGGAGACCTGGACTGCATGACTGGGACTGCCAGGTCTGGAGGGTGGCCTCCCCACACCATCGGAGTCAGTTCACCACTATCTGGTGATGGTTGACGTCTCAGCTCCTCTGTTCACCCTAGTGTCTAAAACATGCAGCCATAAGTCTGGAGGCAGATAGAAGCTACCATTTCATCAAAATGGGGAGAACCCTAACATGTAGGCACCAAGATGGGGGTCAAGAAGGATGCCCACACTGGCTTGCCACCTCTCCCTTTGAGCAACTTCAGAAAGGAATAAGGTTCAGCCCCTCTCAAGATGGGCAGTCCCAGAGATTAAGCTATGAGTCGAGGTGAATCCGACTAAATCAATGGGTGTATCTCAACCTCACACACCAGTTCAGGCTCCTTCCCCACCAGAAAGGTGACATTCTATATACTCAAAGTCAGTAGTTGAGGATTGGTCCGACAGAACCCATGCGTTCAGCTGCCATGCAACTCACAGCACACCTGACCCTGAAAGCTCTTCCCACAGGTGGTGGATTCATGGGGGGGCAGACCCATGTCGCATTTTTTTTGCTGGGATCCATGGGCAGAAGCCCGACCACGAGGTGCTCGCCTTTTGAGCTTCTCCCCTAGACCTCCCCAAGACCTGACTCCATGGGACCCCAGTGATCCGTATCCAGGCAAGTGAAACTGTGCACTTGTATATTTTTAGTCTGTAGGGGTCTTCTGAATGACATTTAGTCTGGACCTTCACATAGGACCTGTTTTCCTTGAGTGACCCTACTACAGGCATCATGCCCCTGACAAAAGCTCCTAGGATCATTCGGACATGCAAATCCCTGTATCACAGTGGCAATTCAAGGAGATCATTTCTACTGACAAAATTTCTAAGCATCACTGAGGCTTTGTGGGGTTCTCATATGGTAGCCATAGGACCTTGTCCCTGCTTTTTGAAGATGATGTCCTTTTGGCCTGAGGCCATGGTTATCAACCAGAAAAGAGTGAAATGCAGCCTATGGGTCTGGAAAGAGGTCCTGCCCCAAGCGGAGACGTCCAAGTATCTTGGGGTCTTGTTCATAAGTGAAAGAAGAATGGAGTGGAAGATCAATAGGCGGATTGGTGCAGTGGTAGGCAAAGCTCTCAATTTACCAGTTAATCTACATTCCAACCCTGATCTATGGTCACTGTTTTTTTGGGTTAGTGACAGAAAGAACAGGATTGTGAATACAAGCAGCTGAAATCAGCTTAGTGTGCAGGGTGGCATGGCACTCCCATAGAGATAGGGTGAGAAGCTCAGCCATCCAGAAGGAGCTTGGAGAGACAGTGCCATTATTTACCCTTTTAGTGTGGGCGGCATGGGAGCGTAGTGGCTAGCACGTCCGCCTCACAGAAAGAAGGCCTGGGTTCAATTCCTGGGTTACATGTTCTCCCTGTGCTTGTGTGGGTTTCCTCCAACAGTCCAAAAACATGCACAGTAGGCCATTCCAAATTGCCCGTGAGTGAGTCCATACGTGGCGTGGCCTGGGGAACCATATGGTAGATCATTGTGATCACAGCCATGACAATCCCTGTATGAGCATCGTTCAAGCTTCAGGGATCGACTTCCATTCCTCATGATTGGATGTAGACGTAGATAGGTAGATGCCCTTTCAGCATTTCCCATATTGGATTTACACCACACTGCCAGTGGATTCGCCGTCTTAATTAGGCCTACTGCAGTGGGTTGGGTGCTGTAATGATTCATTAGATGCAGTATTTACTGTTGTACATAGCACACTTTCTTGAGCCATGTTCTTCTCCTAAAATAGTTAATCAAAAAAGGCTAAGTACATTACAGTGTTGAGTCAGATGCTTATAAAAAGATGTTGAACCTTGATGAGATGATGATCACTTGAACCTTGATGAGATGATGATCTGCATGATTGACTCCGTTAAAGGAAAAAATTCTGAGATACACCCTTGCTAGAGCCGAGAAGAACATATTTACACTCGGTATGAAAAATGCATAGACCTATACGTAGATCTATACGAGGCAGCAGTTTTATTTTCAGCTGAAGCATTATAAATCTGTGATCCTTGTTTCTTCTTGTGTCTTCTTTTACACAATTTTCATATTTAAAGATATCTCATTAAATGCTTTTTTGCAGCAGTGAGCACTCAAATTCTGTGCCCTCAAATGTCTGGAAAACGCATATTGGATGTTTTAAATGAAAATATTTTCTTGGGGTGGACCTCCTGACCACCAGCAAGAGCGTCACACCTTTGATGTTTGCCAAGGATGTATTTCACCCCAAACTGAAAACCCGTTACTTAAATGAGATGCTCTGGAAGTGCAAACTAAGTGACCTGTGTATTCAGAATTTTCCCATTAGAGACATTTAGTTCTTTTTGTTTCTTTGAATTGATGGACCAACCTGTTATAAAATGGCTCAAATACAGTACATCTTTCAGAGTAGGTGTAACATAAATGTCATTTGAGTGTGTGTGTGTGTGTGTGTGTGTGTGTGTGTGTGTGTGTGTGTAGTTTTCTTTTGAGTGTGTGTGTTTGTGTGTGTGTGTGTGTGTGTAGTTTTCTTTTGAGTGTGTGTGTGTATAGTTTTCTTTTGAGTGTGTGTGTGTATAGTTTTCTTTTGAGTGTGTGTGTGTGTGTGTATAGTTTTCTTTTGAGTGTGTGTGTGTGTGTGTGTATAGTTTTCTTTTGAGTGTGTGTGTGTGTGTGTGTGTGTGTGTGTGTGTGTGTGTGTGTGTGTGTGTGTGTGGTTTTCGTCTGCTTTCTGAGTCCTGTGGTCTGTTCTGGTGTGTTGATGCAGGCTGGAGTCCTTATCTTGAAATCCCTTCCTTATGCTGATGAAGATATATATGTACCCAGATGTGCACTAAACAGTCTGTGAAGATGATTTTTCACCGCTGGTGAAATAAACTCTTTCCCCCCCCACAATTATTTAGGACTTACAGTTGTATAACCAACCGGACAACATTTTGTACTGTAATGAAGTTTCTGGGCAGTGGTGACCTGGTGCTAAAGTGCTGGATTACCAATCCCAAGGTTGGGGGTTCAAACCCTACTCTCAATGGGTTGTCACTGTCCTTCCAGTGCAACTAACTGGGTTATCAAAGGACGGCCATGTCTCTCACTGTCTATGGTGAGAGTCTGTAAAAGAACCATTGCTGACTTTCGTAAAGAGTATATGCCGCATCTCCATCAGAGTGTTTCTGCTCTGTGATGGCCTGGTGAGCTGTCCACGGTGTAATCTGCCTTTGCCCAGAATCAGCTGAGATGGGCGCCAGCCTTCCCGCAACCCTAATTAGGATTAACCGGTTCAGAAAATGAATGAATATGAAAATGAATGAAAATAGTTTCACCCCAATGAAGATGGGTTCCCTTTTGGGCCTAGTGCCTCTCAAGGTTTCTTCCTTGCATCTACTGAGCGAGTTTTTCCTCGCCACCGTCACCATGGGCGATGCTCATTGGGGATGTATAGGGGTTATAGGAAATGCTTAAATTCTTTAATACTTTGTAAACACCAACTTTTACCATGTAAAGCTTCTTTGCGGCAGTATCAATAGTAAAAAGCACTAAACAAATAAAACTGAATTGACTTGAATACTTTTAGTGTCCTGATAAAAAATACAGGCAACATGCCTACAACATACATTCCTTGGAGCAACAAATCTCAACACAGGAATGAACAAGCTCTGAAGGAAATGAGAAATGGCGAACAACCAGATCTTTAAAAGCACATGGCCACCTGTATCCTGTTTAGCTGGTTATCAGACTATTCTTGACTGGATAACATCATTATGCTGCGATGAAAGTGCTCACAAGGACCTGCTGGGACATTATTGCTCAGCTTTTCTATTGTGCTGAACAGATTAAATAATGGAGACATGCAATGCTGACATAGATTATTCTACCACAGGCAGTACATTACTTACAGCTGACCCTATTGTCAGAACTGAAAAATGACTTAACATCTTCAGACCAATCAGATTTGAGATTGCAACAGCCCTGTTCTACAATATTTTTTTTTTAACTGTATATACTACGCAGGAATGGAGTAGTAATGCTTGGGTCAAATAAGATTAAGTGTGAATGGTTGTGTGTGTGTTGGCCCCACTATGGTCTGGAAAGGTGTGGCTTAGCAAATGAGTAAGAATAAATGAGTTTACTTTCTATTTCCATGTAGTTTATACTAAAACTTTGAATGAGTTTAAAGAGACAACATTAGCACACATTGCATAAAGTTTGCCTGACCTGCATTGTTCATGGTTAAAATATATAGAAATAAATGACAGGAAACAAATTTTAGGGTTTTGTATGTTCATGTGTACTCAAGAGATTATTCCCATCAGGCATGCTTTATGTTGTTGAATAATGCAGTAACATCCACATCAACTTCTGCTTATAATTCATTCGAGACTGGTGCCAAAAGATGGTGTACATCATGAACCGGCTATTGCAGGGGGAACATACACAACCATTCACACTGACATCACAAGTTTGAATTCGGTTTAATGCCACAGCCCTCTGTGGCTGGGAGTCCATGGGAGCTAATTGGCCGAGTTCTCATGGGCCAGTGATTACCAGCCAACCATGGGTGTCTGGGAGCTCATTCATATGAGGGGCGGATAGCGCTTTCCCGCTGAATGTGTTAGCCAACCCACAGATACACATGTGCAAGTGACTAGCATCGTAAATCACTGATGGGGCGTGTGCATTTTTTCGCCCCTACCTGGTCAGTGGTGGTCCTGTGATAAAGAAGGCAATACTTGATGGGTGGGGATTGGATACAAATAAATTGAGGAGAAAATGTGTGTGTGTGTGTGTGTGGGGTGGGGGGGGGGGGGGGTCATATTTGGGAGCAATTCGGATCTGCCCTTAAGCTTCTTCTTTTCCTTTTGGCTTTTCCCTTCAGGGGTCGCCACAGCGAATCATCTGCCTCCATCTCACCCTATCCTTTGCATCTTCTTCTCTTACACCAACGACCTTCATGTCCTCCTTCACCACATCCATGAATCGTCTCTTTGGTCTTCCTCTAGGCCTTCTGCCTGGCAGTTCCAGCCTCAGCATCCTATTACCAATATCCCTCCTCTGTACATGTCCAAACCATCTCAATCGAGCCTCTCTGACTTTGTCTCCAAAACATCTTGCATGTGCTGTCCCTCTGATGTACTCATTTCTGATCCTATCCATCCTCGTTACTCCCAAAGAGAATCTCAACATTTTCATCTCTGCTACCTCCAGCTCTGCCTCCTGCCTTTTCCTCAGGGCCACTGTTTCTAACCCATACAACATCGTTGGCCTCATCACCGTCTTGTACACTTTTCCTTTCATTCTTGCCGATACCCTCTGATCACACATCACACCGGACACTTTTCTCCAACCATTCCAACCTGCCTGCACATGCTTCTTCACCTCTTTTCCACACTCTCCATTGCTCTGGATTGTTGAGCCAAAGTACTTAAAATCCTCCACCTTCTTTATCTCTGCTCCCTGTAATCTCACCGTTCCTCCTGGGTCCTTGTCATTCATGCACATGTATTCTGTTGGATCTGCCCTTCAGCCTACTGTGCATTTTTTTGGATG
Source organism: Plotosus lineatus (assembly GCA_024760905.1). Classification (NCBI taxonomy): domain Eukaryota; kingdom Metazoa; phylum Chordata; class Actinopteri; order Siluriformes; family Plotosidae; genus Plotosus; species Plotosus lineatus. The sequence goes on from CM045733.1 coordinate 21,887,609, forward strand.
GTAGGAGGAAACAGGGGCACCTGTAGGAACCCATTGCAAGTGTAGGGAGAATTTGAACAATTGAACCTGGGACGTTTTTGCTGTGAGGCCAACTAACCACTAGCTGAAGCACCACTAGTGAAACATGCTGATGGCAACCCAGCGTCCTAATTTTAACAAATGACAGCAACGGCTCTTTTACATGCCTCTCACCACAGACAGCGGTGACCCAGTTAGCTGCACTGGGGGTGCAGCAGTGACAACGTGGTGATAGTGGGACTTGAGCACTGACTTTTAGATCAGTACATCAGCAGCCTACCACCAGGCCACCACTGCCCCCCTGTTAAAATTGTTAATCTAATTATGCTCTTTAAAGCTAATAATACCAAATGGGGGAAAACATGCATTACCTTGCTGATGTGGAATACATTCATTCATATTTTTGTGTCCCATAATGACCACCAGTTCCATTCCAGATCAATAGATGGATAAAAGACAACTTATCTTCTTCTTCTTTTCCTTTCGGCGGTTCCTGTTTTTTTTAGGGGTTGTGAACTGGCACTGTTTTGTTTACATCGGATACCCTTCCTGACACAACCCTTTAGCAAGGGGCAGAAACACGCTGACGGCGGCTATGCAGCTCTTCTTTACGACAGTCAGCAATGGTTCTTTTACATGAACTTCTCACCATAGACAGTGAGAGACATGGCCTGCCTTTGATAACCCAGTTAGCTGCACTGGGGGGGGGGACACAGTGACAAGCTTGTGGAGAGTGGGACTCAAACCCCTAACCTTAGGATCAGCGATTCAGCACCCTTTACCACCAGGCCACCACCGCCCGAGGACAACTTGTATCATTTTCAAATGCTTCCAAAACCATTCATCCATTTTCTTGAATCACTTTGCGGGGAGGCTGGCGCCCATCTTGGCCGACTCCGGGATACACCTTGGGCAGCTCAGGGCCAGCACTCAACACAACCTTGAGGAGATTTGGACCAGCCAGTTAACCTACTGAGCATGTTTTTTGGACTGTGAGAAGAAACCAGAGTACCCTGGGAACACCTACACAAGCAAGGGGGCAGAGCATCTGAGCTCCAAACAGAAACGCCCGAGCTGGGAATCGAACCCATGACCTTCTTGCTGTGAGGCGGACACCACCGTGCCACGGCTTTTAAAATCCTCCCCATCCTCAGTTCAGCCGAACTGGGCTCATTTAAAGGGCTGGTGCGTTATTAAGAAAAACGCGTGAGGCTTCAAAACGCTGTACGTGTACAGTACGGTGTATGTAAGTCCACGCCCACCCCCCACCCCCCTACTACCTCAACAGCCAATCAGAGCGTTGTGGAATCCTGAAGTTGGCGATCCGGCGGCGTCGCGCTGAATGTGAAGGTCCGCGCGCAGAAGAGAAGGCGGCACGGAGACACACGGGGCACGCGCAGCGCAGGAGACATGCAGCAGTCAGACGACATGGAGGTACCTGTCTATTTTACACCTTGTGCACGCAGGGAACGGTAGAATCAGGACGCTGGGAGGTGTGTGTGTGTGTGTGTGTGTGTGTGTGTGTGTGTGTGTGTGTGTGTGTGTGTTGGTAGTGGTTGTTGCTGGGGCAGCTTTAAAATGCCCTTGCTCCAGAATGGATGCCGTCTGACTTCTTATTTAGGCAACATGGGGTGTGAGTGCTATAAATACCCCACATTTTACACTTGTGATGGTGAGACTGGAGGACTTCAGCAGTGTCATGTTGGACTATTCACCCTCAGGCTCTCCAGATCCACTGCGTAAAATCCCTATCTCTCTGTATTATAGCTGACCCTGTATCCGACTACTAAGGGAGACAGGAGCCTGTCTCAGCCGACATTGTGCAAAGGCGGGGTACACCCTGAGTAGCACTACAGCAGTGGTTCTTAACCTTGTTGGCGGTTCTGAACCCCACCAGTTTCACATATGTGCAGTCACAGAACCCTTCTTTATTGGAAAAAAAAAAAAAAAAAAAAAAAATATATATATATATATATATATATATATATATATATATTTTTTTTTTTTCAAATTCAAGGCACAGGTATATGATTTCCTGGGGCGCAAAAACAAACTGTGCATTAACATCACTGTTTTCAAAGAACAAAACCAATAAACCAATACAATGCATGAACTCAACAAATTACAAACCTTTTCAAAAAGACATGACGTCATTTAATCTTACCAACTTCATGATTCCAATAATGAACTTATTGTATTTATGCTATTTATTATTTTTAACATTTCAACACACACACATCACCAAATGTCCATCAGGCCACAGTAATAATGAATATTTACTGCAAATCAGTGTGACTTCTGCTGTTGCCTTTGAGAGACCAGTTCAGAAATGCATGGCTTCACCTTGGACAGTGCCACATTCATGTCATTTTCACAGCAACGTCTGTTCCTTGTCTTTATTTTTATGTCCAATATCCTCGAAAAAACCTGTTCGCAAAGATATGTCCTAACAAATGGTATAAAATTGACGTCACGAATATGAGTCGGGTGTGTGTCTTGACCCCCGCCGAACCCCTGAGACTGACTCACTGAACCTCTAGGGTTCGATCGAACCCAGGTTAAGACCCACTGCACTACAGCCAATTTGCCTTATGTGCATGTCTTTTGGACTGTGGGAGGAAACCCAGTCAACCACATGCAGATTTCATACAAAAACGCCTTCACCAAACCCGGGATTCGAACCAAGGACCTTCTTACTGTGAGATACTAGTACATTCTTTTTCAGAACCGTTTAATTCTAATTATGGTCACAGGAAGGCTGATGCCCATCTCAGCCGACTCTGGGCGAGGGCAGAGTACATCTGGACAGCTCGCCAGGTCATCACAGGGCAGAAACATGCTGATTGCTATGCAGGCGACACTTGATTAAATCAGCAATGGTTATTTTATATGCCTCCCACCACAGACGGTGAGAGACATGGCCGTCCTTTGATGACCCAGTTAGCTTCACTGGGGGGACATCAGTGACAACGACTGACAGTACACCCTGGAGATATTTTTTGGTTGATTTTTATTTAAATACAGAATACAGTAGTTGTATCTCGCCATGAGTTTTTGTTCAAGGTTTAGGGTTGTTTCTTATGTTATTCATCTTCTATGTCCTGGTTGGTCGCTTATCTCCGGAGTAGGAACACTGGTGTTAGGTGGGAAATACTGTACGAATACTATTGATCATACATCAGTCAATTCCGAACACATTTTGAAGCAAGTTGGAGTAAACTGCAGAACCCAGATATATAAACTATGGAAATATATGCAATTCTACCCAGAGCTACAAACCTGAGCCCAGGTTTGAACTGAGTTGTGAGAAGGCAATACCCTCACTGTACCACCAGGCTGCCTTCATTTGTTCGCGACTGAAAGATACCACTAATAATGATAATGGCTGAAGTCAATTTACTTATTGGGCAGTGGTGGCCTGGTGGTAAAGGTACTGGATCAGTGATCCTAAGGTTGAGGGCTCGAGCCTCACTCTCCACGGGTTGTCTCTGTCCCCCCAGTGCAGCTATCTGGGTTATCAAAGGGCAGCCATGTCTCTCACTGTCTATGGTGTGAGGCATGTAAAAGAACCATTGCTGACTTTCGATAAGAGTAGGCAGTAAAGCCATCAGTGTGTTTCCGCCGTGCGATGACCTGGCGAGCTGTCCAGGGTGTACTCTGCCCTTGCCTGAAGTCGGCTGGGATGGACGCCAGCCCCCTTGTGACCCTAATTAGGATTAAGCGGTTACAGAAAATGAACGATGATGAATTTCCTTATAGATACATGCACCCTGTGATGGTCTGGCAAGCTGTCCAGGGTGTACCCCGCTTATATGTGCCCGCTGAGATAGGCTTCAGTTTTCTTGCGACCCTCGTATGAATGTAAGCAGTTTGGTGAATGAATGAAAGAACTATATATATATATATATATATATATGTCCATAGGCGTGTATCCATGTAAGCGGTTTGGCGAATGAATGAAAGAATTATATATATATATATATATATATATATATATGTATGTCCATAGGATGATATACATTTCTTCGTTGCGCTTAGATGTGATTTTGTGCATGTGGATGGTGTGTTCTTGATTCACATTCAGTGTTCTTGAAATAGACACTCGATCCAGCATAAGGCTGACAATCATTGCAGTAGAAAAGTGGTGGCGGTCATTCTTTAACCATGCTTGATGCGTCAAGGTGTTAGAGAGTCTTGTTGACCTGGTAATGCAGTGCATAGATTCACTCATTCACTTAACTGCTTAATCCTACAAGAATAGAATCACCGAAATCCTGGAGCCTATCCCAGCCGACACTGGGCGATAGTGAGGTACACCATGAACATCTCCACAGACCATTACATTGCCAGCACACACCTAACCATTCACACTAATAGCCACACCTTGTTTTTTTTTAGAACAGCCAATTAGCATCATACGCATATCTGTAGACTGGAGGAGGAAACTGATGCAACCAAAAGGAGAACATACAGACACCACACAAACACCCAATCCTAGGACTTGTACCCAGGACCTTCTCGCTGTTGGGCAGCTGTGCCAACAACTATGCCATCATAGAAGGGATTCAGTGAACTGTAGACGCACAATGCATGCATAACGCTCTCCAATCAGTCCTGATTACTAAATCATACGTGCTGCTGAAGAATAACGCGGTCCCCAGGCTCCTATAAATAGTGACTGATTGCATCTCATTCAGAGGTCAAATAAGACAGAATATGACAGATGGAATATGCTGTTGGAGCTTTTGGATCCAGGCCAGTGCTGTTGATATTGGGTATTTATGGAATACGAAGACAGGGGGTTGGTAGAGCTGTTCTTAATGTGGAGCTTGATGTCTCTGTTCTGGCATTTCTCTCAGCTGTTGTTTTGAGATATGATCGAATGCCGTGATTTCGGATTAGACTCTGATGCAGACTGTGGAAGTTCACTGCACATGCATTTACGTGGAGTTTCATGTGATGCTGCATTATTTCTCTGCAGTGGCTGTTGTTTCATGTAATTCTGATATTACCACTTCTACGACTACTACTACTACTACTACTAATAATAATAAAAATAATAAAAATCATTTGCTCGGGGCTTGTCTCGCATTCTCATAGTCATGTTGATCTGTTTATAGCTCCTCAGATTAGGATAATATAAGAGACTCTCTTGATTAGACTGTGCTTGTCGATGACACATGAGGAGCATCCTTCTGGAAACGTGTCTGAGAGGAAAACCGTGCTCTCCCTGGTGTTTCTCAGCCAGCACTCTCGTCTCAGGCTTTCAGAGCCATCTGCTTCTGGAGACCAAAATAAGCACTACGCGCACACACACACACACACACACACACACACACACACACACACACACACACACACACACACACACACACACAGAGCGAGAGAGAGCGAGAGAGAGAGAGAGAGAGAGGACTGTATTGCACCTACTTCAGGGTCTGTTTGCTCAGACATGTTATAGCTCTGTAAATATACACCCATTTTCAGCCTAATTGGGATGCGCTTGTTCTCAGAAATAAGTTGTGGGTGGTTGGGAGTGTAACACAGAGTGCAGGGAACAGTGTGATGGGAAGGGATGTTGCATTCAGACCGCTCATGTTTTCCAAATCCCTGGCAAAACATGTCGCTCAGGTGTGTATCGTAGTGCAAATAAAAGTCAGAAAACAAGTCCATACTCATCGTTATACTCATCGACTTTCTAGTTTTCAAGCCACATTTTTTTGTGACAGACACACAAGAAAGTAATACATTTACTATACAATAATTTTGCATATTTAAAGTTCTACTGCATAGGATTTGGGGAGATTTATTATCAGAGATGGAATATAGCATTGATATGTTTGTTTGTATTAATTTGTGTATAATTACTTACTACTTGCATAGTAACTAAGACTTGTTGGGTTCCGGTAAGCTTGGGTCTTCTTCCACAGAGCTGTCATGTTGACCCATTACAGTAGCGCTGAACAAAAAAATCCTCAAGAGCATAGGTGTCAAAATCAGGCCTACAGGCTGAATCCAGCCCGCAAGAGTTTTCAAAAAAATGCAATAATTGTACATACTTTGTGTATTCTTTGCATTGCCCATGATCTTGTTATGCTTCTACTATGTGGTGGCTGCCTATTTCAAGTAAACTGCTGACAGTAGTCATTCATGACTAAAGAAAGATCGCGCGCTAGCTTGTCGCTCTTAAATCATTTTTGGTTCAGTGATTATTCGGCCCACGATCACTTTTAAATTTATTGATGTGTCCCTCAGTAAAAATTTTGTTTGACTCCCCCTCAAAAAAGTATGTTTTGCATTTAGTGTTTTTACAAAGTGTGAAGGGGCAGTGGTGGTCTAGTGGTACAGGGCGCTGGATCACTGATCCAAAGGTTGGGGGTTCGAGTCCCACTCTCCACAAGGTCATCACCCCCCCACCCCACCCCCAGTGCAGCGAACTGGGTTATCAAAGACCGGCCATGTCTGTCACTGTCTATGGTGAGAGGCATGTAAAAGAACCATTGCTGACTTTCGTAAAGAGTAGCTGCAAAGTCGTCAGCGTGTTTCTGTCCCTTGATAAAAAGGGTTGTGACAGGAAGGGCATCCGACGTAAAAACCTCTGCCAAATCAAACGTGCGAATGAAATGGTTCGCTGTGGCGACTCCCGAGTAAAAGGGAAAAAGCCGAAAGGAAGACAGACAGACAAGTGGTAGTGTGAATTTGGAATCATGACAAAAATGAAAGGATACCAAAATACATCCCCCCATATGCTTATTCTTGATTTGAACACGGCTTCCCATATCGAATTGTAGCTGATTGCAGGCTGTTTTATATTTTGACACTCTTTACTATTCAGCTGCCAGTGAGAGTGTCAATCTAGGAATATCACTCAGCGAAACAACAAGCAGAATTAAACAGCCTGTTTGAATGTAAGTAACTGCTGAAGACATGAGGTGATTACTTCACTGATTATTATGTGTCAGATGGCACCAATCGTTTTAAGACCTGACTGATGCAGTGAGTAGCTTCTTATTTTTTTTTTAAACAAGGAACTGTAATCCGTTGATATTACTGGTCGCCAAAAGAATTGAAAAGTGGAACCTTAATTTATGAATTTAATCCATTCCGAGGGAAAGCTCTGTCTGTCTGTCTGTCTTCCTTTCGGCTTTTTCCATTTTACTCGGGAGTCGCCACAGTGAATCATCTGAGTCGCACGTTTGATTTGGCAGAGGTTTTTACGTCGGATGCCCTTCCTGTCACAACCCTTTTTATCAAGGGACAGAAACACGCTGATGACTTTGCAGCTACTCTTTACGAAAGTCAGCAATGGTTCTTTTACATGCCTCTCTCCATAGACAGTGAGAGACATGGCCCGCCTTTGATAACCCAGTTAGCTGCACTGGGGGGACAGTGACAACCTTGTGGAGAGTGGGACTCGAACCCCCAACCTTTGGATCAGCTCATAAGTCAAAATTTTCCTTAGATAAAACAAAAATTCCCATAGGATATAATAGAAAACCAATTCATTCGTTCCAACTCCCTCCCAAACTCATATAACCTCACACAAACACGTACAGTGGGGCCAATAAGTATTGGGGAATGTAAAAATGTACAAGTTCACCCATTTAAAAAGATAAGAGAGGTTTGTAATTTTCATCATTGGTACACATCAGGCTTGAGAGACAGAATGTAAAAAAAAATCCAGGAAATCACATGGTATGATTTTCAAACAATTTATATGTGAAAATGGGAGGCTAATTGCCCCAGAAAACCCATTTTCCCAGCAGAGCTCGTAAATCAAAAATTTGCCCGTTGATTCGGTCAGATTTTTGGTGGTATCAAAGCTCGTATCATGGAAAATTTGTTATTAAAGACACTTGTAAGTCAAGGTACCGCTGTATAATGGTGGGCCTGACAACGAACTCAGAACAAATGAACAAGTTATATATTTACAACCAAACTCTAATACAATACTCTGGACTTCAGCTAAACAATAAGCTAAAAGCCTATAAATAAAAATAGTCCTTCTCAAAAAATTAGCACATTGTGATAAAGTTCATTATTTTCTGTCATGTCCTGATAAACATTAGACTTTCATATATTTTAAATTAATTACACACAACTGAAGTAGTTCAAGCCTTTTATTGTTTTAATATTGATAATTTTGACAAAAAAGTAAAGAAAAACCAATCTCAAAAAATTAGCATATTTCATCCAATGAAAAAAGTGTTTTTAATACAAAATAAAAGTCAATCTTCAAATAATTATGTTCAGTTATGCACTCAATACTTGGTCGGGAATCCTTTTGCAGAAATGACTGCTTCAATGCGGCGTGGCATGGAGGCAATCACCTGTGGCACTGCTGAGGTGTTATGGAGGCCCAGGATGCTTTGATAGCGGCTTAAGCTCATCCACAGTGTTGGGTCCAGCAGCTGACATGGCACCCTAAACCATCATTGACTGTGGGTACTTGACACTGGACTTCAGGCATTGTGGCATTTCCTTCTCCCCAGTCTTCCTCCAGACTCTGGCACTTGATTTCTGAATGACATGCAAAATTTGCTTTCATCCGAAAAAAGTACTTTGGACCACTGAGCAACAGTCCAGTGCTGCTTCTCTGTAGCCCAGGTCAGGCGCGTCTGCCGCTGTTTCTGGTTCAAAAGTGGCTTGACCTGGGGAATGCGGCACCTCTAGCCCAGTCCACTGATTCCACAGGTCCTCCAAGGTCTGGAATCGGCCCTTCTCCACAATCTTCCTCAGGGTCCGGTCACCTCTTCTGGTTGTGCAGCGTTTTCTGCCACACTTTTTCTTCCCACAGACGTCCCACTGAGGCGCCTTGATACAGCACTCTGGGAACAGCCTATTCGCTCAGAGATTTCTTTCTGTGTCTTACCCTCTTGCTTGAGGGTGTCAATGATGGCCTTCTGGACAGCAGTCAGGTCGGCAGTCTTACCCATGATTGCGGTTTTGAGTAATGAACCAGGCTGGGAGATTTTAAAAGCCTCAGGAATCTTTTGCAGGTGTTTAGAGTTAATTGGTTGATTCAGATGATTAGGTTAATAGCTCGTTTAGAGTCCCTTTTCATGATATGCTAATTTTTTGAGATAGGAATTTTGGGCTTTCATGAGCTGTCTGTCAAAATCATCAGCATTAAAACAATAAAAGACCTGAAATATTTCAGTTGGTGTGCAATGAATCTAAAATATATGAAAGTTTAATTTTTATCAGTCTGTCTTCCTTTCGGCTTTTACCCTTTTACTTGGGAGTCTCCACAGCGAATCAAGCAAAGGTTTTTTTTTAACGTTTGGCTATCTCCCAACATCCTGCCCCGCTGGCCTCGCATTGGCTAGGAGGGATGATGCAGCTCCCTCCCATTGGCTATTATGGAGCTGTATCTCCATAATACCCATGATGCCTTTTGTGTAAAGGACAGATTTACTGTTGTTTTGTGAGTTTTTTGAGTGTGCTCATTGCAACATTATTTTTTTGCTCAGGCTGTTAACCTTGCAAAAACATTTGTAAGATTATAATTCTGCTAAGAAGACATGGTCAACACACACACACACACACACACACACACACACACACACACACACACACACACACACACACACTCCTGGTGTGAGTGAAAAGAGGAAGTGGGCTCGTGGCATGCGGTAGAGTGATAAAGGAATATGGCCAAACCCATCTACCATCGGTACGATATTGAAGCAGAAGGAGGCCTTAAAAGGTATACAGTACTTTTATAATTTTTAAAGGGTTTAGGGGGTAGTATTGGGGGGCCTTGGAACGAATCACGCGTTTTACATGTAAAATGCAGTTCAACTTACGAAAAATCCAGGTTACGAAACCACTTGAGGAACTGATTAATTCCGTAAGGTGAGGTACTGTATAAAGACTTGCAGACGCTCCCCGACTTACGTTCATCCGTTTTACGTTTTTTTGATTTTAGGGGTTTTTTTTTCTTAAAAAAAAAAAACATTGTCAAATTTTGAGTTTAGACGTACCTACATAGTACGCTGACATAATGATGCAATGACGTAATGACGCTGCGTCCATTGTTTATAAAGGACAGACTGAACGTGCCCCTCCTTCTTCCCAGTTCAGTTATATATATATATATATATATATATATATATATATATATATATATATATACATCGTTTTATATCAGTTATATAGCATGTTACCCTTGTGTTAAGACATCGTTTCTGTGAACTTTTTGTTTACACTGTTTTTGCGGACTTTTGTAACCCTAAGCAAATATGGTTGGTCAGAAGCGTAAGCCTACTTGTGGTCAGTGGTAGTCTTGTGGATAGGGCACAGGATCGCTGATCCTAAGGTTGGGGGTTCAAGTCCCCACAGGGTTGTCACTGTCCCCCCAGTGCAGCTAACTGGGTTATCAAAGGCGGGCCATGTCTCTCACTGTCTATGGTGAGAGGCATCTAAAAGAACCATTGCTAACTTTTTTAAAGAGTAGCTGCAAAGCCGTCAACTTGTTTTTGTCCCTTGCTAAAGGGTTGTGACAGGAAGGGCATCCGACGTAAAAACCCATGCCAAATCAAATGTGAAAATCCGATGATTCGCTGTGGCGAGTCTCGAGAACGGGAAAAAGCCGAAAAGAAAAGAAGAAGAAACGTAAGCCTACTAGCATGGGTGCAAGTCTCATACACAGAGATTAATTAACTATCTGCTCGGATTGGCGCAACCATACTCAATTAAGCAAAGAGAGTTGTAAAATGAATGAAAACTTGAATCCAGAAATGAAGAACTGTCCGCTCTGCTGGTGATTCACATCAGTGCAGGCTGAGTACTAAACCAGTATTTAACAGCGCCCTTGCTCACTTGAAAGACCAGAAGTCTGTATAACCTGCGCTTTGTTTCAAGCACAAATAAGTAAACTACTTTCGGTGTTGAGTGCCTCACATATTGTAAGCGTTGATTGATTCATGTAAAGTGACTCGGCTCAGCTTCATGTAATGTGACCATCCGTCGACCATCGGAACCATTTACAAGCAGAAAGATCGCATCATAGAGAATGTTAAAGGTAAAAGTATATTTGATACTGTATTTGATATTTGATGAGTGAATTTGATTAAAATGTATCTATTTGAAATTATTTTGCTTGAATATAATTTATTTGAAATTAATGTTGATATTATTTGATATATTTGAGATTATTTTACAATGTTATGTTTATAATAATTGATTTAGGGGTGTTTTATGAGATACGGTAATGGTATTTATGGATGTATAGGGCAGTATGAGCATCATACGTCACTGTAACAATTTACGTTCATTTTCAACTTACGTTCTGCCATCCGGAACCAATTAAAAACGTAAGTCGGGGAGCGTGTATGTATATATACAGTTGAGTACAAAATTATTAGCTCCCCTAGGAAAATTGTATTCCTTTTCAACTATTTTTCAAGCACTTGTTATCGAACAAAGAAATTTTAACACAATAGTTTTAAACATACTTGCTTTATTTTGGAGGCTTATGTAATTGTTTTACAAAACTAAAAAATTACCAAGGTCAAAATTATTAGCCCCCCCCCCCCCCCCCGATTTTAATAGTTGATTGTGTATCCTTTTTGGTTGATAACAGCGTGTAGTTGCTTGTGGTAGTTTTGGACAAGCTTCTGACACACCTCCTGAGGAATTTTAGCCCATTCATCTTTGACAAATCTTTCTAGTTCCATTAGATTTGATTGTCTTCTGTCATGGACCCAAGTCTTCAGTTCACCACACAACTTTTCTATTGGATTCAAGTCCAGGCTTTGGGCAGGCCAGTCCGTGACATTCACTTTGGCCCCCTGGAGGTAGGTCTTCACCAGTATGGAAGTATGTTTTGGGTCGTTGTCATGTTGGAAGACAAAATGATAACCCAAGCCCAATTTTGTTGAAAACTCCTTCAGATCTTTTTTCAAGATCTTCTCATATTGTTCTTTCTTCATGATCACTTCCACCTTGACCAGATTCCCAGATCCTGAGGTACTGAAGCAAGCTCTTTGGACTTCTTAATGATGCTCCTCACTGCAGTCCTTGAAACTTGAAAATGCTTACATAGTTTTGTATATCCTTCTCCTGCTTTGTGAGCATCAACAATTCTTTTTCTCAAGTCTAAACGAATTTCTTTTGCTTTTGGCATGATGGTTATACAATTGGCAGCTCAAACACTGGTCACAGAAGAATAAGTGCTGTAGTCTCAGGAGCCCCCTCTTATATATGCCTCTGCTAAGCTATGGTCTACTGCCCATAGTGCACAGAGGTACCTAGAACATTCTAGGCCAAAGTCAACCTACAGTACATGTAGCTGGCAGCCACCATTGTCACACGCCACTGCTCACAACTGTAAAATTCTACACACAGTAAGTGCACAGTAAATCTGTATT